>JAMRYI010000277.1:0-193471 GCA_029231635.1 Ditylenchus weischeri | reverse complement strand
GTTCGGCCTTCTGTTTGGCTTCTGCTCAGCCTTCTTCTTGGCATCAATCTCAGCCTTTTGTTTGGCTTGCCTCAGCCTTTTTTCTTGGCATCTGCATCAGCCATGCCCTTCTTAGCATCAGTTCTGGCCTTTTGTTTGGCTTCTGCCTCAGCCTTTTTTTCTTGGCATCTGCATCAGCCATGCCCTTCTTAGCATCAAGTTCAGCCTTTTGTTTGGCTTCTGCCTCAGACTTCTTCTTGGCATCAATCTCAGCCTTTTGTTTGGCTTCTGCCTCAGCCTTTTTCTTGGCATCTGCATCAGCCATGCCCTTCTTAGCATCAAGTTCGGCCTTTTGGCTTCTGCCTCAGCCTTTTCTTGGCATCTGCATCAGCCATGCCCTTCTTAGCATCAAGTTCGGCCTTTTGTTTGGCTTCTGCCTCAGACTTCTTCTTGGCATCAATCTCAGCCTTTTGTTTGGCTTCTGCCTCAGCCTTTTCTTGGCATCTGCATCAGCCATGCCCTTCTTAGCATCAAGTTCGGCCTTTTGTTTGGCTTGCCTCAGCCTTTTTCTTCTTGGCATCTGCATCAGCCATGCCCTTCTTAGCATCAGTCTGGCCTTTGTTTGGCTTCTGCCTCAGCCCTTTCTTGGCATCTGCATCAGCCATGCCCTTTTAGCATCAAGTCTGGCCTTTGTTTGGCTTCTGCCTCAGCTTTTCTTGGCATCAATCTCAGCCTTCTGTTTGGCTTCTGCCTCAGCCTTTTTCTTGGCATCTGCATCAGCCATGCCCTTCTTAGCATCGTTCGGCCTTTTGTTTGGCTTCTGCCTCAGACTTCTTCTTGGCATCAATCTCAGTTTGTTTGGCTTCTGCCTCAGCCTTTTCTTGGCATCTGCATCAGCCATGCCCTTCTTAGCATCAAGTTCCCTTTTGTTTGGCTTCTGCCTCATTTTTCTTGGCATCTGCATCAGCTTCATGCCCTTCTTAGCATCAAGTTCGGCCTTTTGTTTGGCTTCTGCCTCAGCCTTCTTCTTGGCATCAATCTCAGCCTTTTGTTTGGCTTCTGCCTCAGCCTTTTCTTGGCATCTGCATCAGCCATGCCCTTCTTAGCATCAAGTTCGGCCTTTTGTTTGGCTTCTGCCTCAGCCTTCTTCTTGGCATCAATCTCAGCCTTCTTGTTTGGCTTCTGCCTCAGCCTTTTTCTTGGCATCTGCACAGCCATGCCCTTCTTAGCATCAATCTCCTTTTGTTTGGCTTCTGCCTCATTTTTCTTGGCATCTGCATCAGCCATGCCCTTCTTAGCATCAAGTTCGGCCTTTGTTTGGCTCTGCCTCAGCCTTTTCTTGGCATCTGCATCAGCCATGCCCTTCTTAGCATCAAGTTCGGCCTTTGTTTGGCTTCTGCCTCAGCTTTTTCTTGGCATCAATCTCAGCCTTTTGTTTGGCTTCTGCCTCAGCCTTCTTCTTCTTGGCATCAATCTCAGTTTTTTTGTTTGGCTTCTGCCTCAGCCTTTTTCTTGGCATCTGCATCAGCCATGCCCTTCTTAGCATCAAGTTCGGCCTTTTGTTTGGCTTCTGCCTCAGCCTCTTTCTTGGCATCAATCTCAGCCTTCTGTTTGGCTTCTGCCTCAGCTTTTTCTTGGCATCTGCATCAGCCATGCCCTTCTTAGCATCAAGTTCGGCCTTTTGTTTGGCTTCTGCCTCAGCCTTTTCTTGGCATCTGCATCAGCCATGCCCTTCTTAGCATCTGTTCGGCCTTTGTTTGGCTTCTGCCTCATTTTTCTTGGCATCTGCATCAGCCATGCCCTTCTTAGCATCAAGTTCGGCCTTTTGTTTGGCTTCTGCCTCAGCCTTTTCTTGGCATCTGCATCAGCCATGCCCTTCTTAGCATCAAGTTCGGCCTTTTGTTTGGCTTCTGCCTCAGACTTCTTGGCATCAATCTCAGCCTTTTGTTTGGCTTCTGCCTCAGCCTTTTCTTGGCATCTGCATCAGCCATGCCCTTCTTAGCATCAAGTTCGGCCTTTGTTTGGCTTCTGCCTCAGCCTTCTTCTTGGCATCAATCTCAGCCTTCTGTTTGGCTTCTGCCTCAGCCTTTTTCTTGGCATCTGCATCAGCCATGCCCTTCTTAGCATCAAGTTCGGCCTTTGTTTGGCTTCTGCCTCACTTTTTCTTGGCATCTGCATCAGCCATGCCCTTCTTAGCATCAAGTTCGGCCTTTGTTTGGCTTCTGCCTCAGCCTTTTTCTTGGCATCTGCATCAGCCATGCCCTTCTTAGCATCAAGTTCGGCCTTTTGTTTGGCTTTGCCTCAGCCTTTTTCTTGGCATCTGCATCAGCCATGCCCTTCTTAGCATCAAGTTCGGCTTTTGTTTGGCTTCTGCCTCAGCCTTTTTTGGCATCTGCATCAGCCATGCCCTTCTTAGCATCAAGTTCGGCCTTTTGTTTGGCTTCTGCCTCAGCCTTCTTCTTGGCATCAATCTCAGCCTTTTGTTTGGCTTCTGCCTCAGCCTTTTCTTGGCATCTGCATCAGCCATGCCCTTCTTAGCATCAAGTTCGGCCTTTTGTTTGGCTTCTGCCTCAGCCTTTTCTTGGCATCTGCATCAGCCATGCCCTTCTTAGCATCAAGTTCGGCCTTTTGTTTGGCTTCTGCCTCAGCCTTTTCTTGGCATCTGCATCAGCCATGCCCTTCTTAGCATCAAGTTCGGCCTTTGTTTGGCTTCTGCCTCAGCCTTTTTCTTGGCATCTGCATCAGCCATGCCCTTCTTAGCATCAAGTCGGCCTTTTGTTTGGCTTCTGCCTCAGCCTTTTTCTTGGCATCTGCATCAGCCATGCCCTTCTTAGCATCAAGTTCGGCCTTTTGTTTGGCTTCTGCCTCAGCCTTTTCTTGGCATCTGCATCAGCCATGCCCTTCTTAGCATCAAGTTCGGCCTTTGTTTGGCTTCTGCCTCAGCCTTTTCTTGGCATCAATCTCAGCCTTTTGTTTGGCTTCTGCCTCAGCCTTTTTCTTGGCATCTGCATCAGCCATGCCCTTCTTAGCATCAAGTTCGGCCTTTTGTTTGCTCTGCCTAGCCTTCTTCTTGGCATCAATCTCAGCCTTTTGTTTGGCTTCTGCCTCAGCCTTTTTCTTGGCATCTGCATCAGCCATGCCCTTCTTAGCATCAAGTTCGGCCTTTTGTTTGGCTTCTGCCTCAGCCTTTTTCTTGGCATCAATCTCAGCCTTTTGTTTGGCTTCTGCCTCAGCCTTTTTCTTGGCATCTGCATCAGCCATGCCCTTCTTAGCATCAAGTTCGGCCTTTTGTTTGGCTCTGCCTCAGCCTTCTTCTTGGCATCAATCTCAGCCTTTTGTTTGGCTTCTGCCTCAGACTTCTTCTTGGCATCAATCTCAGCCTTCTGTTTGGCTTCTGCCTCAGCCTTTTCTTGGCATCTGCATCAGCCATGCCCTTCTTAGCATCAAGTTCGGCCTTTGTTTGGCTTCTGCCTCAGCCTTTTCTTGGCATCTGCATCAGCCATGCCCTTCTTAGCATCAATTCAGCCTTTTGTTTGGCTTCTGCCTCAGCCTTTTTCTTGGCATCTGCATCAGCCATGCCCTTCTTAGCATCAAGTTCGGCCTTTTGTTTGGCTTCTGCCTCAGCCTTTTTCTTGGCATCTGCATCAGCCATGCCCTTCTTAGCATCAAGTTCGGCCTTTGTTTGGCTTCTGCCTCAGCCTTTGTTTGGCTTCTGCCTCAGCCTTCTTGGCATCAATCTCAGCCTTCTGTTTGGCTTCTGCCTCAGCCTTTTTCTTGGCATCTGCATCAGCCATGCCCTTCTTAGCATCAAGTTCGGCCTTTTGTTTGGCTTCTGCCTCAGCCTTTTGTTTGGCTTCTGCCTCAGACTTCTTCTTGGCATCAATCTCAGCCTTCTGTTTGGCTTGCCTCAGCTTTTGTTTGGCTCTGCCTCAGCCTTCTTCTTGGCATCAATCTCAGCCTTCTGTTTGGCTTCTGCCTCAGCCTTTTCTTGGCATCTGCATCAGCCATGCCCTTCTTAGCATCAAGTTCGGCCTTTTGTTTGGCTTCTGCCTCAGCCTTTTTCTTGGCATCTGCATCAGCCATGCCCTTCTTAGCATCAAGTTCGGCCTTTTGTTTGGCTTCTGCCTCAGACTTCTTCTTGGCATCAATCTCAGCCTTCTGTTTGGCTTCTGCCTCAGCCTTTTCTTGGCATCTGCATCAGCCATGCCCTTCTTAGCATCAAGTTCGGCCTTTGTTTGGCTTCTGCCTCAGCCTTTTTCTTGGCATCTGCATCAGCCATGCCCTTCTTAGCATCAAGTTCGGCCTTTGTTTGGCTGCCTCAGCCTTTCTTGGCATCAATCTCAGCCTTTTGTTTGGCTTCTGCCTCAGCCTTTTTCTTGGCATCAACTCAGCCTTCTGTTTGGCTTCTGCCTCAGCCTTTTTCTTGGCATCTGCATCAGCCATGCCCTTCTTAGCATCAAGCTCAGCCTTTGTTTGGCTTCTGCCTCAGCCTTTTCTTGGCATCTGCATCAGCCATGCCCTTCTTAGCATCAAGTTCGGCTTTTGTTTGGCTTCTGCCTCAGCCTTTTCTTGGCATCTGCATCAGCCATGCCCTTCTTAGCATCAAGTTCGGCCTTTTGTTTGGCTTCTGCCTCAGCTTTTCTTGGCATCAATCTCGGCCTTTGTTTGGCTTCTGCCTCAGACTTCTTCTTGGCATCAATCTCAGCCTTCTGTTTGGCTTCTGCCTCAGCCTTTTTCTTGGCATCTGCATCAGCCATGCCCTTCTTAGCATCAAGTTCGGCCTTTTGTTTGGCTTCTGCCTCAGCCTTCTTCTTGGCATCAATCTCAGCCTTCTGTTTGGCTTCTGCCTCAGCCTTTTTCTTGGCATCTGCATCAGCCATGCCCTTCTTAGCATCAAGTTCGGCCTTTTGTTTGGCTTCTGCCTCAGCCTTTTCTTGGCATCTGCATCAGCCATGCCCTTCTTAGCATCAAGTTCGGCCTTTTGTTTGGCTTCTGCCTCAGACTTCTTCTTGGCATCAATCTCAGCCTTCTGTTTGGCTTCTGCCTCAGCCTTTTTCTTGGCATCTGCATCAGCCATGCCCTTCTTAGCATCAAGTTCGGCCTTTTGTTTGGCTTCTGCCTCAGCCTTTTCTTGGCATCTGCATCAGCCATGCCCTTCTTAGCATCAAGTTCGGCCTTTTGTTTGGCTTCTGCCTCAGACTTCTTCTTGGCATCAAGCTTCCTTTTGTTTGGCTTCTGCCTCAGCCTTTTCTTGGCATCTGCATCAGCCATGCCCTTCTTAGCATCAAGTTCGGCCTTTTGTTTGGCTTCTGCCTCAGACTTCTTCTTGGCATCTCTCAGCCTTTTGTTTGGCTTCTGCCTCAGCCTTTTTCTTGGCATCTGCATCAGCCATGCCCTTCTTAGCATCAAGTTCGGCCTTTTGTTTGGCTTCTGCCTCAGCCTTCTTCTTAGCATCAATCTCAGCCTTTTGTTTGGCTTCTGCCTCAGCCTTTTTCTTGGCATCTGCATCAGCCATGCCCTTCTTAGCATCAAGTTCGGCCTTTTGTTTGGCTTCTGCCTCAGCCTTTTTCTTGGCATCTGCATCAGCCATGCCCTTCTTAGCATCAAGTTCGGCCTTTTGTTTGGCTTCTGCCTCAGCCTTCTTCTTGGCATCAATCTCAGCCTTCTGTTTGGCTTCTGCCTCAGCCTTTTCTTGGCATCTGCATCAGCCATGCCCTTCTTAGCATCAAGTTCGGCCTTTTGTTTGGCTTCTGCCTCAGCCTTCTTCTTAGCATCAACTCAGCCTTTGTTTGGCTTCTGCCTCAGCCTTTTTCTTGGCATCTGCATCAGCCATGCCCTTCTTAGCATCAAGTTCCTTTTGTTTGGCTTCTGCCTCAGCCTTTTCTTGGCATCTGCATCAGCCATGCCCTTCTTAGCATCAAGTTCGGCCTTTTGTTTGGCTTCTGCCTCAGACTTCTTCTTGGCATCAATCTCAGCCTTCTGTTTGGCTTCTGCCTCAGCCTTTTCTTGGCATCTGCATCAGCCATGCCCTTCTTAGCATCAAGTTCGGCCTTTTGTTTGGCTTCTGCCTCAGACTTCTTCTTGGCATCAATCTCAGCCTTTTGTTTGGCTTCTGCCTCAGCCTTTTTCTTGGCATCTGCATCAGCCATGCCCTTCTTAGCATCAAGTTCGGCCTTTTGTTTGGCTTCTGCCTCAGCCTTCTTCTTGGCATCAATCAGCCTTTTGTTTGGCTTCTGCCTCAGCCTTTTCTTGGCATCTGCATCAGCCATGCCCTTCTTAGCATCAAGTTCGGCCTTTGTTTGGCTTCTGCCTCAGCCTTCTTCTTGGCATCAATCTCAGCCTTTTGTTTGGCTTCTGCCTCAGTTTTCTTGGCATCTGCATCAGCCATGCCCTTCTTAGCATCAAGTTCGGCCTTTTGTTTGGCTTCTGCCTCAGCCTTTTTCTTGGCATCAATCTCAGCCTTCTGTTTGGCTTCTGCCTCAGCCTTTTTCTTGGCATCTGCATCAGCCATGCCCTTCTTAGCATCAAGTTCGGCCTTTTGTTTGGCTTCTGCCTCAGCCTTTTCTTGGCATCTGCATCAGCCATGCCCTTCTTAGCATCAAGTTCGGCCTTTGTTTGGCTTCTGCCTCAGCCTTTTTCTTGGCATCTGCATCAGCCATGCCCTTCTTAGCATCAAGTTCGGCCTTTTGTTTGGCTTCTGCCTCAGCCTTTTTCTTGGCATCTGCATCAGCCATGCCCTTCTTAGCATCAAGTTCGGCCTTTTGTTTGGCTTCTGCCTCAGCCTTTTCTTGGCATCTGCATCAGCCATGCCCTTCTTAGCATCAAGTTCTGGCCTTTTGTTTGGCTTCTGCCTCAGCCTTTTCTTGGCATCTGCATCAGCCATGCCCTTCTTAGCATCAAGTCGGCCTTTTGTTTGGCTTCTGCCTCAGCCTTTGGCATCTGCATCAGCCATGCCCTTCTTAGCATCAAGTTCGGCCTTTTGTTTGGCTTCTGCCTCAGCCTTTCTTGGCATCTGCATCAGCCATGCCCTTCTTAGCATCAATCTCAGCCTTTTGTTTGGCTTCTGCCTCAGCCTTTTCTTGGCATCTGCATCAGCCATGCCCTTCTTAGCATCAAGTTCGGCCTTTTGTTTGGCTTCTGCCTCAGCCTTTTCTTGGCATCTGCATCAGCCATGCCCTTCTTAGCATCAAGTTCGGCCTTTTGTTTGGCTTCTGCCTCAGACTTTTTCTTGGCATCAATCTCAGCCTTTTGTTTGGCTTCTGCCTCAGCCTTTTTCTTGGCATCTGCTTCAGCCATGCCCTTCTTAGCATCAAGTTCGGCCTTTTGTTTGGCTTCTGCCTCAGACTTTTTCTTGGCATCAATCTCAGCCTTTGTTTGGCTTCTGCCTCAGCCTTTTTCTTGGCATCTGCATCAGCCATGCCTTCTTAGCATCAAGTTCGGCCTTTGTTTGGCTTCTGCCTCAGACCTTTTCTTGGCATCAATCTCAGCCTTTTGTTTGGCTTCTGCCTCAGCCTTTTTCTTGGCATCTGCATCAGCCATGCCCTTCTTAGCATCAAGTTCGGCCTTTGTTTGGCTTCTGCCTCAGACTTTTCTTGGCATCAATCTCAGCCTTTGTTTGGCTTCTGCCTCAGCCTTTTCTTGGCATCTGCATCAGCCATGCCCTTCTTAGCATCAAGTTCGGCCTTTTGTTTGGCTTCTGCCTCAGCCTTTTCTTGGCATCTGCATCAGCCATGCCCTTCTTAGCATCAAGTTCGGCCTTTTGTTTGGCTTCTGCCTCAGCCTTCTTCTTGGCATCAATCTCAGCCTTTTGTTTGGCTTCTGCCTCAGCCTTTCTTGGCATCTGCATCAGCCATGCCCTTCTTAGCATCAAGTTCGGCCTTTGTTTGGCTTCTGCCTCAGCCTTCTTCTTGGCATCAATCTCAGCCTTTTGTTTGGCTTGCCTCAGTTTTTCTTGGCATCTGCATCAGCCATGCCCTTCTTAGCATCAAGTTCGGCCTTTGTTTGGCTTCTGCCTCAGCTTCTTCTTGGCATCAATCTCAGCCTTTGTTTGGCTTCTGCCTCAGCCTTTTCTTGGCATCTGCATCAGCCATGCCCTTCTTAGCATCAAGTTCGGCCTTTTGTTTGGCTTCTGCCTCAGCCTTCTTTCTTGGCATCTGCATCAGCCATGCCCTTCTTAGCATCAAGTTCGGCCTTTTGTTTGGCTTCTGCCTCAGCCTTTTCTTGGCATCTGCATCAGCCATGCCCTTCTTAGCATCAAGTTCGGCCTTTTGTTTGGCTTCTGCCTCAGATTCTTCTTGGCATCTGCATCAGCCATGCCCTTCTTAGCATCAGTCGGCCTTTTGTTTGGCTTCTGCCTCAGCCTTTTTCTTGGCATCTGCATCAGCCATGCCCTTTTTAGCATCAAGTTCGGCCTTTGTTTGGCTTCTGCCTCAGACTTTTTCTTGGCATCAATCTCAGCCTTCTGTTTGGCTTCTGCCTCAGCCTTTTCTTGGCATCTGCATCAGCCATGCCCTTCTTAGCATCAATCTCAGCCTTCTGTTTGGCTTCTGCCTCAGCCTTTCTTGGCATCTGCATCAGCCATGCCCTTCTTGGCATCAATCTCAGCCTTCTGTTTGGCTTCTGCCTCAGCCTTTTCTTGGCATCTGCATCAGCCATGCCCTTCTTAGCATCAATCTCAGCCTTCTGTTTGGCTTCTGCCTCAGCCTTTTTCTTGGCATCTGCATCAGCCATGCCCTTTAGCATCAATCTCAGCCTTCTGTTTGGCTTCTGCCTCAGCCTTTTTCTTGGCATCTGCATCAGCCATGCCCTTCTTGGCATCAATCTCAGCCTTCTGTTTGGCTTCTGCCTCAGCCTTTTCTTGGCATCTGCATCAGCCATGCCCTTCTTAGCATCAATCTCAGCCTTCTGTTTGGCTTCTGCCTCAGCCTTTTCTTGGCATCTGCATCAGCCATGCCCTTCTTAGCATCAAGTTCGGCCTTTTGTTTGGCTTCTGCCTCAGCCTTTTTCTTGGCATCTGCATCAGCCATGCCCTTCTTGGCATCAATCTCAGCCTTTGTTTGGCTTCTGCCTCAGCCTTTTCTTGGCATCTGCATCAGCCATGCCCTTCTTAGCATCAATCTCAGCCTTTGTTTGGCTTCTGCCTCAGCCTTTTTCTTGGCATCTGCATCAGCCATGCCCTTCTTAGCATCAATCTCAGCCTTCTGTTTGGCTTCTGCCTCAGCCTTTTTCTTGGCATCTGCATCAGCCATGCCCTTTTTAGCATCAATCTCAGCCTTCTGTTTGGCTTCTGCCTCAGCCTTTTTCTTGGCATCTGCATCAGCCATGCCCTTCTTGGCATCAATCTCAGCCTTCTGTTTGGCTTCTGCCTCAGCCTTTTTCTTGGCATCTGCATCAGCCATGCCCTTCTTGGCATCAATCTCAGCCTTCTGTTTGGCTTCTGCCTCAGCCTTTTTCTTGGCATCTGCATCAGCCATGCCCTTCTTGGCATCAATCTCAGCCTTCTGTTTGGCTTCTGCCTCAGCCTTTTCTTGGCATCTGCATCAGCCATGCCCTTCTTAGCATCAATCTCAGCCTTCTGTTTGGCTTCTGCCTCAGCCTTTTCTTGGCATCTGCATCAGCCATGCCCTTCTTGGCATCAATCTCAGCCTTCTGTTTGGCTTCTGCCTCAGCCTTTTTCTTGGCATCTGCATCAGCCATGCCCTTTTTAGCATCAATCTCAGCCTTTGTTTGGCTTCTGCCTCAGCTTTTTCTTGGCATCTGCATCAGCCATGCCCTTCTTAGCATCAATCTCAGCCTTTTGTTTGGCTTGCCTCAGCCTTTCTTGGCATCTGCATCAGCCATGCCCTTAGCATCAATCTCAGCCTTCTGTTTGGCTTCTGCCTCAGCCTTTTTCTTGGCATCTGCATCAGCCATGCCCTTCTTAGCATCAATTCAGCCTTTTGTTTGGCTTCTGCCTCAGCCTTTTCTTGGCATCTGCATCAGCCATGCCCTTCTTAGCATCAACTCAGCCTTTTGTTTGGCTTCTGCCTCAGCCTTTTTCTTGGCATCTGCATCAGCCATGCCCTTCTTGGCATCAATTCAGCCTTTGTTTGGCTTCTGCCTCAGCCTTTTTCTTGGCATCTGCATCAGCCATGCCCTTCTTGGCATCAATCTCAGCCTTCTGTTTGGCTTCTGCCTCAGCCTTTTTCTTGGCATCTGCATCAGCCATGCCCTTCTTGGCATCAATCTCAGCCTTCTGTTTGGCTTGCCTCAGCCTCTTTCTTGGCATCTGCATCAGCCATGCCCTTCTTGGCATCAATCTCAGCCTTTGTTTGGCTTCTGCCTCAGCCTTTTTCTTGGCATCTGCATCAGCCATGCCCTTCTTGGCATCAATCTCAGCCTTCTGTTTGGCTTCTGCCTCAGCCTTTTTCTTGGCATCTGCATCAGCCATGCCCTTCTTGGCATCAATCTCAGCCTTCTGTTTGGCTTCTGCCTCAGCCTTTTCTTGGCATCTGCATCAGCCATGCCCTTCTTGGCATCAATCTCAGCCTTTGTTTGGCTTCTGCCTCAGCCTTTTCTTGGCATCTGCATCAGCCATGCCCTTTTTAGCATCAATCTCAGCCTTCTGTTTGGCTTCTGCCTCAGCCTTTTCTTGGCATCTGCATCAGCCATGCCCCTTAGCATCAATCTCAGCCTTCTGTTTGGCTTCTGCCTCAGCCTTTTCTTGGCATCTGCATCAGCCATGCCCTTCTTGGCATCAATCTCAGCCTTCTGTTTGGCTTCTGCCTCAGCCTTTTTCTTGGCATCTGCATCAGCCATGCCCTTCTTGGCATCAATTCAGCCTTTTGTTTGGCTTCTGCCTCAGCCTTTTTCTTGGCATCTGCATCAGCCATGCCCTTCTTGGCATCAATCTCAGCCTTCTGTTTGGCTTCTGCCTCAGCCTTTTTCTTGGCATCTGCATCAGCCATGCCCTTCTTGGCATCAATCTCAGCCTTCTGTTTGGCTTCTGCCTCAGCCTTTTTCTTGGCATCTGCATCAGCCATGCCCTTCTTGGCATCAATCTCAGCCTTCTGTTTGGCTTCTGCCTCAGCCTTTTCTTGGCATCTGCATCAGCCATGCCCTTCTTATCAATCTCAGCCTTCTGTTTGGCTTCTGCCTCAGCCTTTTCTTGGCATCTGCATCAGCCATGCCCTTTTTAGCATCAATCTCAGCCTTCTGTTTGGCTTCTGCCTCAGCCTTTTTCTTGGCATCTGCATCAGCCATGCCCTTTTTAGCATCAATCTCAGCCTTCTGTTTGGCTTCTGCCTCAGCCTTTTTCTTGGCATCTGCATCAGCCATGCCCTTCTTGGCATCAACTCAGCCTTCTGTTTGGCTTCTGCCTCAGCCTTTTTCTTGGCATCTGCATCAGCCATGCCCTTTTTAGCATCAATCTCAGCCTTCTGTTTGGCTTCTGCCTCAGCCTTTTTCTTGGCATCTGCATCAGCCATGCCCTTCTTGGCATCAATCTCAGCCTTCTGTTTGGCTTCTGCCTCAGCCTTTTTCTTGGCATCTGCATCAGCCATGCCCTTCTTAGCATCAATCTCAGCCTTCTGTTTGGCTTCTGCCTCAGCCTTTTCTTGGCATCTGCATCAGCCATGCCCTTCTTAGCATCAAGTTCAGCCTTTTGTTTGGCTTCTGCCTCAGCCTTCTTCTTGGCATCTGCATCAGCCATGCCCTTCTTAGCATCAATTCGGCCTTCTGTTTGGCTTCTGCCTCAGCCTTCTTCTTGGCATCTGCATCAGCCATGCCCTTCTTAGCATCAGTTCGGCTTTTGTTTGGCTTCTGCCTCAGACTTCTTCTTGGCATCTGCATCAGCCATGCCCTTCTTAGCATCAAGTTCGGCCTTTTGTTTGGCTTCTGCCTCAGACTTCTTCTTGGCATCTGCATCAGCCATGCCCTTCTTAGCATCAAGTTCTGGCCTTCTGTTTGGCTTCTGCCTCAGCCTTCTTCTTGGCATCTGCATCAGCCATGCCCTTCTTAGCATCAGTTCGCTTTTGTTTGGCTTCTGCCTCAGACTTCTTGGCATCTGCATCAGCCATGCCCTTCTTAGCATCAAGTTCGGCTTTTGTTTGGCTTCTGCCTCAGCCTTCTTCTTGGCATCTGCATCAGCCATGCCCTTCTTAGCATCAAGTTCGGCCTTTTGTTTGGCTTCTGCCTCAGCCTTTCTTCTTGGCATCTGCATCAGCCATGCCCTTCTTAGCATCAAGTTCGGCCTTTTGTTTGGCTTCTGCCTCAGACTTTTTCTTGGCATCTGCATCAGCCATGCCCTTCTTAGCATCAAGTTCAGCCTTTTGTTTGGCTTCTGCCTCAGCCTTCTTGGCATCTGCATCAGCCATGCCCTTCTTAGCATCAAGTTCGGCCTTTTGTTTGGCTTCTGCCTCAGACTCTTTCTTGGCATCTGCATCAGCCATGCCCTTCTTAGCATCAAGTCTGGCCTTTGTTTGGCTTCTGCCTCAGCCTTTTCTTGGCATCTGCATCAGCCATGCCTTCTTAGCATCAATCTCAGCCTTCTGTTTGGCTTCTGCCTCAGCCTTTTTTCTTGGCATCTGCATCAGCCATGCCCTTCTTGGCATCAATCTCAGCCTTCTGTTTGGCTTCTGCCTCAGCCTTTTCTTGGCATCTGCATCAGCCATGCCCTTCTTGGCATCAATCTCAGCCTTCTGTTTGGCTCTGCCTCAGCCTTTTTCTTGGCATCTGCATCAGCCATGCCCTTCTTGGCATCAATCTCAGCCTTTGTTTGGCTTCTGCCTCAGCCTTTTTCTTGGCATCTGCATCAGCCATGCCCTTCTTGGCATCAATCTCAGCCTTCTGTTTGGCTTCTGCCTCAGCCTTTTTCTTGGCATCTGCATCAGCCATGCCCTTCTTGGCATCAATCTCAGCCTTCTGTTTGGCTTCTGCCTCAGCCTTTTTCTTGGCATCTGCATCAGCCATGCCCTTCTTGGCATCAATCTCAGCCTTCTGTTTGGCTTCTGCCTCAGCCTTTTTCTTGGCATCTGCATCAGCCATGCCCTTCTTGCATCAATCTCAGCCTTCTGTTTGGCTTCTGCCTCAGCCTTTTCTTGGCATCTGCATCAGCCATGCCCTTCTTGGCATCAATCTCAGCCTTCTGTTTGGCTTCTGCCTCAGCCTTTTCTTGGCATCTGCATCAGCATGCCCTTCTTGGCATCAATCTCAGCCTTCTGTTTGGCTTCTGCCTCAGCCTTTTTCTTGGCATCTGCATCAGCCATGCCCTTCTTAGCATCAATCTCAGCCTTCTGTTTGGCTTCTGCCTCAGCCTTTTTCTTGGCATCTGCATCAGCCATGCCCTTCTTGGCATCAATCTCAGCCTTCTGTTTGGCTTCTGCCTCAGCCTTTTCTTGGCATCTGCATCAGCCATGCCCTTCTTGGCATCAATCTCAGCCTTCTGTTTGGCTTCTGCCTCAGCCTTTTCTTGGCATCTGCATCAGCCATGCCCTTCTTAGCATCAATCTCAGCCTTCTGTTTGGCTTCTGCCTCTTTCTTGGCATCTGCATCAGCCATGCCCTTCTTGGCATCAATCTCAGCCTTTGTTTGGCTTCTGCCTCAGCCTTTTCTTGGCATCTGCATCAGCCATGCCCTTCTTAGCATCAATCTCAGCCTTCTGTTTGGCTTCTGCCTCAGCCTTTTTCTTGGCATCTGCATCAGCCATGCCCTTCTTAGCATCAATCTCAGCCTTTTGTTTGGCTTCTGCCTCAGCCTTTTTCTTGGCATCTGCATCAGCCATGCCCTTTTTAGCATCAATCTCAGCCTTCTGTTTGGCTTCTGCCTCAGCCTTTCTTGCATCTGCATCAGCCATGCCCTTCTTAGCATCAATTCAGCCTTCTGTTTGGCTTCTGCCTCAGCTTCTTCTGCATCAGCACATGCCCTTCTTGGCATCAATCTCAGCCTTCTGTTTGGCTTCTGCCTCAGCCTTTTTCTTGGCATCTGCATCAGCCATGCCCTTTTTAGCATCAATCTCAGCCTTCTGTTTGGCTTCTGCCTCAGCCTTTTTCTTGGCATCTGCATCAGCCATGCCCTTTTTAGCATCAATCTCAGCCTTCTGTTTGGCTTCTGCCTCAGCCTTTTCTTGGCATCTGCATCAGCCATGCCCTTCTTAGCATCAAGTTCGGCCTTTGTTTGGCTTCTGCCTCAGCCTTTTTCTTGGCATCTGCATCAGCCATGCCCTTCTTGGCATCAATCTCAGCCTTCTGTTTGGCTTTGCCTCAGCCTTTTTCTTGGCATCTGCATCAGCCATGCCCTTCTTGGCATCAATTCAGCCTTTGTTTGGCTTCTGCCTCAGCCTTTTTCTTGGCATCTGCATCAGCCATGCCCTTGGCATCAATCTCAGCCTTCTGTTTGCTTCTGCCTCAGCCTTTTTCTTGGCATCTGCATCAGCCATGCCCTTCTTGGCATCAATCTCAGCCTTCTGTTTGGCTTCTGCCTCAGCCTTTTCTTGGCATCTGCATCAGCCATGCCCTTCTTGGCATCAAGTTCGGCCTTTGTTTGGCTTCTGCCTCAGCCTTTTCTGGCATCTGCATCAGCCATGCCCTTCTTGGCATCAATCTCAGCCTTCTGTTTGGCTTCTGCTCAGCCTTTTTCTTGGCATCTGCATCAGCATGCCCTTCTTAGCATCAGTTCGGCCTTTTGTTTGGCTTCTGCCTCAGCCTTTTCTTGGCATCTGCATCAGCCATGCCCTTCTTGGCATCAATCTCAGCCTTCTGTTTGGCTTCTGTCAGCCTTTTCTTGGCATCTGCATCAGCCATGCCCTTCTTGGCATCAATCTCAGCCTTCTGTTTGGCTTCTGCCTCAGCCTTTTTCTTGGCATCTGCATCAGCCATGCCCTTCTTGGCATCAATCTCAGCCTTCTGTTTGGCTTCTTCCTCAGACTTCTTCTTAGCATCTGCATCAGCCGAGCTTTTCTTGGCATCAAGTTCTGACCTGTGTTTGGCCCCGGCTTCTTGTTGATTCTGCAATGTTTACTTTTTATGACATTTTGTTTAAAATAATAAATTAAATTTTTGGATGGACAAGAGTTTTTTTACTAGCTTTTTTCTGGGCTGAAAACAAACTCTCACTTTTTCGAGTTAATGAGTATATTTACAAAAAATATTAAAAATAATTTTTTTCGACATTTCGATTCTAGTCTTAAAAATTTAAATAATATATATTTGTGATGGTCTGTCATAGTTCGTTTTGTAAACTCTTATCTAGCGTGTAATATACATTTTGCAGCTATTTTTAACAAGCAGTTCCGCAAATTGTAAAATCGAATTTGCAAATCTTTCATCTTTTTTCGTAGAGCATAGTTAATTTAGTTATAGTACAGGAAGACTTTGCCTCGTAGAAATAAAAGAGATTTTTGAAAAACATTTGAAAATGCCTCAGTCTATCCTTGCTTTTTAACAAAGTGTTTCAAAAAGTTTTAAACATTTGTTATGGGGTCATCATCGACGCATTTTTGCTAAGTTTCACTGTATAGTTAGACTGAAACAAACTGAGGCTTTTACTAAGATAAGGTTAAATGTCAAACCTGTTAATGATATGTTTCGACGATTAGTATACTTGCTTACTAAGTACCAGTATGTGATTTAACTACGGTTGTGAAATTCACAGGTAAATTTTTTCGCTGGCAATATATCGTTAAATTACCGCTTATACTGGTAAGTTACAGACCAACCGGTGAAATTTCAAAAATGTCAATTTGCGAAAATGTCGAAAACTAGAATTTTCAAAACGAATTTTATCATTTTATTTTCATTTCTCACTGCAAGTTTTTGAAAGCTTTTATTTGTGATTTGATTTATTCCAGATTGGCCCGCTGAGTCTGATAACTTGAGCCTTGATGTTTCACTAGAGGAGAGAATTTTGAAGAAAATAAAGAAACTTTCGCCATTTTGCAGTGAGAAATGGTCGCTCGATCAACGTTATTATTTTAAAATTTTAAAAGTGCATTGATGTCCAAGGAAGAAGCATAAACAAGGATATGGAAATGTGGAATGGGATCAAAATTGAACTTTTGTTGTAAAATTTGTTGCCATTTATTGCTGGTTTTTCATGAAAGATTACTAAAATTATGATGTATTTTTGGCACTTAAAACACACATTCTCTAATTATGAACCAGACCTTGTTACCTCAATTTTTCAGAATTTCTAGTTTTGAGCTCATTTGAAAAGCAGCTCATTCTGAGCAAGTTTATTTTTACACACCTGGATTTTCAGATTCACAGCTAAAGATATGCCCATTTCGAATGCCATAAATATGATTATTTACGTTTTTGGCATCAATCAGCTTTATGTTTGGCTTCTCAGTTTTTTTGTGCATCAATGCCTTCATGATATCAGGTTGTTCAGAAAGTTCGGCCTTTAATCTTTTTATTAAATTCTTATTCTTTTCTTTTTATTTGCTCAGCCTTGATTTTCGATAGGGCACCAATCATCCATGCCTTCTCTTCGTGTTCTTCTGCCTATCATCGCGAATCAAATTCTTGGCTCGGCTTCTACCATGCCTTTCTTATTCCTTATCGCATCAGCCTCAGCCTTTTGTTTTGCCTCTGCTTCTGCCTTCTTTGCATCTGCATCAGCTATGTTCTTCTTGGCATCAGCCTCAGCCTTTTGTTTTGCCTCGGCTTCTGCCTTCTTTTTGGCATCTGCATCGGCTAGGCCCTTCTTGGCATCAGCCTCAGCCTTTTGTTTTGCCTCGGCTTCTGCTTTCTTCTTTGCATCTGCATCGGCTAGGTTCTTGTTGGCATCAATCTCAGCCTTCTGTTTGGCTTCTTCCTCAGACTTCTTCTTAGCATCTGCATCAGCCGAGCTTTTCTTGGCATCAAGTTCTGACCTGTGTTTGGCCCCGGCTTCTTGTTGATTCTGCAATGTTTACTTTTTATGACATTTTGTTTAAAATAATAAATTAAATTTTTGGATGGACAAGAGTTTTTTTACTAGCTTTTTTCTGGGCTGAAAACAAACTCTCACTTTTTCCGAGTTAATGAGTATATTTACAAAAAAATATTAAAATAATTTTTTTTTAATTTTTTTTCGACATTTCGATTCTATTCTTAAAAAAAATTTAAATAATATATATTTGTGATGGTCTGTCATAGTTCGTTTTGCAAACTCTTATCTAGCGTGTAATATACATTTTGCAGCTATTTTTTTAACAAGCAGTTCCCGCAAATTGTAAAATCGAATTTGCAAAATCTTTCATCTTTCTTTCGTAGAGCATAGTTAATTTAGTTATAGTACAGGAAGACTTTGCCTCGTAGAAATAAAAGTAGAGATTTTTGGAAAAAAAACATTTGAAAATGCCTCGGTCTATCCTTTGCTTTTAACAAAGTGTTTCAAAAAGTTTTAAACATTTGTTATGGGGGTCATCATCGACGCATTTTACTGCTAAGTTTCACTGTGTATAGTTAGACTGAAACAAACTGAGGCTTTTACTAAGATAAGGTTAAATGTCAAACCTGTTAATGATATGTTTCGACGATTAGTATACTTGCTTACTAAGTACCAGTATGTGTTTTAACTAGGGTTGTGAAATTCACCGGTAAATTTTTTCGCTGGCAATATATCGTTAAATTATCGCTTATACTGGTAAGTTACAGACCAACCGGTGAAATTTCAAAAATGTCAATTTGCGAAAATGTCGAAAACTAGAATTTTCAAAACGAATTTTATCATTTTATTTTCATTTCTCACTGCAAGTTTTGAAAGCTTCTTTTATTTGTGATTTGATTTATTCCAGATTGGCCCGCTGAGTCTGATAACTTGAGCCTTGATGTTTCACTAGAGGAGAGAATTTTGTAGAAAATAAAGAAACTTTCGCCATTTTGCAGTGAGAAATGGTCGCTCGATCAACGTTATTATTTTAAAATTTTAAAAGTGCATTGATGTCAAGGAAGAAGCATAAACAAGGATATGGAAATGTGGAATGGGATCAAAATTGAACTTTTGTTGTACAATTTGTTGCCATTTATTGCTGGTTTTCATGAAAGATTACTAAAATTATGATGTATTTTTGGCACTTAAAACACATTCTCTAATTATGAACAGACCTTGTTACCTCAATTTTTCAGAATTTCTAGTTTTGAGCTCATTTGAAAAAGCAGCTCATTCTGAGCAAGTTTACTTTTTACACACCTGGATTTTCAGATTCACAGCTAAAGATATGCCCATTTCGAATGCCATAAATATGATTATTTACGTTTTTGAGCATACACGATAAACAGAAATATGTTTGAAAAAAGATGTGCAGTGAAAAGTTTTATTGTGTGCATACAATGCCTTCAATGATATCAGGTTGTTCAGAAAGTTCGCAACCACCCTTTAATACTTTTTTATTAAATTTTTTTTATTCTTTAAGTTTTTTATTTGCTGTAACAATTAGATTTTAACGATAGGGTAACAAAACCAACCATCCAATGAATTCTTCTCTTCGTGTTCTATAACTACCTATCATCGACGAATCAAATCCATGAAGGCTCGGACAAAGAAACCAGATGCCTTTGAGTTGAAAAATTCCTTATCGAATAACCGAATTTTTCTGCTCATTTGCAAAATCTATTTTCTGCATCGCATTCTGCATTGAGTAAAAAAATTTTTATCTTTTAAGTTGATAGGAGCAAGATATAGTGAAATTTTTACCAATTTGATTTTTGTTCTGATTTTTCAGCTCAAGGGCATCTGGCTTCTTTGTTGACGGCTTTACGGATTCGATTCATCGATGTTAGAAAGTTATGGATTTCAAAAGAAAGTATCCGTCAAATGATTTGTTTGTTATCGCATCGTTATAATTTCAAAAAGGTTAAAAAACAAATTGGAAAAAAAATCAAAATAAATGTGTTTAGGGCGGTGGCGAACTTTCTATCAGGTCATACGGAAAGTATTGACACAAAATTTCAAATCCTTGTATCTCGCTCATTTGTTAACATTTTGTGGCAATCTTTTTTTTGTTTGTTTTGTAGCCCTGAGTCTACTCTATGGGAAATAACTGAACTTTATTCAACAATAAACAAATCATTCAACAAAATAGGATCCTTCCGCATCAATAACTTTTTCCCATCTTTCTGGCAATTTTGCAATTCCTCTAGCAAAGAAATTCGCTGGCTTTGACTCAAAGAACGCTTGCAAATCCGCTTTCACTTGTTCAACGTTGTTTCTCTCTGTGATAGTTTTGCATTGACAAGAACAAGTGAAAATCCGAAGGAGCCAAATCTGGAGAATAAGGCGGGTGCGGCAGAATCTCCCATCCAAGATCAGCGATCTTGTCCTTGGTCAGTCGAATTTACAGTTGTTGAAAGACAGTTGTTGAATAAAGTTCAGTTATTTCCCATAGAGTAGACTCAGGGCTACAAAACAAAAGATTGCCACAAAATGTTAACAAATGAGCGAGATAAGGATTTGAAATTTTGTGTCAATACTTTCCGTATGACCTATATAGACCTCTTTTTTAATATATTGTTGTCACATGCAAAATATTTTTTAATATAATGAAAGCATTTTTTATTTTGCGTAAAATCTCTATATAGTATTTGGGACGGGGAACGTCTGTCGCCAATTTCAGTATATGTTTGGTCACAAAGGAAAACTTTTTTAGTGTAATACAGTCAAACCTCGTTTACCCGGCACCCCCAAAAGTTCGTTCCCGCCTTGGGTCCGACACTTTCTTTAGCTCAATTTTCGAAGTCTTTTGCTAAATGTGATTCGCCAGTCTAGTCCCAAATATCACAAGGATTCTGATTTTGCCATTCGTTTTTTCAAAATCTTTAAATTTCGTCATAAAGACCAGCGAACCTCGGTTATCCGGCACCTTTGAAAATCAGGTGCCGGATAACCGAGGTCCGCGGGTCTTTATGGCGAAATTTAGAGATTTTGGAAAAACGACCGGTAAAAACAGAATCCTTGCGATATTTCGGACTAGACTGGCCAATCACATTAAGCAAAAGACTTCGAAAATTGAGCTGAAAAAAAAAGTGTCGGACCCGAGGCGGGAACGAACTTTTGGGGGTGCCGGATAAACGAGGTTTGACTGTAGTTTTATTTGCATGTTTATGCTCATTCGAAAGCTCCTTCAATGGCGGAGGACCTTTCGCAATTAGATTTGAAGATTGTTGCGAAAAAAATTGAGATTTTGCCCTTTCAAAGTGAAAAGTGGATTTATATTTGAATTTCAAAATACGATATAGGCGCCGATAGGCGCCTGCTGTCCCTAGTAATATATAAGTTACATAGTTTCAACCCCAGGCTCATAATAGCTCATTAAACTAACGAAAAAAACTTTTCACTGCACACCTTTTTTCAAATTTTTTTTATTTATTGTTTGCAGAATTCAATGCGGTTTCTGAATCTGATACTGAAATGTTTGCGGCCCCCTGAGAAAATAACGTTTTTTTGCCAAAAGTTGCTATTTTAAAATAACGCAATTGTACTGATCGGTAAATTAATAGCTGATTTGGTTACAAAAATAAATTTACAAGCAGAAAGCAATGGTACCGTAAGAAAGTTGATAAAATTGTTAAACAAAAATATAAAAAAAACAAAAACTTTTTGGGGATTTTTTATTGATGGCTTTTTTGATGTTTGCCTGAGGGACCAAAGTAATTTGACAATGAAAAAAGTTAAATGTAATCTGAGCATTTTTGGTTAAAAAAAATTGTTTTGTAACAATTTACCTGGAGTCCCAGTGCTAGTTGCTGATCTGATGATGATTTCAAGTCCACTTCAAGGCCTTCAAAAGTGTCATACAAAAATGCTTCCAGCAAATCTTCTGAGCCCAGCTCTACTTCATACTCAATGGCTACTATCTCAAAAGGCAACACTATTTGTTCGATCTCTTCAACCATTGGATCAGCCTTTTTGTCATTCCTGTTGTCAGCAGAATAAGGTGCAGGCTGGGACTCCACCTCTTTTTCAACTTTTTTGACAATTGCTACTTCATCCAATTCTTTAACCTCATCTTTAGATTTTTCCCCGTCTTGTAAGCTAGCCTAAAATTTTTTAATTATCGGTGTTACGCATTTTTTTAATTTTAAGATTTTTTTAGAAAGGCCGAGTATAGTTCCGAGCCTAGAAATAGTCCAATCCAGACCTTTAAGACACTCAATGTGTAAGAATGGAGCACCTATTGAAGTGTTGGCCATGACGGAAAAATCAAAATTTTCATTTTATTCTTAACGTGTAGTCTGAACAAACTCTGGAAAGCTCAAAATCGCTGAACTTTTTTTTAAATGAGTTAATAAGAGACGAGCAGTAACTCTTTGAAGTTGGTTGGTCAACAAGTCCCACTTTTTTCCACTTCCGAACTTAAAATGCCTCTAGCTCAAACATTTCGCAATCAATCCCAGGCTCATAATAGCTCATTTGACTCCGTATTGCAAGCGCTTTGCAACCAGTTTTGTATAATTCTCTTGCTCTTGTTTCGAGCAAGAGGGAACAAAATTTTTAAAAGGTGAGAGCAGGAGGAAGAGCAGGAGCAAAAATTTAAAACACTGCGAGCAGGGGTAAGAATTTTTTTTTAAATTCAGTCTGAAAATTGAAAATTTTATCAACGAAAAAAGACTAAAAAGGTCTACAATTGTTTTTTAAGATATTACGGTGTGTTACGCAGCTTACAGCGACAATTTTTTATTGATTGCTCGATCGGACAGTATCGGGTAGTTTAGTTATTTCGTTTTGTTTTTTATACGAGAACAATTTCGCGCAGCTGAAACACTTATCTGCTGCAGAATTTAACGAGCTTCAAGTAAATACAAGCTTACTTAGGTAAGTGGCCGTATAACATGCAAAATACTAGCATTTTTCAAAAATTCTATGGAAAAAATCAGTTCCTTTTTTTGAGCATCAAAAAATCGTTGATTTCACTTCATTTTTTATCACTTGACCGTAGCAGAAGTAGTAAAAACTGCACATTTTTTCCGTATTTAAATAAGACAGCAAGTCATATGAGAAAGTAGTAAAACGATCAAAAAATTTGTTAGAGCCTAGGCTTTTCCCGAGTTATTTGAATTGATTTAATTTGAAGTCGCATACTGGCTACCCAATGAGACCAAACTCCCCTGAGCGGGTGAAAAACAAGCTGACAAGCATACTTGCACGGGCGCCGGGCACCAGGTGCCGGAGGCCGGCTCCGATTTTTGGTACTTATGTACCCCGGGGGCAACATCCGATAATGATTATAAATCATTATACAACGGTAAAATAACATTCAAAAAACATTGTTTTATTTCTCACAAACATAATACCCATGAAAACGTATATATACCCTTCCCCACTCCCTTGCAATGAGGAGCAAGTTGGATTTTTGGCCGCAAAGTGGCCAAACATACCTAAATTCTTGGATATTTAGTTTATCCTGATTTTAGGTGTGACCCTTGGTTTGTATATACACCTTCATGGGTACTTATGCAAGTGAGCGAGTATTATGTTTGTGAGAAATAACGGGTGGTCAAAAAGTTCCCGATGGATTTTCAAAGCTTCATTTTTTATCATTTTTCTTATCATATTTTTAGAAGTTTAGTATTATTTTGTAGCCCTGTTCTTCCTCTTTCAAACGACATGTCACACGTTTATTTTACTCAACAAAATGACCACCATTTGCATCAATACATTTCTTTAATCGTTTTGGAAAGTTGTCAATGGCTTTTTGGATCATCTCTTGTGGAAGTTCGTCCCATTCTTTCACCAGTGAAGCTTTTAGGGCAGCAATTGACTTGTGTGGCTTGGAGCATGCTTTGGACTGCAAGTACGGCCATCCAAAGTAGTCCATCACATTCAAGTCGGGGGAGTTGGGCGCCCAGTCACCTTTGATCGCAGCATTGTCACCCCAATGAGAATCAACCGTGATGAAATCTGTAAAGTGCTCCTCAATCCAGTTCTGAGTTTCAACGGCTCGATGAGAAGTCGCGCCATCTTGTTGAAAGGTCCAATTGTCTCCCATATTCTCCTCAGTCCATGGCAGAACTTTGCTTTCGAGCATTTGACGATATTCTGGACCATCAACTTTCACTCCATTAGGTACGAAGATGAGAGGGGTTTTGGCGTTCCAGGAGACACCAGCCCATACCATCACTTGTTATGGCTTCTGCGTGCGCTCAACAAATTTGAGCTCGGGCGGCAATGGATTGGCGCTCCATATTCTGTCATTTTGCGAATTCCTGGCCTGCTCAATGTCGAACCACTTCTCATCAGTGAAGAGAATGCTGCGATGTCGATTGGAAGCAAAACGGCGGATCACCCGTTTGCAGCGGGTAAGACGCTTCTCTTTGGCATTTTCTTTAAGCAAAGGGCCTTCAGCAGTCTTCCTAGACTTCATATCAAACACATCGTGAATTATGTTGAGGACGGACGAAGCAGAAATTCCAAGCTCAGCGGCCAACTTCCTTTTGGAGTCTGATTGGGAGTGGATGTGGCCTTCTTCATGGTCGTTGCAGTAGCAAATCCTGTCGGCTATCAGTTGGATGTTTTCCTCCGTCAAAGCAGTTGATGGGCGCCCGCTTCTTGGTCTGTCTTCATTGCTGCCTGTCTCCGTAAATCGCTTGATGGCATCCGAGACAGTTGATTGGGCACAGTTGAGCATGCGACTTATTTCCATCACGTTGTAACCTTGCTGATGCAGTCTAACTATTCCAGCGCGTAGGTCAGCCATATTTGTTAAACTGTATTAGTAGAATGATATATCAAATGAAAGAGGAGTTTCAGGGCTACAAAATGGTATCAACAGATCAGAGATATGATAAGAAAAATGATAAAAAATGAAGCTTTGAAAATCCATCGGGAACTTTTTGACCACCCGTTAAAACAATGTTATTTAAATGTTATTTTACGGCTGTATAATGATTTATGATCATTATCAGATGTTGCCCCGGGGCACATGAGTACCCGATTTTTTACAACCCCGGTGCCCTTAAAATTTCGAAGGTCGGCGCCGGCGCCGAAAATTTTGAGAAAGACGCCGTCCTCATCATAATACTTGTAGTACAAGCGCTGTTTTATCAAATTTTTAATTTTTTTTTAATTTCTTAATTTTCTGGATAATTTTCTCTAATTTTCATCTTAGTTATACATGTATGATATTGAGATGAAATAATACATATTTCATAATAAAACGTCAATGTATTCACAAAATTACCGGCGATGGAGCCGACGCCGTGATTATACACCGTCACCAGAGCAGAAATTCCTAAATACTCTGGCACCAGCGGCGGCTCCGGCGCCCTATTTTGCGAAACGTGCAAGTATCCTGACAAGGTCTCCATGTAAGTCTTGGTAAATAAAAACCAAAAAAAAAACAAATTATTAATACCAAAATCAGCCACTTACTTTATTTTTTGCATCTGCATCGACTGAGCTTTTCTTGGCATCAGCCTCCGCCTTTTGTTTTGCCTCGGCTTCTGCCTTCTTCTTAGCATCTGCATCGGCTAGGTTCTTGTTGGCATCAGCCTCAGCCTTTTGTTTTGCCTCGGCTTCTGCCTTCTTCTTAGCATCTGCATCGGCTAGGTTCTTGTTGGCATCAGCCTCAGCCTTTTGTTTTGCCTCGGCTTCTGCCTTCTTTTTGGAATCTGCATCGGCTAGGCCCTTCTTGGCATCAGCCTCAGCCTTTTGTTTTGCCTCGGCTTCTGCCTTCTTTTTGGAATCTGCATCGGCTAGGCCCTTCTTGGCATCAGCCTCAGCCTTTTGTTTTGCCTCGGCTTCTGCCTTCTTCTTAGCATCTGCATCGGCTAGGTTCTTGTTGGCATCAGCCTCAGCCTTTTGTTTTGCCTCGGCTTCTGTCTTCTTCTTAGCATCTGCATCGGCTAGGCCCTTCTTGGCATCAGCCTCAGCCTTTTGTTTTGCCTCGGCTTCTGTCTTCTTCTTAGCATCTGCATCGGCTAGGCCCTTCTTGGCATCAGCCTCAGCCTTTTGTTTTGCCTCGGCTTCTGCCTTCTTCTTAGCATCTGCATCGGCTAGGCCCTTCCTGACATCAGCCTCAGCCTTTTGTTTTGCCTCGGCTTCTGCCTTCTTTTTGGAATCTGCATCGGCTAGGCCCTTCTTGGCATCAGCCTCAGCCTTTTGTTTTGCCTCGGCTTCTGCCTTCTTTTTGGAATCTGCATCGGCTAGGCCCTTCTTGGCATCAGCCTCAGCCTTTTGTTTTGCCTCGGCTTCTGCCTTCTTTTTGGAATCTGCATCGGCTAGGCCCTTCTTGGCATCAGCCTCAGCCTTTTGTTTTGCCTCGGCTTCTGCCTTCTTTTTGGAATCTGCATCGGCTAGGCCCTTCTTGGCATCAGCCTCAGCCTTTTGTTTTGCCTCGGCTTCTGCCTTCTTCTTTGCATCTGCATCGGCTAGGTTCTTGTTGGCATCAGCCTCAGCCTTTTGTTTTGCCTCGGCTTCTGCCTTCTTTTTGGAATCTGCATCGGCTAGGCCCTTCTTGGCATCAGCCTCAGCCTTTTGTTTTGCCTCGGCTTCTGCCTTCTTTTGGAATCTGCATCGGCTAGGCCCTTCTTGGCATCAGCCTCAGCCTTTTGTTTTGCCTCGGCTTCTGCCTTCTTTTTGGAATCTGCATCGGCTAGGCCCTTCTTGGCATCAGCCTCAGCCTTTTGTTTTGCCTCGGCTTCTGCCTTCTTTTTGGAATCTGCATCGGCTAGGCCCTTCTTGGCATCAGCCTCAGCCTTTTGTTTTGCCTCGGCTTCTGCCTTCTTCTTTGCATCTGCATCGGCTAGGTTCTTGTTGGCATCAGCCTCAGCCTTTTGTTTTGCCTCGGCTTCTGCCTTCTTTTTGAATCTGCATCGGCTAGGCCCTTCTTGGCATCAGCCTCAGCCTTTGTTTTGCCTCGGCTTCTGCCTTCTTCTTTGCATCTGCATCGGCTAGGTTCTTGTTGGCATCAGCCTCAGCCTTTGTTTTGCCTCGGCTTCTGCTTTCTTCTTTGCATCTGCATCGGCTAGGTTCTTGTTGGCATCAGCCTCAGCCTTTTGTTTTGCCTCGGCTTCTGCTTTCTTCTTTGCATCTGCATCGGCTAGGTTCTTGTTGGCATCAGCCTCAGCCTTTTGTTTTGCCTCGGCTTCTGCCTTCTTCTTTGCATCTGCATCGGCTAGGTTCTTGTTGGCATCAGCCTCAGCCTTTTGTTTTGCCTCGGCTTCTGCTTTCTTCTTTGCATCTGCATCGGCTAGGTTCTTGTTGGCATCAGCCTCAGCCTTTGTTTTGCCTCGGCTTCTGCCTTCTTCTTTGCATCAGCCTCAGCCTTTTGTTTTGCCTCGGCTTCTGCCTTCTTCTTTGCATCTGCATCGGCTAGGTTCTTGTTGGCATCAGCCTCAGCCTTTTGTTTTGCCTCGGCTTCTGCCTTCTTCTTTGCATCAGCCTCAGCCTTTTGTTTTGCCTCGGCTTCTGCCTTCTTCTTTGCATCTGCATCGGCTAGGTTCTTGTTGGCATCAGCCTCAGCCTTTGTTTTGCCTCGGCTTCTGCCTTCTTCTTTGCATCAGCCTCAGCCTTTGTTTTGCCTCGGCTTCTGCCTTCTTCTTTGCATCTGCATCGGCTAGGTTCTTGTTGGCATCAGCCTCAGCCTTTTGTTTTGCCTCGGCTTCTGCTTTCTTCTTTGCATCTGCATCGGCTAGGTTCTTGTTGGCATCAGCCTCAGCCTTTTGTTTTGCCTCGGCTTCTGCTTTCTTCTTTGCATCTGCATCGGCTAGGTTCTTGTTGGCATCAGCCTCAGCCTTTTGTTTTGCCTCGGCTTCTGCTTTCTTCTTTGCATCTGCATCGGCTAGGTTCTTGTTGGCATCAGCCTCAGCCTTTTGTTTTGCCTCGGCTTCTGCTTTCTTCTTTGCATCTGCATCGGCTAGGTTCTTGTTGGCATCAGCCTCAGCCTTTTGTTTTGCCTCGGCTTCTGCTTTCTTCTTTGCATCTGCATCGGCTAGGTTCTTGTTGGCATCAGCCTCAGCCTTTTGTTTTGCCTCGGCTTCTGCCTTCTTTTTGGCATCTGCATCGGCTAGGTTCTTCTTGGCATCAGCCTCAGCCTTTGTTTTGCCTCGGCTTCTGCCTTCTTTTTGCATCTGCATCGGCTAGGCCCTTCTTGGCATCAGCCTCAGCCTTTGTTTTGCCTCGGCTTCTGCTTTCTTCTTTGCATCTGCATCGGCTAGGTTCTTCTTGGCATCAGCCTCAGCCTTTGTTTTGCCTCGGCTTCTGCCTTCTTCTTTGCATCTGCATCGGCTAGGTTCTTGTTGGCATCAGCCTCAGCCTTTGTTTTGCCTCGGCTTCTGCTTTCTTCTTTGCATCTGCATCGGCTAGGTTCTTGTTGGCATCAGCCTCAGCCTTTGTTTTGCCTCGGCTTCTGCTTTCTTCTTTGCATCTGCATCGGCTAGGTTCTTGTTGGCATCAGCCTCAGCCTTTTGTTTTGCCTCGGCTTCTGCTTTCTTCTTTGCATCTGCATCGGCTAGGTTCTTGTTGGCATCAGCCTCAGCCTTTGTTTTGCCTCGGCTTCTGCCTTCTTTTTGCATCTGCATCGGCTAGGTTCTTCTTGGCATCAGCCTCAGCCTTTGTTTTGCCTCGGCTTCTGCTTTCTTTTGCATCTGCATCGGCTAGGCCCTTCTTGGCATCAGCCTCAGCCTTTTGTTTTGCCTCGGCTTCTGCTTTCTTCTTTGCATCTGCATCGGCTAGGCCCTTCTTGGCATCAGCCTCAGCCTTTGTTTTGCCTCGGCTTCTGCTTTCTTCTTTGCATCTGCATCGGCTAGGTTCTTGTTGGCATCAGCCTCAGCCTTTTGTTTTGCCTCGGCTTCTGCCTTCTTTTTGGAATCTGCATCGGCTAGGCCCTTCTTGGCATCAGCCTCAGCCTTTTGTTTTGCCTCGGCTTCTGCCTTCTTCTTTGCATCTGCATCGGCTAGGTTCTTGTTGGCATCAGCCTCAGCCTTTTGTTTTGCCTCGGCTTCTGCTTTCTTCTTTGCATCTGCATCGGCTAGGTTCTTGTTGGCATCAGCCTCAGCCTTTGTTTTGCCTCGGCTTCTGCTTTCTTCTTTGCATCTGCATCGGCTAGGTTCTTGTTGGCATCAGCCTCAGCCTTTTGTTTTGCCTCGGCTTCTGCTTTCTTCTTTGCATCTGCATCGGCTAGGTTCTTGTTGGCATCAGCCTCAGCCTTTTGTTTTGCCTCGGCTTCTGCTTTCTTCTTTGCATCTGCATCGGCTAGGTTCTTGTTGGCATCAGCCTCAGCCTTTGTTTTGCCTCGGCTTCTGCTTTCTTCTTTGCATCTGCATCGGCTAGGTTCTTGTTGGCATCAGCCTCAGCCTTTGTTTTGCCTCGGCTTCTGCTTTCTTCTTTGCATCTGCATCGGCTAGGTTCTTGTTGGCATCAGCCTCAGCCTTTTGTTTTGCCTCGGCTTCTGCTTTCTTCTTTGCATCTGCATCGGCTAGGTTCTTGTTGGCATCAGCCTCAGCCTTTTGTTTTGCCTCGGCTTCTGCTTTCTTTTTGGCATCTGCATCTGCTACGCCCTTCTTGGCATCAGCCTCAGCCTTTTGTTTTGCCTCGGCTTCTGCTTTCTTCTTTGCATCTGCATCGGCTAGGTTCTTGTTGGCATCAGCCTCAGGCTTTTGTTTTGCCTCGGCTTCTGCTTTCTTCTTTGCATCTGCATCGGCTAGGTTCTTGTTGGCATCAGCCTCAGCCTTTTGTTTTGCCTCGGCTTCTGTCTTCTTCTTTGCATCTGCATCGGCTAGGCCCTTCTTGGCATCAGCCTCAGCCTTTTGTTTTGCCTCGGCTTCTGCCTTCTTTTGGCATCTGCATCGGCTAGGCCCTTCTTGGCATCAGCCTCAGCCTTTGTTTTGCCTCGGCTTCTGCTTTCTTCTTTGCATCTGCATCGGCTAGGTTCTTGTTGGCATCAGCCTCAGCCTTTTGTTTTGCCTCGGCTTCTGCTTTCTTTTTGGCATCTGCATCGGCTAGGTTCTTGTTGGCATCAGCCTCAGCCTTTTGTTTTGCCTCGGCTTCTGCTTTCTTCTTTGCATCTGCATCGGCTAGGTTCTTGTTGGCATCAGCCTCGGCCTTTTGTTTTGCCTCGGCTTCTGCTTTCTTTTTGCATCTGCATCGGCTAGGTTCTTGTTGGCATCAGCCTCAGCCTTTTGTTTTGCCTCGGCTTCTGCTTTCTTCTTTGCATCTGCATCGGCTAGGCCCTTCTTGACATCAGCCACAGCCTTTTGTTTTGCCTCGGCTTCTGCTTTCTTTTTGGCATCTGCATCGGCTAGGTTCTTGTTGGCATCAGCCTCAGCCTTTTGTTTTGCCTCGGCTTCTGTCTTCTTCTTAGCATCTGCATCGGCTAGGCCCTTCTTGGCATCAGCCTCAGCCTTTTGTTTTGCCTCGGCTTCTGTCTTCTTCTTAGCATCTGCATCGGCTAGGCCCTTCTTGACATCAGCCTCAGCCTTTTGTTTTGCCTCGGCTTCTGCCTTCTTTTTGGCATCTGCATCGGCTAGGCCCTTCTTGGCATCAGCCTCAGCCTTTGTTTTGCCTCGGCTTCTGCCTTCTTTGGCATCTGCATCGGCTAGGCCCTTCTTGGCATCAGCCTCAGCCTTTTGTTTTGCCTCGGCTTCTGCCTTCTTTGCATCTGCATCGGCTAGGTTCTTGTTGGCATCAGCCTCAGCCTTTTGTTTTGCCTCGGCTTCTGCCTTCTTTTTGGCATCTGCATCGGCTAGGCCCTTCTTGGCATCAGCCTCAGCCTTTTGTTTTGCCTCGGCTTCTGCTTTCTTCTTTGCATCTGCATCGGCTAGGCCCTTCTTGGCATCAGCCTCAGCCTTTTGTTTTGCCTCGGCTTCTGCCTTCTTTTTGGCATCTGCATCGGCTAGGCCCTTCTTGGCATCAGCCTCAGCCTTTTGTTTTGCCTCGGCTTCTGCCTTCTTTGCATCTGCATCGGCTAGGTTCTTGTTGGCATCAGCCTCAGCCTTTTGTTTTGCCTCGGCTTCTGCCTTCTTTTTGCATCTGCATCGGCTAGGCCCTTCTTGGCATCAGCCTCAGCCTTTTGTTTTGCCTCGGCTTCTGCCTTCTTTGCATCTGCATCGGCTAGGTTCTTGTTGGCATCAGCCTCAGCCTTTGTTTTGCCTCGGCTTCTGCCTTCTTTTGGCATCTGCATCGGCTAGGCCCTTCTTGGCATCAGCCTCAGCCTTTTGTTTTGCCTCGGCTTCTGCTTTCTTCTTTGCATCTGCATCGGCTAGGTTCTTGTTGGCATCAGCCTCAGCCTTTTGTTTTGCCTTTTCTGCCTCAGCCTTTTTCTTGGCATCTGCATCAGCCGAGCTTTTCTTGGCATCAAGTTCTGACCTGTGTTTGGCCCCGGCTTCTTGTTGATTCTGCAATGTTTACTTTTTATGACATTTTGTTTAAAATAATAAATTAAATTTTTGGATGGACAAGAGTTTTTTTACTAGCTTTTTTCTGGGCTGAAAACAAACTCTCACTTTTTCCGAGTTAATGAGTATATTTACAAAAAAATATTAAAATAATTTTTTTTTAATTTTTTTTCGACATTTCGATTCTATTCTTAAAAAAAATTTAAATAATATATATTTGTGATGGTCTGTCATAGTTCGTTTTGTAAACTCTTATCTAGCGTGTAATATACATTTTGCAGCTATTTTTTTAACAAGCAGTTCCCGCAAATTGTAAAATCGAATTTGCAAAATCTTTCATCTTTCTTTCGTAGAGCATAGTTAATTTAGTTATAGTACAGGAAGACTTTGCCTCGTAGAAATAAAAGTAGAGATTTTTGGAAAAAAAACATTTGAAAATGCCTCGGTCTATCCTTTGCTTTTTAACAAAGTGTTTCAAAAAGTTTTAAACATTTGTTATGGGGGTCATCATCGACGCATTTTACTGCTAAGTTTCACTGTGTATAGTTAGACTGAAACAAACTGAGGCTTTTACTAAGATAAGGTTAAATGTCAAACCTGTTAATGATATGTTTCGACGATTAGTATACTTGCTTACTAAGTACCAGTATGTGTTTTAACTAGGGTTGTGAAATTCACCGGTAAATTTTTTCGCTGGCAATATATCGTTAAATTATCGCTTATACTGGTAAGTTACCGACCAACCGGTGAAATTTCAAAAATGTCAATTTGCGAAAATGTCGAAAACTAGAATTTTGAAAACGAATTTTATCATTTTATTTTCATTTCTCACTGCAAGTTTTTGAAAGCTTCTTTTATTTGTGATTTGATTTATTCCAGATTGGCCCGCTGAGTCTGATAACTTGAGCCTTGATGTTTCACTAGAGGAGAGAATTTTGTAGAAAATAAAGAAACTTTCGCCATTTTGCAGTGAGAAATGGTCGCTCGATCAACGTTATTATTTTAAAATTTTAAAAGTGCATTGATGTCCAAGGAAGAAGCATAAACAAGGATATGGAAATGTGGAATGGGATCAAAATTGAACTTTTGTTGTAAAATTTGTTGCCATTTATTGCTGGTTTTTCATGAAAGATTACTAAAATTATGATGTATTTTTGGCACTTAAAACACACATTCTCTAATTATGAACCAGACCTTGTTACCTCAATTTTTTCAGAATTTCTAGTTTTGAGCTCATTTGAAAAAGCAGCTCATTCTGAGCAAGTTTACTTTTTACACACCTGGATTTTCAGATTCACAGCTAAAGATATGCCCATTTCGAATGCCATAAATATGATTATTTACGTTTTTGAGCATACACGATAAACAGAAATATGTTTGAAAAAAGATGTGCAGTGAAAAGTTTTATTGTGTGCATACAATGCCTTCAATGATATCAGGTTGTTCAGAAAGTTCGCAACCACCCTTTAATACTTTTTTATTAAATTTTTTTTTTATTCTTTAAGTTTTTTATTTGCTGTAACAATTAGATTTTAACGATAGGGTAACAAAACCAACCATCCAATGAATTCTTCTCTTCGTGTTCTATAACTACCTATCATCGACGAATCAAATCCATGAAGGCTCGGACAAAGAAACCAGATGCCTTTGAGTTGAAAAATTCCTTATCGAATAACCGAATTTTTCTGCTCATTTGCGAAATCTATTTTCTGCATCGCATTCTGCATTGAGTAAAAAAAATTTATCTTTTAAGTTGATAGGAGCAAGATATAGTGAAATTTTTACCAATTTGATTTTTGTTCTGATTTTTCAGCTCAAGGGCATCTGGCTTCTTTGTTGACGGCTTTACGGATTCGATTCATCGATGTTAGAAAGTTATGGATTTCAAAAGAAAGTATCCGTCAAATGATTTGTTTGTTATCGCATCGTTATAATTTCAAAAAGGTTAAAAAACAAATTGGAAAAAAAATCAAAATAAATGTGTTTAGGGCGGTGGCGAACTTTCTATCAGTCATATGAAGTATTGACACAAAATTTCAAATCCTTGTATCTCGCTCATTTGTTAACATTTTGTGGCAATCTTTTGTTTTGTTAGCCCTGAGTCTACTCTATGGGAAATAACTGAACTTTATTCAACAATAAACAAATCATTCAACAAAATAGGATCCTTCCGCATCAATAACTTTTTCCCATCTTTCTGGCAATTTTGCAATTCCTCTAGCAAAGAAATTCGCTGGCTTTGACTCAAAGAACGCTTGCAAATCCGCTTTCACTTGTTCAACGTTGTTTCTCTCTGTGATAGTTTTGCATTGACAAGAACAAGTGAAAATCCGAAGGAGCCAAATCTGGAGAATAAGGCGGGTGCGGCAGAATCTCCCATCCAAGATCAGCGATCTTGTCCTTGGTCAGTCGAATTTACAGTTGTTGAAAGACAGTTGTTGAATAAAGTTCAGTTATTTCCCATAGAGTAGACTCAGGGCTACAAAACAAAAAAAAGATTGCCACAAAATGTTAACAAATGAGCGAGATACAAGGATTTGAAATTTTGTGTCAATACTTTCCGTATGACCTGATATATAGACCTCTTTTTTTAATATATTGTTGTCACATGCAAAATATTTTTTAATATAATGAAAGCATTTTTTATTTTGCGTAAAATCTCTATATAGTATTTGGGACGGGGAACGTCTGTCGCCAATTTCAGTATATGTTTGGTCACAAAGGAAAACTTTTTAAGTGTAATACAGTCAAACCTGTTCAGCACCCCAAAGTTCGTTCCCGCCTTGGGTCCGACATTTAGTCAATTTTGAGTCTTTTTGCTAAATGTGATTCGCCAGTCTAGTCCCAAATATCACAAGGATTCTGATTTGCCATTCGTTTTCAAAATCTTTTCGTCATAAAGACCAGTGAACCTGGTTATCCGCACCCTTTTGAAAATCAGGTGCCGGATAACCGAGGTCCGCGGGTCTTTATGGCGAAATTTAGAGATTTTGGAAAACGACCGGTAAAACAGAATCCTTGCGATATTTCGGACTAGACTGGCCAATCACATTAAGCAAAAGACTTCGAAAATTGAGCTGAAAAAGTGTCGGACCCGAGGCGGAACGAACTGGGGTGCTGGATAAACGAGGTTTGACTGTAGTTTTATTTGCATGTTTATGCTCATTCGAAAGCTCCTTCAATGGCGGAGGACCTTTCGCAATTAGATTTGAAGATTGTTGCGAAAAAAATTGAGATTTTGCCCTTTCAAAGTGAAAAGTGGATTTATATTTGAATTTCAAAATACGATATAGGCGCCGATAGGCGCCTGCTGTCCCTAGTAATATATAAGTTACATAGTTTCAACCCCAGGCTCATAATAGCTCATTAAACTAACGAAAAAAACTTTTCACTGCGCACCTTTTTTCAAATTTTTTTTATTTATTGTTTGCAGAATTCAATGCGGTTTCTGAATCTGATACTGAAATGTTTGCGGCCCCCTTAATTTTGAGAAAATAACGTTTTTTGCCAAAAGTTGCTATTTTAAAATAACGCAATTGTACTGATCGGTAAATTAATAGCTGATTTGGTTACAAAAATAAATTTACAAGCAGAAAGCAATGGTACCATAAGAAAGTTGATAAAATTGTTAAACAAAATATAAAAACAAAAACTTTTTGGGGATTTTTATTGATGGCTTTGATGTTTGCCTGAGGGACCAAAGTAATTTGACAATGAAAAGTTAAATGTAATCTGAGCATTTTTGTTAAAAATTTGTTTTGTAACAATTTACCTGAGTCCCAGTGCTAGTTGCTGATCTGATGATGATTTCAAGTCCACTTCAAGGCCTTCAAAAGTGTCATACAAAAATGCTTCCAGCAAATCTTCTGAGCCCAGCTCTACTTCATACTCAATGGCTACTATCTCAAAAGGCAACACTATTTGTTCGATCTCTTCAACCATTGGATCAGCCTTTTTGTCATTCCTGTTGTCAGCAGAATAAGGTGCAGGCTGGGACTCCACCTCTTTTTCAACTTTTTTGACAATTGCTACTTCATCCAATTCTTTAACCTCATCTTTAGATTTTTCCCCGTCTTGTAAGCTAGCCTAAAATTTTTTAATTATCGGTGTTACGCATTTTTTTAATTTTAAGATTTTTTTAGAAAGGCCGAGTATAGTTCCGAGCCTAGAAATAGTCCAATCCAGACCTTTAAGACACTCAATGTGTAAGAATGGAGCACCTATTGAAGTGTTGGCCATGACGGAAAAATCAAAATTTTCCTTTTATTCTTATCGTGTAGTCTGAATAAACTCTGGAAAGCTCAAAATGGCTGAACTTTTTTTTTTAATGAGTTAATAAGAGACGAGCAGTAACTCTTTGAAGTTGGTTGGTCAACAAGTCCCACTTTTTTCCACTTCCGAACTTAAAATGCCTCTAGCTCAAACATTTCGCAATCAATCCCAGGCTCATAATAGCTCATTTGACTCCGTATTGCAAGCGCTTTGCTACCAGTTTTGTATAATTCTCTTGCTCTTGTTTCGAGCAAGAGGGAACAAAATTTTTAAAAGGTGAGAGCAGGAGGAAGAGCAGGAGCAAAAATTTAAAACACTGCGAGCAGGGGTAAGAATTTTTTTTTAAATTCAGTCTGAAAATTGAAAATTTTATCAACGAAAAAAGACTAAAAAGGTCTACAATTGTTTTTTAAGATATTAAGGTGTGTTACGCAGCTTACAGCGACAATTTTTTATTCGATTGTATGAAATCGGACAGTATCGGGTTGTTTAGTTATTTCATTGTTTTTTATACGAGAACAATTTCGCGCAGCTGAAACACTTATCTGCTGCAGAATCTAACGAGCTTCAAGTAAATACAAGCTTACTTAGGTAAGTGGCCGTATAACATGCAAAATACTAGCATTTTTCAAAAATTCTATGGAAAAAATCAGTTCCTTTTTTTGAGCATCAAAAAATCGTTGATTTCACTTCATTTTTTATCACTTGACCGTAGCAGAAGTAGTAAAAACTGCACATTTTTTCCGTATTTAAATAAGACAGCAAGTTATATGAGAAAGTAGTAAAACGATCAAAAAATTTGTTAGAGCCTAGGCTTTTCCCGAGTTATTTGAATTGATTTAATTTGAAGTCGCATACTGGCTATCCAATGAGACCAAACTCCCCTGAGCGGGTGAAAAACAAGCTGACAAGCATACTTGCACGGGCGCCGGGCACCAGGTGCCCGAGGCCGGCTCCGATTTTTGGTACTTATGTACCCCGGGGCAACATCTGATAATAACATCTGACTGAATAACATCTGATAAGTGACCCTTGGTTTGTATATACACCTTCATGGGTACTTATGCAAGTGAGCGAGTATTATGTTTGTGAGAAATAAAACAATGTTATTTAAATGTTATTTTACGGCTGTATAATGATTTATAATCATTATCAGATGTTGCCCCGGGGCACATGAGTACCCGATTTTTTACAACCCCGGTGCCCTTAAAATTTCGAAGGTCGGCGCCGGCGCCGAAAATTTTGAGAACGACGCCGTCCTCATCATAATACTTGTAGTACAAGCGCTGTTTTATCAAATTTTTAATTTTTTTTTAATTTCTTAATTTTCTGGATAATTTTCTCTAATTTTCATCTTAGTTATACATGTATGATATTGAGATGAAATAATACATATTTCATAATAAAACGTCAATGTATTCACAAAATTACCGGCGATGGAGCCGACGCCGTGATTATACACCGTCACCAGAGCAGAAATTCCTAAATACTCTGGCACCAGCGGCGGCTCCGGCGCCCTATTTTGCGAAACGTGCAAGTATCCTGACAAGGTCTCCATGTAAGTCTTGGTAAATAAAAAAAAAAACAAATTATTAATACCAAAATCAGCCACTTACTTTATTTTTTGCATCTGCATCGACTGAGCTTTTCTTGGCATCAGCCTCCGTTTTTGTTTTGCCTCGGCTTCTGCCTTCTTCTTAGCATCTGCATCTAGGTTCTTCTTGGCATCAGCCTCAGCCTTTGTTTTGCCTCGGCTTCTGCCTTCTTCTTAGCATCTGCATCGGCTAGGCCCTTCTTGGCATTAGCCTCAGCCTTTTGTTTTGCCTCGGCTTCTGCCTTCTTCTTAGCATCTGCATCGGCTAGGCCCTTCTTGGCATCAGCCTCAGCCTTTTGTTTTGCCTCGGCTTCTGCCTTCTTCTTAGCATCTGCATCGGCTAGGTTCTTGTTGGCATCAGCCTCAGCCTTTTGTTTTGCCTCGGCTTCTGCTTTCTTCTTGAATCTGCATCGGCTAGGTCCTTCTTGGCATCAGCCTCAGCCTTTTGTTTTGCCTCGGCTTCTGCTTTCTTCTTGCATCTGCATCGGCTAGGTCCTTCTTGGCATCAGCCTCAGCCTTTGTTTTGCCTCGGCTTCTGCTTTCTTTTTGCAATCTGCATCGGCTAGGCCCTTCTTGGCATCAGCCTCAGCCTTTTGTTTTGCCTCGGCTTCTGCTTTCTTCTTTGCATCTGCATCGGCTAGGCCCTTCTTGGCATCAGCCTCAGCCTTTGTTTTGCCTCGGCTTCTGCTTTCTTCTTTGCATCTGCATCGGCTAGGTTCTTTCTGGCATCAGCCTCAGCCTTTGTTTTGCCTCGGCTTCTGCTTTCTTTTGCATCTGCATCGGCTAGGCCCTTCTTGGCATCAGCCTCAGCCTTTGTTTTGCCTCGGCTTCTGCTTTCTTTTTGCATCTGCATCGGCTAGGCCCTTCTTGGCATCAGCCTCAGCCTTTTGTTTTGCCTCGGCTTCTGCTTTCTTCTTTGCATCTGCATCGGCTAGGCCCTTCTTGGCATCAGCCTCAGCCTTTTGTTTTGCCTCGGCTTCTGCTTTCTTCTTTGCATCTGCATCGGCTAGGCCCTTCTTGGCATCAGCCTCAGCCTTTGTTTTGCCTCGGCTTCTGCCTTCTTCTTTGCATCTGCATCGGCTAGGTTCTTCTTGGCATCAGCCTCAGCCTTTGTTTTGCCTCGGCTTCTGCTTTCTTCTTTGCATCTGCATCGGCTAGGCCCTTCTTGGCATCAGCCTCAGCCTTTGTTTTGCCTCGGCTTCTGCTTTCTTTTTGCATCTGCATCGGCTAGGTTCTTCTTGGCATCAGCCTCAGCCTTTGTTTTGCCTCGGCTTCTGCTTTCTTCTTTGCATCTGCATCGGCTAGGTTCTTCTTGGCATCAGCCTCAGCCTTTGTTTTGCCTCGGCTTCTGCTTTCTTTTTGCATCTGCATCGGCTAGGTTCTTCTTGGCATCAGCCTCAGCCTTTGTTTTGCCTCGGCTTCTGCCTTCTTCTTTGCATCTGCATCGGCTAGGTTCTTCTTGGCATCAGCCTCAGCCTTTTGTTTTGCCTCGGCTTCTGCCTTCTTCTTTGCATCTGCATCGGCTAGGTTCTTCTTGGCATCAGCCTCAGCCTTTGTTTTGCCTCGGCTTCTGCTTCTTTTAGCATCTGCATCGGCTAGGTTCTTGTTGGCATCAGCCTCAGCCTTTTGTTTTGCCTCGGCTTCTGCCTTCTTCTTAGCATCTGCATCGGCTAGGCCCTTCTTGGCATCAGCCTCAGCCTTTTGTTTTGCCTCGGCTTCTGCTTTCTTCTTTGCATCTGCATCGGCTAGGTTCTTCTTGGCATCAGCCTCAGCCTTTTGTTTTGCCTCGGCTTCTGCTTTTTGCATCTGCATCGGCTAGGCCCTTCTTGGCATCAGCCTCAGCCTTTGTTTTGCCTCGGCTTCTGCTTTCTTCTTTGCATCTGCATCGGCTAGGTTCTTGTTGGCATCAGCCTCAGCCTTTGTTTTGCCTCGGCTTCTGCTTTCTTCTTTGCATCTGCATCGGCTAGGCCCTTCTTGGCATCAGCCTCAGCCTTTTGTTTTGCCTCGGCTTCTGCCTTCTTCTTTGCATCTGCATCGGCTAGGTTCTTGTTGGCATCAGCCTCAGCCTTTTGTTTTGCCTCGGCTTCTGCTTTCTTTGCATCTGCATCGGCTAGGTTCTTGTTGGCATCAGCCTCAGCCTTTGTTTTGCCTCGGCTTCTGCTTCTCTTTTTGCATCTGCATCGGCTAGGTTCTTGTTGGCATCAGCCTCAGCCTTTGTTTTGCCTCGGCTTCTGCTTTCTTCTTTGCATCTGCATCGGCTAGGTTCTTGTTGGCATCAGCCTCAGCCTTTTGTTTTGCCTCGGCTTCTGCTTTCTTTTTGCATCTGCATCGGCTAGGTTCTTGTTGGCATCAGCCTCAGCCTTTTGTTTTGCCTCGGCTTCTGCTTCTTCTTTGCATCTGCATCGGCTAGGTTCTTGTTGGCATCAGCCTCAGCCTTTGTTTTGCCTCGGCTTCTGCTTTCTTCTTTGCATCTGCATCGGCTAGGTTCTTGTTGGCATCAGCCTCAGCCTTTGTTTTGCCTCGGCTTCTGCTTTCTTCTTTGCATCTGCATCGGCTAGGTTCTTGTTGGCATCAGCCTCAGCCTTTGTTTTGCCTCGGCTTCTGCTTTCTTTTTGCATCTGCATCGGCTAGGTTCTTGTTGGCATCAGCCTCAGCCTTTGTTTTGCCTCGGCTTCTGCTTTCTTTGCATCTGCATCGGCTAGGTTCTTGTTGGCATCAGCCTCAGCCTTTGTTTTGCCTCGGCTTCTGCTTTCTTCTTTGCATCTGCATCGGCTAGGTTCTTGTTGGCATCAGCCTCAGCCTTTGTTTTGCCTCGGCTTCTGCTTTCTTCTTTGCATCTGCATCGGCTAGGTTCTTGTTGGCATCAGCCTCAGCCTTTGTTTTGCCTCGGCTTCTGCTTTCTTCTTTGCATCTGCATCGGCTAGGTTCTTGTTGGCATCAGCCTCAGCCTTTGTTTTGCCTCGGCTTCTGCTTTCTTCTTTGCATCTGCATCGGCTAGGTTCTTGTTGGCATCAGCCTCAGCCTTTGTTTTGCCTCGGCTTCTGCTTTCTTCTTTGCATCTGCATCGGCTAGGTTCTTGTTGGCATCAGCCTCAGCCTTTGTTTTGCCTCGGCTTCTGCTTTCTTCTTTGCATCTGCATCGGCTAGGTTCTTGTTGGCATCAGCCTCAGCCTTTGTTTTGCCTCGGCTTCTGCTTTCTTCTTTGCATCTGCATCGGCTAGGTTCTTGTTGGCATCAGCCTCAGCCTTTGTTTTGCCTCGGCTTCTGCTTTCTTCTTTGCATCTGCATCGGCTAGGTTCTTGTTGGCATCAGCCTCAGCCTTTGTTTTGCCTCGGCTTGCTTTCTTTGCATCTGCATCGGCTAGGTTCTTGTTGGCATCAGCCTCAGCCTTTTGTTTTGCCTCGGCTTCTGCTTTCTTCTTTGCATCTGCATCGGCTAGGTTCTTGTTGGCATCAGCCTCAGCCTTTGTTTTGCCTCGGCTTCTGCTTTCTTCTTTGCATCTGCATCGGCTAGGTTCTTGTTGGCATCAGCCTCAGCCTTTTGTTTTGCCTCGGCTTCTGCTTTCTTCTTTGCATCTGCATCGGCTAGGTTCTTGTTGGCATCAGCCTCAGCCTTTTGTTTTGCCTCGGCTTCTGCTTTCTTTTTGGCATCTGCATCGGCTAGGTTCTTGTTGGCATCAGCCTCAGCCTTTTGTTTTGCCTCGGCTTCTGCTTTCTTCTTTGCATCTGCATCGGCTAGGTTCTTGTTGGCATCAGCCTCAGCCTTTGTTTTGCCTCGGCTTCTGCTTTCTTTTGCATCTGCATCGGCTAGGTTCTTGTTGGCATCAGCCTCAGCCTTTGTTTTGCCTCGGCTTCTGCTTTCTTCTTTGCATCTGCATCGGCTAGGTTCTTGTTGGCATCAGCCTCAGCCTTTGTTTTGCCTCGGCTTCTGCTTTCTTCTTTGCATCTGCATCGGCTAGGTTCTTGTTGGCATCAGCCTCAGCTTTTGTTTTGCCTCGGCTTCTGCTTTCTTCTTTGCATCTGCATCGGCTAGGTTCTTGTTGGCATCAGCCTCAGCTTTTGTTTTGCCTCGGCTTCTGCTTTCTTCTTTGCATCTGCATCGGCTAGGTTCTTGTTGGCATCAGCCTCAGCCTTTGTTTTGCCTCGGCTTCTGCTTTCTTCTGCATCGGCTAGGTTCTTGTTGGCATCAGCCTCAGCCTTTGTTTTGCCTCGGCTTCTGCTTTCTTCTTTGCATCTGCATCGGCTAGGTTCTTGTTGGCATCAGCCTCAGCCTTTTGTTTTGCCTCGGCTTCTGCTTTCTTCTTTGCATCTGCATCGGCTAGGTTCTTGTTGGCATCAGCCTCAGCCTTTGTTTTGCCTCGGCTTCTGCTTTCTTTGCATCTGCATCGGCTAGGTTCTTGTTGGCATCAGCCTCAGCCTTTTGTTTTGCCTCGGCTTCTGCTTTCTTCTTTGCATCTGCATCGGCTAGGTTCTTGTTGGCATCAGCCTCAGCCTTTTGTTTTGCCTCGGCTTCTGCTTTCTTCTTTGCATCTGCATCGGCTAGGTTCTTGTTGGCATCAGCCTCAGCCTTTGTTTTGCCTCGGCTTCTTCTTCTTTGCATCTGCATCGGCTAGGTTCTTGTTGGCATCAGCCTCAGCTTTTGTTTTGCCTCGGCTTCTGCTTTCTTCTTTGCATCTGCATCGGCTAGGTTCTTGTTGGCATCAGCCTCAGCCTTTGTTTTGCCTCGGCTTCTGCTTTCTTTTGCATCTGCATCGGCTAGGTTCTTGTTGGCATCAGCCTCAGCCTTTTGTTTTGCCTCGGCTTCTGCTTTCTTCTTTGCATCTGCATCGGCTAGGTTCTTGTTGGCATCAGCCTCAGCCTTTGTTTTGCCTCGGCTTCTGCTTTCTTTTTGCATCTGCATCGGCTAGGTTCTTGTTGGCATCAGCCTCAGCCTTTTGTTTTGCCTCGGCTTCTGCTTTCTTTGCATCTGCATCGGCTAGGTTCTTGTTGGCATCAGCCTCAGCTTTTGTTTTGCCTCGGCTTCTGCTTTCTTCTTTGCATCTGCATCGGCTAGGTTCTTGTTGGCATCAGCCTCAGCCTTTGTTTTGCCTCGGCTTCTGCTTTCTTCTTTGCATCTGCATCGGCTAGGTTCTTGTTGGCATCAGCCTCAGCCTTTTGTTTTGCCTCGGCTTCTGCTTTCTTCTTTGCATCTGCATCGGCTAGGTTCTTGTTGGCATCAGCCTCAGCCTTTTGTTTTGCCTCGGCTTGCTTTCTTCTTTGCATCTGCATCGGCTAGGTTCTTGTTGGCATCAGCCTCAGCCTTTGTTTTGCCTCTGGCTTCTGCTTTCTTCTTTGCATCTGCATCGGCTAGGTTCTTGTTGGCATCAGCCTCAGCCTTTGTTTTGCCTCGGCTTCTGCTTTCTTCTTTGCATCTGCATCGGCTAGGTTCTTGTTGGCATCAGCCTCAGCCTTTGTTTTGCCTCGGCTTCTGCTTTCTTCTTTGCATCTGCATCTAGGTTCTTGTTGGCATCAGCCTCAGCCTTTGTTTTGCCTCGGCTTCTGCTTTCTTCTTTGCATCTGCATCGGCTAGGTTCTTGTTGGCATCAGCCTCAGCCTTTTGTTTTGCCTCGGCTTCTGCTTTCTTCTTTGCATCTGCATCGGCTAGGTTCTTGTTGGCATCAGCCTCAGCCTTTGTTTTGCCTCGGCTTCTGCTTTCTTTTTGGCATCTGCATCGGCTAGGTTCTTGTTGGCATCAGCCTCAGCCTTTGTTTTGCCTCGGCTTCTGCTTTCTTCTTTGCATCTGCATCGGCTAGGTTCTTGTTGGCATCAGCCTCAGCCTTTGTTTTGCCTCGGCTTCTGCTTTCTTCTTTGCATCTGCATCGGCTAGGTTCTTGTTGGCATCAGCCTCAGCCTTTGTTTTGCCTCGGCTTCTGCTTTCTTCTTTGCATCTGCATCGGCTAGGTTCTTGTTGGCATCAGCCTCAGCCTTTTGTTTTGCCTCGGCTTCTGCTTTCTTCTTTGCATCTGCATCGGCTAGGTTCTTGTTGGCATCAGCCTCAGCCTTTTGTTTTGCCTCGGCTTCTGCTTTCTTCTTTGCATCTGCATCGGCTAGGTTCTTGGCATCAGCCTCAGCCTTTGTTTTGCCTCGGCTTCTGCTTTCTTCTTTGCATCTGCATCGGCTAGGTTCTTGTTGGCATCAGCCTCAGCCTTTTGTTTTGCCTCGGCTTCTGCTTTCTTTTTGCATCTGCATCGGCTAGGTTCTTGTTGGCATCAGCCTCAGCCTTTGTTTTGCCTCGGCTTCTGCTTTCTTCTTTGCATCTGCATCGGCTAGGTTCTTGTTGGCATCAGCCTCAGCCTTTGTTTTGCCTCGGCTTCTGCTTTCTTTTTGCATCTGCATCGGCTAGGTTCTTGTTGGCATCAGCCTCAGCCTTTGTTTTGCCTCGGCTTCTGCTTTCTTCTTTGCATCTGCATCGGCTAGGTTCTTGTTGGCATCAGCCTCAGCCTTTGTTTTGCCTCGGCTTCTGCTTTCTTCTTTGCATCTGCATCGGCTAGGTTCTTGTTGGCATCAGCCTCAGCCTTTGTTTTGCCTCGGCTTCTGCTTTCTTCTTTGCATCTGCATCGGCTAGGTTCTTGTTGGCATCAGCCTCAGCCTTTGTTTTGCCTCGGCTTCTGCTTTCTTCTTGCATCTGCATCGGCTAGGTTCTTGTTGGCATCAGCCTCAGCCTTTTGTTTTGCTCTCGGCTTCTGCTTTCTTTTTGCATCTGCATCTGCTAGGTTCTTCTTGGCATCAGCCTCAGCCTTTGTTTTGCCTCGGCTTCTGCTTTCTTTGCATCTGCATCGGCTAGGTTCTTGTTGGCATCAGCCTCAGCCTTTGTTTTGCCTCGGCTTCTGCTTTCTTCTTTGCATCTGCATCGGCTAGGTTCTTCTTGGCATCAGCCTCAGCCTTTTGTTTTGCCTCGGCTTCTGCTTTCTTCTTTGCATCTGCATCGGCTAGGTTCTTCTTGGCATCAGCCTCAGCTTTTGTTTTGCCTCGGCTTCTGCTTTCTTCTTTGCATCTGCATCGGCTAGGTTCTTTTGGCATCAGCCTCAGGCTTTTGTTTTGCCTCGGCTTCTGCTTTCTTCTTTGCATCTGCATCTGCTACGCCCTTCTTGGCATCAGCCTCAGCCTTTTGTTTTGCCTCGGCTTCTGCTTTCTTCTTTGCATCTGCATCGGCTAGGTTCTTGTTGGCATCAGCCTCAGCCTTTGTTTTGCCTCGGCTTCTGCTTTCTTCTTTGCATCTGCATCGGCTAGGTTCTTGTTGGCATCAGCCTCAGCCTTTGTTTTGCCTCGGCTTCTGCTTTCTTCTTTGCATCTGCATCGGCTAGGTTCTTGTTGGCATCAGCCTCAGCCTTTGTTTTGCCTCGGCTTCTGCTTTCTTTTTGCATCTGCATCGGCTAGGTTCTTCTTGGCATCAGCCTCAGCTTTTGTTTTGCCTCGGCTTCTGCTTTCTTTGCATCTGCATCGGCTAGGTTCTTGTTGGCATCAGCCTCAGCTTTTGTTTTGCCTCGGCTTCTGCTTTCTTCTTTGCATCTGCATCGGCTAGGTTCTTCTTGGCATCAGCCTCAGCCTTTGTTTTGCCTCGGCTTCTGCTTTCTTCTTTGCATCTGCATCGGCTAGGTTCTTGTTGGCATCAGCCTCAGCCTTTGTTTTGCCTCGGCTTCTGCTTTCTTCTTTGCATCTGCATCGGCTAGGTTCTTCTTGGCATCAGCCTCAGCCTTTGTTTTGCCTCGGCTTCTGCTTTCTTCTTTGCATCTGCATAGCTAGGTTCTTGGCATCAGCCTCAGCCTTTTGTTTTGCCTCGGCTTCTGCTTTCTTCTTTGCATCTGCATCGGCTAGGTTCTTGTTGGCATCAGCCTCAGCCTTTGTTTTGCCTCGGCTTCTGCTTTCTTCTTTGCATCTGCATCAGCTAGGTTCTTGTTGGCATCAGCCTCAGCCTTTTGTTTTGCCTCGGCTTCTGCTTTCTTCTTTGCATCTGCATCTGCTTGTTCTTTTGGCATCAGCCTCAGCCTTTTGTTTTGCCTCGGCTTCTGCTTTCTTCTTTGCATCTGCATCAGCTAGGTTCTTGTTGGCATCAGCCTCAGCCTTTGTTTTGCCTCGGCTTCTGCTTTCTTCTTTGCATCTGATCTGTTAGGTTCTTTTGGCATCAGCCTCAGCCTTTGTTTTGCCTCTGGCTTCTGCTTTCTTCTTTGCATCTGCATCGGCTAGGTTCTTGTTGGCATCAGCCTCAGCCTTTGTTTTGCCTCGGCTGCTTTCTTCTTTGCATCTGCATCTGCTAGGTTCTTCTTGGCATCAGCCTCAGCCTTTGTTTTGCCTCGGCTTCTGCTTTCTTCTTTGCATCTGCATCTGCTACGCCCTTCTTGGCATCAGCCTCAGCCTTTTGTTTTGCCTCGGCTTCTGCTTTCTTCTTTGCATCTGCATCAGCTAGGTTCTTGTTGGCATCAGCCTCAGCCTTTTGTTTTGCCTCGGCTTCTGCTTTCTTCTTTGCATCTGCATCTGCTACGCCCTTCTTGGCATCAGCCTCAGGCTTTTGTTTTGCCTCGGCTTCTGCTTTCTTCTTTGCATCTGCATCTGCTACGCCCTTCTTGGCATCAGCCTCAGCCTTTGTTTTGCCTCGGCTTCTGCTTTCTTCTTTGCATCTGCATCGGCTAGGTTCTTGTTGGCATCAGCCTCAGCCTTTGTTTTGCCTCGGCTTCTGCTTTCTTTTTGGCATCTGCATCTGCTACGCCCTTCTTGGCATCAGCCTCAGGCTTTTGTTTTGCCTCGGCTTCTGCTTTCTTTTTGGCATCTGCATCTGCTACTTCTTGGCATCAGCCTCAGCCTTTGTTTTGCCTCGGCTTCTGCTTTCTTCTTTGCATCTGCATCGGCTAGGTTCTTGTTGGCATCAGCCTCAGGCTTTTGTTTTGCCTCGGCTTCTGCTTTCTTCTTTGCATCTGCATCGGCTAGGTTCTTGTTGGCATCAGCCTCAGGCTTTTGTTTTGCCTCGGCTTCTGCTTTCTTCTTTGCATCTGCATCGGCTAGGTTCTTGTTGGCATCAGCCTCAGCTTTTGTTTTGCCTCTGGCTTCTGCTTTCTTTGCATCTGCATCGGCTAGGTTCTTGTTGGCATCAGCCTCAGCCTTTTGTTTTGCCTCGGCTTCTGCTTTCTTTTTGCATCTGCATCTGCTACGCCCTTCTTGGCATCAGCCTCAGGCTTTTGTTTTGCCTCGGCTTCTGCTTTCTTCTTTGCATCTGCATCGGCTAGGTTCTTGTTGGCATCAGCCTCAGCCTTTTGTTTTGCCTCGGCTTCTGCTTTCTTCTTTGCATCTGCATCGGCTAGGTTCTTGTTGGCATCAGCCTCAGCCTTTGTTTTGCCTCGGCTTCTGCTTTCTTTTTGCATCTGCATCGGCTAGGTTCTTGTTGGCATCAGCCTCAGCCTTTGTTTTGCCTCGGCTTCTGCTTTCTTCTTTGCATCTGCATCGGCTAGGTTCTTGTTGGCATCAGCCTCAGCCTTTTGTTTTGCCTCGGCTTCTGCTTTCTTCTTTGCATCTGCATCGGCTAGGTTCTTGTTGGCATCAGCCTCAGCTTTTGTTTTGCCTCGGCTTCTGCTTTCTTCTTTGCATCTGCATCGGCTAGGTTCTTGTTGGCATCAGCCTCAGCCTTTGTTTTGCCTCGGCTTCTGCTTTCTTCTTTGCATCTGCATCGGCTAGGTTCTTGTTGGCATCAGCCTCAGCCTTTGTTTTGCCTCGGCTTCTGCTTTCTTCTTTGCATCTGCATCGGCTAGGTTCTTGTTGGCATCAGCCTCAGCCTTTGTTTTGCCTCGGCTTCTGCTTTCTTCTTTGCATCTGCATCGGCTAGGTTCTTGTTGGCATCAGCCTCAGCCTTTGTTTTGCCTCGGCTTCTGCTTTCTTCTTTGCATCTGCATCGGCTAGGTTCTTGTTGGCATCAGCCTCAGCCTTTGTTTTGCCTCGGCTTCTGCTTTCTTTTTGCATCTGCATCGGCTAGGTTCTTGTTGGCATCAGCCTCAGCCTTTTGTTTTGCCTCGGCTTCTGCTTTCTTTCTTTGCATCTGCATCGGCTAGGTTCTTGTTGGCATCAGCCTCAGCCTTTGTTTTGCCTCGGCTTCTGCTTTCTTCTTTGCATCTGCATCGGCTAGGTTCTTGTTGGCATCAGCCTCAGCCTTTGTTTTGCCTCGGCTTCTGCTTTCTTCTTTGCATCTGCATCGGCTAGGTTCTTGTTGGCATCAGCCTCAGCCTTTGTTTTGCCTCGGCTTCTGCTTTCTTCTTTGCATCTGCATCGGCTAGGTTCTTGGCATCAGCCTCAGCCTTTTGTTTTGCCTCGGCTTCTGCTTTCTTCTTTGCATCTGCATCGGCTAGGTTCTTGTTGGCATCAGCCTCAGCCTTCTGTTTTGCCTCGGCTTCTGCTTTCTTCTTTGCATCTGCATCGGCTAGGTTTCTTGGCATCAGCCTCAGCCTTTGTTTTGCCTCGGCTTCTGCCTTCTTTTGCATCTGCATCGGCTAGGTTCTTCTTGATCAGCCTCAGCCTCTTGTTTTGTTTCGGCTTCTGCTTCTTCTTTGCATCTGCATCGGCTAGGTTCTTGTTGGCATCAGCCTCAGTTTTGTTTTGCCTCGGCTTCTGCCTCTTTTTGCATCTGCATCGGCTAGGTTCTTCTTGGCATCAGCCTCAGGTTTTGTTTTGCCTCGGCTTCTGCTTTCTTCTTTGCATCTGCATCGGCTAGGTTCTTGTTGGCATCAGCCTCAGCCTTTGTTTTGCCTCGGCTTCTGCTTTCTTCTTTGCATCTGCATCGGCTAGGTCTTGTTGGCATCAGCCTCAGCCTTTGTTTTGCCTCGGCTTCTGCTTTCTTCTTTGCATCTGCATCGGCTAGGTTCTTGTTGGCATCAGCCTCAGCCTTTGTTTTGCCTCGGCTTCTGCTTTCTTTTTGCATCTGCATCTGCTAGGCTCTTCTTGGCATCAGCCTCAGCCTTTGTTTTGCCTCGGCTTCTGCTTTCTTCTTTGCATCTGCATCGGCTACGCCCTTCTTGGCATCAGCCTCAGCCTTTTGTTTTGCCTCGGCTTCTGCTTTCTTCTTTGCATCTGCATCGGCTATGCCTTGGCATCAGCCTCAGCCTTTTGTTTTGCCTCGGCTTCTGCTTTCTTCTTTGCATCTGCATCGGCTAGGTTCTTGTTGGCATCAGCCTCAGCCTTTTGTTTTGCCTCGGCTTCTGCTTTCTTTTTGGCATCTGCATCGGTTAGGTTCTTGTTGGTATCAGCCTCTGCCTGTTTTTTTGCAGTTTCTTCTGCTTTTTCCTCATAAGCTTTGAAATTTATTTCTTGATGTTTTTCTAATAATGATACAAAGAATTCATTTTCTTCAAATGTGTCATATAAAAAAATTTCTAGCATATCTTCTGAACCTTGTTCTAGTTCGTATAGTATAGCAACAGACATTATATTTTCACTTTGCTGTTCAGTTTCTTTGCGTACTACCTTTCCAGAAGGGGTTTCAGTAGCTTCCACTTGAATTTCTTTCTTGAGAGAAAAAATTTTATTTTTGATATCAGCTCGTATATTTATCGTTTGCGTGGCATACAATGCGACTTCCAGAAAGTTTTGCATACTTTTTTGTTGTAAATGAAACTGAGCGTTTATTTCGTCAGAGTTCGAATGCTTTTCTTCTGGTCGGAGTTGTTGTTCAGCTGGAGCTTTTGACTGCTCGACAACCTTTTCTTCTGGTCGGAGTTGTTGTTCAGCTGGAGCTTTTGGCTGCTCGACAACCTTTTCTTCTGGTTTGAGTTGTTGTTCAGCTGGAGCTTTTGACTGCTCGACAACCTTTCTTCTGGTTTGAGTTGTTGTTCAGCTGGAGCTTTTGACTGCTCGACAACCTTTTCTTCTGGTTTGAGTTGTTGTTCAGCTGGAGCTTTTGACTGCTCGACAACCTTTTCTTCTGGTCGGAGTTGTTGTTCAGCTGGAGCTTTTGACTGCTCGACAACCTTTTCTTCTGGTTTGAGTTGTTGTTCAGCTGGAGCTTTTGGCTGCTCGACAACCTTTTCTTCTGGTTTGAGTTGTTGTTCAGCTGGAGCTTTTGACTGCTCGACAACCTTTTCTTCTGGTTTGAGTTGTTGTTCAGCTGGAGCTTTTGACTGCTCGACAACCTTTTCTTCTGGTTTGAGTTGTTGTTCAGCTGGAGCTTTTGACTGCTCGACAACCTTTTCTTCTGGTTTGAGTTGTTGTTCAGCTGGAGCTTTTGGCTGCTCGACAACCTTTTCTTCTGGTTTGAGTTGTTGTTCAGCTGGAGCTTTTGGCTGCTCGACAACCTTTTCTTCTGGTCGGAGTTGTTGTTCAGCTGGAGCTTTTGACTGCTCTGACAACCTTTTCTTCTGGTTTGAGTTGTTGTTCAGCTGGAGCTTTTGACTGCTCGACAACCTTTTCTTCTGGTCGGAGTTGTTGTTCAGCTGGAGCTTTGGCTGCTCGACAACCTTTTCTTCTGGTTTGAGTTGTTGTTCAGCTGGAGCTTTTGGCTGCTCGACAACCTTTTCTTCTGGTTTGAGTTGTTGTTCAGCTGGAGCTTTTGGCTGCTCGACAACCTTTTCTTCTGGTTTGAGTTGTTGTTCAGCTGGAGCTTTTGGCTGCTCGACAACCTTTTCTTCTGGTTTGAGTTGTTGTTCAGCTGGAGCTTTGACTGCTCGACAACCTTTTCTTCTGGTTTGAGTTGTTGTTCAGCTGGAGCTTTTGACTGCTCGACAACCTTTTCTTCTGGTTTGAGTTGTTGTTCAGCTGGAGCTTTTGACTGCTCGACAACCTTTTCTTCTGGTTTGAGTTGTTGTTCAGCTGGAGCTTTTGGCTGCTCGACAACCTTTTCTTCTGGTTTGAGTTGTTGTTCAGCTGGAGCTTTTGGCTGCTCGACAACCTTTCTTCTGGTCGGAGTTGTTGTTCAGCTGGAGCTTTTGACTGCTCGACAACCTTTTCTTCTGGTCGGAGTTGTTGTTCAGCTGGAGCTTTTGACTGCTCGACAACCTTTTCTTCTGGTCGGAGTTGTTGTTCAGCTGGAGCTTTTGACTGCTCGACAACCTTTTCTTCTGGTTTGAGTTGTTGTTCAGCTGGAGCTTTTGACTGCTCGACAACCTTTTCTTCTGGTTTGAGTTGTTGTTCAGCTGGAGCTTTTGGCTGCTCGACAACCTTTTCTTCTGGTTTGAGTTGTTGTTCAGCTGGAGCTTTTGGCTGCTCGACAACCTTTTCTTCTGGTTTGAGTTGATCTTTTTTCTGCACACTAGAGTTTTTTATTTTTTCTTTTTTTGCGTATCCTCGCACTCTTATTATATCAGTAGTATATAAAGACACAGTTACTTTTTCTTTTACTTCTTCTAATGTTAGCATCAGGTCAATGATTGTCTCTTCTGCATTTTCTCTGGGTTTTATTGTGGTAGATGTTGAAGATAGGATTTTAGCTTCTTTGTCATGTTTTTCGTTAGATACAGGGCTAGGTTGTATGCGACTGATCTCTGCGATGTCGTCCATGCAGAGCACTTCTACTTCTATGGTTACTGTGGGTGTAGGCTTTTGGAAGCTTAGATCTAGCTGAATTTCTTGTGTTGATAGATCTTTTTCTGGAATTTTTAGCTTTTTAAAATCTAATTGTATTTCTGTCTCAGATAAGCTAAGGTTTTCTTCTTGTTCTGTCACTTCAGTGAATAAGGCAAAATCTTTTTGCTGGTCTTCTTGAATGCTTATTTCTTTGTGCTTCTTTAGTAGTGACGTCTCTGCCTGCAATACTTGTGAGCTCGTCCACTATTTTTTTATCGCCTTGATCTTTTGATGGACTATTCAGCGATTTTTCAATGCCGTCCATTTCTACATGGACTACATCGACCTCTAGTTTGGTATCTGAGTACTCTTTGTCGCAGAGAACATTGAGTTGGATACGAACCTCAGACTTGTGCGGATCTTAATTTGAATTTAAGTTATTTCAGATTACATTTAGCACAGAATTTGGACTTGAAATAAAAGGTACTATAATTTTTAGTGCAGTTGGGTTATCTGCACGCAAATTTTCCGAATTTTGAAATTGTTCAAAAACATCATATCTGTGCCCTTATTTTTGTCTTATAAGCTTCAAAGGCTTTTTGACTTTGATTCCTAACACGCTAAAAATGCCTATTTGAATTTGGATGTAACTAAATTGTTGCGCCTAAAGTATGAATTCTTGCTTTTTTTTAATTATTTCTGGCCCCTTTTTCAAATTTCAAATATAACAACTGAAATCTTGCTCCTTTTTCTGAAATTTTGTCCCTTGTTAATCAAAATCGGGTTAATTGCTCCGATTTTTCATCGAAGGCGCCAAGTCGGAGGTGTTTAAAAGGAACAAAATTTTAGAAAAAAGGGGCAAGATTTCAGTTTTTTTTGAAATTTGAAAAGGGGCCAAAAAATAATTAAAAAGGGTCGAGAATTCAGACTTTAGGGGCAACAATTCAATTTGATCCTTTGAAATTGGTAAAGTGGGTTTTGTAGCTCTTGAGTTGCGCTACAACATATCTAATTGCACCTCTGTATGTTGGTGGTGCGTTGGTGGTGCCAAAAAAGTGCCCTATCAATTTTTTCATTTTTCAGAACAATTTTGAAATTGTAAAAGTTTGCGTGTAGGTATTATAGTAGTCTACTATAGGATATTTACTAATACAGTTCCAATTTAACATACGGCCTCGGGACCGACCCCAGCCGTATGTTAAATCGGGAATTTTTCAGTAAAGTAAGTAATTTCATAAAACGATTTAACAATCACTGGTTAACATTTTAAAAAATCTGCGGTAATTTTTTCCTTCATTTTTTGCATTCTCTTTTCCGCTAAAAAGTCATCCAGTTTATCGCGCTATTAAGTCAAAGTAGGGTAAATTCCACTTAAGCCCTAGAAACACAATCCAATTGCTATTTTGCCAATTGATGTAACCTAAGGAGATTTGGAGTGTAATACCGTTTATCGTAGATTACGCAGGTGGCATCGGTAGATGGCATTGGGAAGGTAAACGGAATTGTTTTGAAAACGTTTTTGAATTTTCCTGTGAGACATTTATATGGGCTTTTAAGACCGCCCCAGCTTATGTCAAGGTTTCATTTTTGATTTTCTGCCGCTGGTGCCGGAAATTCGGCCAGTGCGCACTCCCTGTGTTGCTTAAAGTAGTCATCACTAAAATCAAACCAAATGAATAATTTGACGAATATTAACTTAACCAGATAAAGTAGCATACAACACAAAATGTTGAAATTTTCGTGTAGGAATACAAGGTGTGTTAGAATTACGCGCACATTTTTAAAAAATTTTGTATCAAATAAAAAATGAAATAAAAAATTAATAAAAAAAAATTAATTTTGACCGCTAAGTTTGCTATTATTCTGTTTAAGCTGCTAATTTATGTTTTTCAGAGTCTCTCAAGCGTGCTTTGCAAGTGGAGTGGTCAAATCTGGACTTGGAGGACTTTCCAAGAAGAATCAATGCCTGTATAGATGCCGACGGGAAACATTTTGAGTGATCTTTTGTTATTATGGCTGCTGTCTGTTGTTGTTGCATTTGTTGGCGGAATAAAATCTTTTGAGAGATTGTTGAGTCGTTGGCCATTTATATCTGTGTCGTTAGATGAGCACAAATGTGTTTAGAATAAGAGCTACCTCGCCAAATTTTTTAAAAAAAGTGCGCGTGATTCTGACACACCCTGTAGCTGAAAATTTGAATTTTAAGAGCGTATGTTAAATTTGACGTGAATTTATTAAGTGGGATCGAACACAGCCGTATGTTAAGTCGAGTGTATGTTGTATTGGATCTCATTTTGCTTAAATTTAGCTTAGACCAACAAATCTAACACAACCGTACGTTAAATCGAGATCGTATGTTAAATCGAAACTCGACTGTAGTGGATATCTTATAAAAACATAACTCTCTCAAATAGCTGAATCAGTAAAAAGCCATGTTAAACTAAAAAAGCTTATTCCCTGTATTAATTACTGCTTAGTATGGAAGGCTAAGAAATATAATTAATTTTGCATACCATCTATAGCAATAAAGCAAAAAGAAAGGCATCTGCCAACATCATTGATTGCCTCGCACGTGTAGATGCCACACTCTCTCGGGCTGAAGTCCACAATTTGTAATGTGCTTACGCCTTCTTCACACTCGATCTTATACTTGCTGAAACACATCCACTTTTTTAAGTTATACAAAAAAACTGTCCAATGCAGCACTGGCACCGCACCGGTGCTAATGTGGTGACTGGTGCCAAAAATATTTAGGTCGGTGCCTGATGCGGTAATTGGTGCCCAAATTTTCTAAACCGGTGCGGTGCCGAAAATAACGATTCTTCAAAAATTTTTTATTGAAATTGTGGTTTTGAAATTCACAAAGCTGAACGGTTTTTTTCGAGGGCTAAATCTCAAAATTAGAATATACCTTTAACTTAACAATTTTTGAAAATCTATTCTTTTGGAATTCCCCTGTATACTTTCTGTGGCACCCTCTACATTTAGTAGCTTTTCTTAAGTTTTGGTGATGTACCTTGAATTGGGCAACAAAGAAGCGTCCTTTTTCCATTTGATGATAGGTGGAGGATTGCCTACACACTGACACTTCAGGAGGACGTCATCATGCTCCTATTGTAAGAAATTTATTTGTTAAATAATAGCGATAATGGCAAGAAAGGCCTTATACGAGAGAGAAAAACAGTTTTTGCCCCCTGTTGGTTTTTTCGGCTTGCGCTTAAGCGCAGGCTCGGCCAACGTAAGTCAGAAAAAAATTAAGTCCACACTAACATACCTTATTTACTCTGATAAACGCCCCCTAAATTAAAAACGTGTTTGTAGAATTGTGTTTTTGACCCATTTTTTGAACAGTTCTGCCCGGCAAGTTACCACTCATATTTTAGCTTATCTCACTAGGTACAAAATAGGCGGTAGCTTGTCCAAGAGCAGTCTCCAAAAAGTATGTCAAAAACACAATGCCAAGAACACGATTTTAAACCCAAGAGGCCGTTTATTAGAATTAATACGGCACTCTGGCTTAACCTGCGTCTATGCGCAAGCCAAAAAAATAAACAATGGGGATTAAGGCAAAAAACTATCCTTTTCTCGTTTTCGATCAGAATAGCTTACCCTGGTGTACAGACTCTCAGGCAGGTCAGCAGTGAAGAAGGGGGACACGCCACTGACTGTACTGGTCACTGACCTGTTATCGTCCTGAATGACCACCTGTTGGTATTCCTCGGCTAGCAAGGGCAGCAGAATAGAGACTCTGATGCCAGCTTCAGTTTCACCTCCAGCATCTATCTCTATCTCTTTGAACTGCTCCACACTCTCCAGTTGGAAGTTGCTGGTGCACTCTTCGCATTCTAAACAAACTAAACTTTTAAGGAAAATCTGGGGAAAAACCATAAATTTGGGTTTTTTCTCAAAAAACATTGTTCTGCTGCTTTTTTCTACAGCTTTTTGGATTTCCGTTTAATTCGTTAATATTTTATGTTTCCAGGTAGAGCTAACCTTTAACTTCCAGAGCGCAACTGCTCTGGGCAATTCCTGCAGGGTTTTGTATTTTACAGACTAACTGTCGATGGCCAGCCCACTGTGAGGGTACCTTATTGATTAGCAATAAGGCAACTCCATCTTCGGATCGCTGGCTTATATTCCTTCAAATTTTATTCGATTAGCATTTAAAAATATAAGTTTTTATTTTAAACACTGACTCATTTTGTTCTATCAAAGAATCATCCAGACGCCAACTGGCTGTAGGCAGTGGGAAGCCCTTAAAGATGCACTTCAATACTGACTTTTGTCCCACTACTAGGTCTGTGTCCTCTAGCCCGGTAATGAATATAGGTGGTGAGTAGGCATTGGACTCTGATGACAAGCTCTGCTCACTCACTAAAAATTGATAATGTACTCTCGACTCATTATATAATACTCTCTTGAGGTTGGATCTTTAGCTGGGTTCTAGGTTTTTTAAGTTGTGAAACCTGTTGTAACGCTGGCCCTATTCCACAATGGGAGACAGGTGTTTTCACCTTAATCCCTCCTGTTGTTTTTTATATTTTTAGGCTTAAGTTGAGTCGAAGCTTTGCCAACGTATGTTAAGATGGATTTTAACATATAGACTCAGGTTTAAGTCCATCCTAAGATACGCTGGCCAACCCTGGCCTAAGCCTAAAAAATCACAAAAAACACATGGAGACCAAGGCAAAAACAACCTGTTGTGGAATAGGTCAATAACGTTCATTTCCAGTAACTCTCACCTCTAAATTACGATCACCTGAGCCGGTCCCTCGGTTACTAACTATCACAAAATTATTTTTCAAACTAACGTTCACCTCCAAAATGTATCTATTGTGCCTCTTAGGGACACCATTTCGGAGGTAAGATTCCCACGGGTACATTCATTTAATACAGTAGCTGGGGCCGAAATACATACCCCAGGGTACATACCCCAGAGTTAAATACTCCCAAAATAAGGGGTAACCTCATTTAATACGGGGGTAGGGGTAAGCATGTTAAAAAAATGAGGGCACTTGAGGGCGGTCTAATATTAGAGGAATTACGGTATATAAATAAACCTCAAAAGCAACTAACCATCTTCCTGAATAGGTTCTATCAGCACTACTTCAATCCTTTTCACCTCCTGAGGTTTGTGTAGCACCACCAATTGACTGGTCTGTTCATTATAGCCGAGCGTGCCTGGCTCTGCGACTAGCTCTGCAATGCATATGGTCCTGCTCTCTATAGCCATCACTTCTATGCATTCTTCGGCACCTGACTTCTTGAACCTCAGCTCTGCTTTGACTTCTTTCTTTTCTGCTTTCTTTGAAGTGGGCAGTATTTCCTCAGGGAAGTCCACAAACTCCACATCTGTGGTCACCTCACTGCTGCTCTCGAAGTCTTCGAAGCTGGCTTCCATGCTGCCAGCCTTCATCAGTCCTGTTAGTATCTCACTTTCAAAGTGGGAGTCTAGGGTTGTGAATATCAGTTCTTCCACCAGAAGTTCTGCAAACTGGTCTATTTTCTGCGATTGTAGTTCTAAGTCCTCTACGTCTTCCAGCTGGATTTGTTCAAAAGGCTCAGAGTCTGGAGAAACCTCTGCATTATCAGGCGGATTTATTTGATTCGGTTTTACTGCCTTGAAGCCTGTTGAAGACCTTCTCAGAATGATTTGAGCAAAAGAGAAACTGTCTTCCAAGCCTATTGGTATTAGGTCCAGTGGTGTAAGCTGTACTTCCACAGCTTCTGCTGGTTGTGAACTAGTAAACTGGAGCTCAACCTCTATTTCTGAAGCTGTACTTGACTGCCTGATGTCCTCTTTTACTTCTGAAGAGGTGCTAAGATCCATAAAACCATCTTCAACTTTTTGGGATTCTTGTGGTGACTGGACTAGTTCAAAGTCAGGCGGAGTCTCTGCTCCAGAGGCTTGCTTGTCAGATTCCTCAGTGCCCACTTTTGTTTCAGGTAGGTGAGGCGAGGAAGCAATGCCTCCTTCCACTTCAGCCTGGGCTTCTAGGCCAGAAGCTTTACAATGGACCAGCAGCTCTTGCTCAGGCTCTCGGAAAGCACTGACCACAAGATGGGCACTAGCTGGCAGTTGTTCTGTGTCCTTGGCGTCTGCGACCATCACCCAGTCTTCTGTGTTTTCAGTCAATTCCTAAAATTGGTGATTTTGAAAAAAATTGAAAAGAAAATGAAATTTTTTACTGTAGATGGAGGAGGAATAGTAGATTGTTCAGAGGAATCAGCACTGGTCACAGGTTTTTGCTGTTGTTCAAGAGGAGATGAGGGCTCTTAAAATTTAAAGTCTATTTTTTTTTAATTAAAACTGAATTTTTTTTCGCAATTTTCATAGTTAAATTTGGTGAGTAGGCATTTCCGCCATTTTTCTCATTTTTGTGCAAGTTTAGTGTTTTTGCAGTTTGAGACTCTGGCTTGAACGTCTGACCTTTTTCTTGCCTAAGGCTTCGTCTAAGCTTAAAAAATTGTGAAGACATGCAGAAACAACCCAAAAATTTTAATAAAAAAAATTAAAAAGCATGAATTGAAAAAAATGAATTCAATTCAATTAATTATAACACTCCTGATTGGATATTAGGTTGTCTCAAAAGTTCGCACCGCGTTGCCTTGGTCTCCACTGTTGAAAATTTTGTACAGTTTTAAAAAGTTCTCTGTGTTTATTTTGCAATGTTTTTCAGTTTTTCGTTTATTTTTTTTTGCTCAGCTCATATTGTTTATTGTTTTTAGATGGATAGCAATCATATTCGCCACGTTATGTTGTTTTTGTTTGATTCTGGGCTGATTCTGGGATCGTTTCTTTTCTTCAAAGCCAGCCGGATTTTATGTCGAGGGAATCAGTCGTCTTCAAGAACGCTGGGAGAAAGTTGTGGAATTTGATGGAGATTATTTTGTTGATTAATTGTTATGCTTTGTTTTGAATAAAATTTGAAATTTTGCTTTATTTGAACGTTTGACTGTGAAACGGTGCGAACTTTTGAGACAACCTAATACTTTAAATTTGTTTGTGGTTTTTAAATGGTGTTCTCTACTAACACTACCCTTCTTTTACTAGTTTTTCGATCGTTAACTTTTATTTTTGTCAAAATACTCAAAACAATACCCTTGACTGTAATCTTTGATACAAGGATAGCGTTTTCTCTGTTGACCTTGACGGCGTACTCGCCTGAGTCGTTGGCTTGCACTCCACACAGGGTCAATGAAAAGCACTGGTTTCCGGCTGGAGTTAGCACGGATGTGGTCTCCATATTTGGTTTGTCTAGTAGCTGACCATCCTTCAACCACTCTACACTTATTTCATTCTTGTCGCTGGCAAGAAGTTCATAGTTAAGTGTTATATTGGCTCCTAGGGCTACGTTCAAGGTGTCTTCTTTAGCTGATTGTTCTGAGGGATCAGCATCTTCTTAAAACAATTTATTAATGCCCAAAGACGGATGTTTACTAGTCAATGAAATATAATACTGATGTAAAAAGCTTACCTGAGAAAACTTTAAGGAAACATTTGGAGGATGCCTTGCCCACAGAGTTGTATGCTTCGCAGACATACTCTCCCTCATCCTCCTGGATGACTTGGCGGAACCGGAGAAGGCTAATGCCATCCTCGTAAACCACTTCGTAGTCTCTGGAATAAATTTGCAATTTATAAAAAAAACTTTTGCATAAAAAATTTTTTTGATGCAATCTTTATTTGAGAACCTAATTTCAAAATCTAAAAGTTTTCCGTTAAAAATTTGGGAAAAAATCATAAGTAAATCTCAATTACAAGACAAGAATAAACATTCAAAAGTAGAAGTAATATTGTATAAAACATACATGAACACAGGATCTAAAAGTTGTTTTTCATGAAGATTATCTACCTAAGTACCATACGTTATAACCTCTATTAATCGCCAACCCTCTAATAATCCCACTCTCCCCTCATTTTACTAGGATTTCAGAGTTAAGGCCATTTTTACAATTTCAAAATTTTTCAAGGGTTAAAAAAGAATCCGACATGGAGGATTAAAAATTTTATAAAGTATATGGCCAGTTGGTCTAGTGGCATTATTGGGACTCGGAGAGGTACCATGTTCGATCCACGGACTGGCCCTCACTTTTTTCAAAAGACATTTTCTTTAATTTTGCATTAAACCTTTTTCTTGAGTACGCGTGCTTTTAAAAAAGGATTGGATTGCAAATTAGAAGCACTTTTATCTTTAAAAAAGATTTCTCATGCAATCCAAAAATTTTTTTATTTTTACTTTTTTCATTTTTTAAAGCCAACTTTCAAGTTAAGGGCTTATTTGAAAGAGAAAATGAGTGATCAACTTGTAAAAAATAATGAGAAAAAATAGGTCAACTATCCGTTTTAAAATCGGAACCCATTTTTTATGACTAAAATTTTAAAAAAGTGTTTTGTCAAGTTTCTGACTCGAGACACGCAAAATCTGTTTTCGCAGAGTTGTTCAGAATGAAATTTTGTACCAGAATATATATTTGTCTCAAACCGTCCTAGAGGTGTTAAAATTTGACTTCTGAAAAATTACAGGAAATGTCATTTAACACTCCGCCGGTCATGTGACTCCTGGCTCAGGATTTCACGCTGAGCTCGATGGTGTTTTCGGTTTAAAAAATTTTCGACAAAAAATTTTCGCTGAAGGCCTCTGAACATTTAAAGTTTTTAATTTTGTCTTGGCAGGAAAGTACAAAAAATAGTCATAACTTTTTTTCACTCAATATTTTTAAAATCTGTAGCATGTATCTTGCAGAAAAGAAACAGAGCTATCTTTTCAGTATTTATTTTCTGATATATCATTAAAATTTACTGCCGCAGAACCCTAAAAACTATAATGTCAGTTTCTGATGAGCACTCATCTTCAAATAGATATAACTTTTTTACACAAGACCCACTGAGTGTAGACAGCGTATCGTTTTGTAGGAAATTTTACGATGATTCAGAATCTGCAAAAAAATGTTGTGTCCTGTAAAGTTATGACCTTTGTAGGATAGACCCTTTTTGGAGGTATCATTTGCCTCTATTGGAGTGCACACTGTCGAATTAAAAATTTTAACACCGGATTCGTGTTCAGCATGGTCGATTTTCTTATAAACCGTTTTTTGAGTTCAAAACTCACTGTCGAATTTTGATTTCCTCTCGAGACAACAATTGTTCAAATATATAATTTTTGGTAGTTTAAATATTTTTGTCTCGAGAAGAAATCGAAATTCGAAAGTGAGTTTTGAACTCAAAAAACGGTTTATAACACTTATGTAAATTTCTAAACACCCGCACCGGCGCCCGCACCGGCACCGGCTCCAAATAAATTTATCCACCAGCACCGGCACCGGCTTCCAAAGTTTTACGCACCGGCACCGGCCCCCAAAATTTTCCGCAACAGCACCGCCCCGGCACCGGCCTCCAAAATTTTCCGCACCGGCCCCCAAAATTTTCCGCAACAGCACCGCACCGGCACCGGGTCGGTGCCGGTGCGGGTCGGTGCCGCACCGGTGCCCGTACGGCACCTCATTGTTTTTATAATTATGAAGACAGCAAGTTTCTCGTGCATTTTTATTTCTTAACAATATGCAGCATGAATTAAATACATATGTAATTTGAAATGTCAAAATGCCATGAAAATTTAAAATAAAATTTGCCGCCTATATTCGGTCAATGAAAAATCACATATAATTTTTATGCTGCCGGTGCCGGTGCGGCCTGAAAAAATCACGCACCGGCACCGGCTCCAAAAAATTTTTCCACCCGCACCGGCACCGGCCTCCAAAAATTTCCGCACCGGCACTTGCACCGGCACCGGCCGGTGCCGGTGCGGGTCGGTGCCGCACCGGTGCCGGTGCTGGCCGCTGCATCACTGGTTTATAAGCAAAACGACCATGCTGAATGCTGAAAAGATATTGGTTTTTTTTTTCTACAAAATACATGCTACAGATTTTAAAAATAGTGAGTGAAAAAAGTTATGACTATTTTTCGTGCTTTCCTGCCAAGACAAAAATTAAAAACTTTAAATGTTCAGAGGCCTTCAGCGAAAATTTTTTGTCGAAAATTTTTTAAACCGAAAACACCATCTAGCTCAGCGTGAAATTCTGAGCCAGGAGTCACAAATATCACGCTTGACCGGCGGAGTGTTAAGCAACCTATGACACTTTTTACAGTCCCTCCTAGAAGGCATCCAAAAAATGAAAATTAAAACTAAGTTTATATTACAGGAAATACAGTAGATGAGCTTGTAGTACTTTTAGATACAGTCGAGTCTCGGTATACTGATCACCCAAGGGACCCTCCACAGGTGATCACTATAAAGAGGTGATCACTATATAGTGCTCCTTATATAGAGTTTTAGTTCATCTAAAAATTCCTGGCCCAGCACTATAGAAAAGTTTCCCATGAAAATTTATGTCTTAATTAAACAATTGAAACACTAACGACTACAAAAATACCGTAAAAATAAATCTAAAGTCGTTTTATGACTTATTCTTTGCACTGTTTCTTTATCCATAAATTAAAGGCCTAAAAGATGTCACGTGTTCATTCATATGATTCTTTTCGACTTTCAAAGTGTAACTGCTCATAAATTCCTTTATGCTTTGCGAAGCAGGTACAATCCTTCAAATATGTTGAACTTAAACTGAATTTTATTAAAATAAATTTTTTTGACAAAAATAAAGGGGCAAAACAAAATTGGGTTGAAAAAAGTTAGTGATAGTGTCATATAAAGCATCACCTCCCCGGATAATTTTTTGAAAGTGTTTTAAGCTGCTATTTTCCCATTCCAACTTCCAAATGTATATTCCTGCTCTTAAAACTCCTTTGCTTGATGCAGATCATTTCATAAAAGTTGATTTCACCATGTACGTATGCTTTTGCGAAAAGCGCGCTTTTGAAATTGCACAGTTTAGCCTTTAAATTATCAATGACTATATACTATACAATCACTATATAGAGTATTGTTTTTACTGCAGGGACAATCGCAAATGATCACTATAGAGAGGTGATCACTATATAGAGTGATCATTTCATATAGCTTTATTTTTAGTATATTCCCTTATAAACCAACCAAGTCAAAACCAGGTGATCACTATATCGGGTGATCTCGATATAGTTCGAGACTCGACGGTACTAAAAAATTTTGAGTGCCCCACTTTTTCCAAAAATGTCTTTTTACGTCAAAATTTAGTTTCCTACATGTTTAAGAAAAACAGTGTTCAAATAAAATTTAAGAAAAATATAGGACATTTTTTTTTGTTTTTTTGATAAGGTGCAAGTTCTGCCAGCTTTTTCTATAAAAAAAAATTCTGACACTTTGATGAGAGGATAGATTGTGGAAAAGTATGACTCCCAATCCCCATCATTCCAACATGTGGCCAGTTGGTCTAGTGGTATGATTCTCGCTTAGGGTGCGAGAGGTCCCGTGTTCGATCCACGGACTGGCCCCACACTTTTTTGAAGCTTTTAACTCTACACAAACAGCTCATCTGAAGTTTATTGTTCTTTTTTGAATACCATATATTCTGTTAAATCCCCACCCCAAAAATGATACATTATATGTAATTTTTTTAATGTCTTTTAAAAGCCATATTTTGTTGACAACAAAATTGTGAAGAATTAAATGTTGGATTAGGAACCACAATATCAGAACGTCTAACTTTTTCCAAAAACGGGCTGGATTAAAGAATCCATACGTGACCGAAACTCGCCCGAAAAATCTTTTTTCAATGTTTTAGCGCCTGATTCGTGCTTAGGTGGCGGTCGACACTTTTTGATAAAAATACTTTTGACCAATATTTGACTTTTTGCCTTGGTCCCTCGAGCCAAACAAACCTGAAAGAATATCCAGATACAGTCGACTCTCGTTATAACGACGCTCGATATAACGACCCGCTCGATATAACGACCCAATAAAACTCATTTGGTTGGTCCAAGTGTATTTTATAGCTTGATATAACGACTCTCGATGTAACGACTCCCGTTATAACGACCCATTTTTAGCCGGCCCCTTGCGGGTCGTTATAACGAGAGTCGACTGTACCCTAAAAATTAAATCATCATATACAGTCGACTCGTTATAACGACCCGCAAGGGGCCGGCTAAAAATGGGTCGTTATAACGGGAGTCGTTACATCGAGAGTCGTTATATCAAGCTATAAAATACACTTGGACCAACCAAATGAGTTTTATTGGGTCGTTATATCGAGCGGGTCGTTATATCGAGCGTCGTTATAACGAGAGTCGACTGTATAATGTTATTCTATCCCGTTTTGGTCACTGGAGCTGGGCAAAAAGAGCCTCCATATGCATTTTTGATCAACAATCTTGCTCGGAGTCATGTCGCAGGTAAGTCTGTGCGCGCATCTCAAGCCCCCTTCGGGGGCGCACGGGGCTTGGAGTTGAGATGCGCACACCCACATACCTTAGACGCAAATCACTCGAAAGTGACTCTGGATGCATGAAAAAAGCCTGCATACCAGAGTTTCTATACAGTCGACTCTCGTTATAACGACCCGCAAGGGACCGGCTAAAAATGGGTCGTTATAACGAGAGTCGTTACATCGAGAGTCGTTATATCGAGCTATAAAATACACTTGGACCAACCAAATGAGTTTTATTGGGTCGTTATATCGAGCGGGTCGTTATATCGAGCGGGTCGTTATATCGAGCGTCGTTATAACGAGAGTCGACTGTATGCGGTAGGCCCGAGCTAACAAAACTATATTCAAATTCCACCTTTTTAAGGTATTCGCTACCCTTTTCTGGGGCTTAATCGTTTTGCCAATGGCATCTTTTTGCAATGAGATCACTTCGCCAATGGTATGTTTTCGCAAATAGCTTCTTATCTCAAATACTCTTATTCCTTTGTCAGGCAAATTACTACTCATTTTGTAGCCAGTGAGATGAGCTACGAAATGAGTGGGAATTTGCCTGACAAAGGAATAAGAGTATTTGAGAAAAGAAGCTATTTGCGACAACATACCATTGGCAAAGTGATCTAATTGGCAAAAATTTCATTGGATAAACGCCCCCGCTTCTTTTCTAATAGTTTGGCTTAGGGGACTAAGGCCAAAAGTCGTATTTCGGCAAAAAAAAATTATCAAAAAGTATCGAACGCCACTTAAAAACATGTTTTAAGCATGGATGAGGTGCTAATACGTTGAAAAAAGATGATTTTAGGCGATTTCGGGTCACGTTAGAGGTACTGTACTTGAGCCTAAAAAAGGAGGTGGAAAATATAAAAAATAGTCGGAGAAAATTTGATCAGTTTTTTATAGAGCTGGAAACGGGACGGGATCCCGATCCCGCCCGATCGACTTTTGGTCTATTATTAGCTCTATTAGAGGAAATACGGTAGCTATGAGCGTTATCTGGAGTATCGGACTTTTCGAGAAACTGTCGTCGTTTGAAGCCAAATGTGGAATGTGCAAAAAATCAATCAAAATGTCTGATGGCAGCACAAAAGGGCTTTTCGTTCACGCAATAAATTATAATATTATGATAAATTATTGTTATTGAATTATGTCCATTATGTGAAGCATAGCCGAATATAAAATGTTTACTGAAGGTGTATTTGTAGTCATAGAGTAACGTTTAAGGGTAATTTCTTGTAAAAAACAAAAAATGGAAAAATCCCGAAATTTGAACGGGATCCCAACGGGATCCCGAAATTTTTTAGCGAAAATCCCGATCCCGAAATTTTTTCGGCTGAAAATCCCGTCCCGAAATCCCGCCCGAACGCTAGATTCCAGCTCTAGTTTTTTATTACGCATCAATTTTCAGGGTATTTTTGGAAAAAATTAAAAAATTCTAATATTGATTTTCTTAATCCAACTGCCGCTCAAAATATTTGAATTCATACTCAAAAAGTTACGGACAAAACAAATGTGTCACAAAAGGCTTGATCACTTTATATCAAGTACGAGTTCCCAGCACTGGTCTAATGCATAAAACTAAAAAAAGATAAAGATAAAAAAGAAAAACAATCGTATATACTGTCTTTTCGATGACAGAAAAAAATTAAAAACTTAAATTAATCAAACATATAACACGCCTCGAAATAAAAAATTCAACTCTCGAATCCGAGTCATTTTTGCTGTGTTTTGCTCTGGGAATTTTACCTGTGGACTTTTTCCTCAAAACCGGGCAAAATATGCCATTTGACACTTTATTTGGCTCGCTTTTCGTGGTTTTAGGAAATACAGGGCATATTTTGCGCAGGAAAAAAATGGCAGAAATAAGGCGCCATACACAAAATATTCCATTTACCCACCAAAACCATCTCTCCCTACAACACCTGACAACACCCCCCAATTGGCCTCGATAGTCAAAATTTTTATTTCGAGTTGTCTTATATGGATGAAAACGAGGGGAAGTTAGTGGCATGCTAAAATATAATGTTCTAATTGAAAACTTAAAGGACCATCGCCACTCATGACAACGGCAATTTTAAGTTTTTGAATTGGGAGGGGGACAGCTTTTTTACGCTGAAAACGCGCAAAATGTTTTTCCGAATTACTTTTTTATTTGCATTTAAAATTTATATTTCATGTGTTGATTGAGGCAAAGCTTTTTCAAACATTAATAACTTACAGGTCAATGGAACTTGTCTAAGTCGTCCGATCTGGCACGTAAAAGTTGAAGTGCACCCCCTAAATGCACCCAAACCACCCCTCTAGGGGGAATAATTAAATTCTTAATTATCAAAGTCATAATTTTATGTTTTTACCAAAATTTGACTTTTTACCTTAGGGGACCAAGGTAAATACTTAGATGTTAGATAATTTGCAAATATAGTTGCAGACCACCCACCTACTGGCTCTTTCTCATACATCCTTTTCTTTAACCCACTGGTACTTGAAAAAATACTTTTCCATAATGTAAAGAATTGAACCTGATTTTTGCTATGCTAGTACATACCGTAAATACTCTAATAAACGGGCCCTCCTACAGTTAACCATTTTCAAATTTGTTTTGTTTTTTTAACCCTAACACTATTACGTACGACCACTCATTTTGTAGAGTTTGGAAAAATCTACAAAATGAGTTGTCGCACGTTTTAAAAAATAAACAATGTTGGGGTTAAAAAAGCAAAACAAATTTGAAAATAGTTAACTGTAGGGGGAGCCGTTTGTTAGAGCATTAACGGTAATCTACATATTATTTCATGTACTCTTTTTGCCATAAACCTGGGAGTGCGGTGCAAATAACTTGAGTATGGGAGAAAGATTGGTGTTTAGCTAATTTTACTGGCTTTATTAGTGGTGCAACAGTTGAGCTGAATATTACAATCGATTGGTTTACATAATTTAATTTTTCGAGGAGCCAAATAAATACCATATAAGCTTTATTAATTCGCAACTTTTTGTCCAAAACCAATTTTGACCCAATTTTCGAAAATTATTCTCAGGCCCATGGATTGTTGATCTAAAAGTCTAAAATTCTGACACTGGTTTCGTGTTTAGCATGGTCCATTTGCTTATAAAACTGCTTTTAAATTTAGAACTCACTGTCAAATTTCGAATTCTGCTCGATTCAAATATCAAAATTTTTAAAATTTAAATATTTGTTGTCTTGAGCGGAATTCAATATTCAACAGTGAGTTTTGGATTTAAAGGGCAGTTTTATAAGAAAATCGACTTTGCTGAACACGAATTTAGTGTTAGATTTCATATTTGATGGGATAAAACCCATATTTTTAGTAAAAAGCCATGTATAGCTCTAAGAAACCACGTGGAGAGAATTCTAAAAATAGCCACAAGCAATAGGTCACTTTCAGGTGACTTCCGCCAATCGAAATTTTTTTTTCGAGAGAGCCCTGTCGTGTCCTGAAAAGCCATATTTTGCTATCCATGCCCAAAACCATTACTAATAAATCGATTAAATGAACGAAAACATTGTTAAACACAGAAAAAGTTGTTCTGGGTGCATTATTTATTTTTCTTAATTCTTAAGAGTCATAACCCCAGAGCTTTGAGACGTCCTTTATTTAAAAATTTGTCTTTTACTTGGGAAGATAAATCTTTAGTAATTTGAATGTCCTTTAAATGAAGATTTGTCCTTTATTTTTAAAATGTCGACAAATTTATAAGAAAACAGGGCAAATTTTCGTAATTTTCTTGTTCATTTTGTGCTAAATTTCTATTGGACTACCAAATTTCCATTGGACTACTAAAATGCGGTTTGGACTACTAAACTCTGATTATACTACTAAAATATTTTTGGACTTCTGAAGTGCACTTCCGGGGTGCACTTCATATGCTGTCATCTGGCATGCTCAAAGAACGTTAGGCTCGACTAGTCTATGGTTCAAAATTTTAAACAAATTTTGAATGCAGACAAAAAAATAATTTAAAAAATATTTTTCAAATAAAAAATTTAAAAAATATTTTCAACATTTTCGGAGTAAAAGAGCTGTCCCTCGCGAATTCAAAAACTTAAAATTGCCGTTGTCATCAACGGCGATGGTCCTTTAAGCTTGCCGCACATTGTGTGTCTGCATGTCCCATCTCCATTCATAGCAAAAAAAGTTGAATGGCAAGAAAAATAGTTAAACAAAAATAATTATCGATGCAATCACATTTTAAACACATTTGCACACAGTCACATATTGTGTGACTGTGTGCAAGAGAAAATGAAGCATAGAAACATGAAAATCAGCGTCATAAAAATCATACAAAAAATACACAAAAATTAAAAATAACAAAAATGAAAAATTAAATGCGGTAAAAACAGGGCTGCGAACAGTGTTTTTTTCCAAAAGTCACACTATCACACTTGGGTCACACTAGCTTCACCGACCTTTTTATCTGAAATTTGTTTCTTATCTCAGACACCATCTTGTAGCTGAAATTTTTCTCCATCGATTCGGTGGTCAGACACTTCAGTTAAAAATAATTTTTGACAAAATCACAGCAAGTGAGACCTTATAGTCACACCTTTTCATAAAAAGTGTGACTTTAAGGTCTCACTTGGTGTGATTTTGTCAAAAAATTTTTAACTGGAGCGTCTGACCTCCGAATCGATGGAGAAAAATCTCAGCTACAAGATGGTGTAAAAACATCTGAGATAAGAAAACAAAATTTCAGATAAAAAGGTTGGTGAAACTAGTGTGACCAGGGTGACCAACTTGCCGTTATTTACTGGCATTGCCGTTATTTTTTTTTGAAAATAATGACATTTTTTCTAGTTTTGGATTATTAAATTAAAAAATGCCGTTATTTTTGGATTCTTCTATTTGGAATGCCGTTATTTTGGAACATGTTGCCGTTATTTTCAAAATTGGAGTTGGTCACCCTGAGTGTGACCCAAGTGTGATAGTGTGACTTTTGAAAACACTGGCTGCGAATTTAAAATTTTGAAATAAAGTACATTCGGCCAAATAGAGAAAAAGTTGACCATTTTTCGTCAAAAAGAGTTATTTTATCCAGTGCTTATTGAGTTTTTGAGCATCAAGAAAAAATATTTTGACTAAAAATCTCAAATTTTTAAGATTTGGGATCCCAAATAAAGTACAAATCTTTAAATAAAGTACGTTTCGCAGCCCTGGGAAAAAAAAAAGTTTTTGATATTAAAATAGCTTACTTATTTTCCAATACAGGATCTCCGTCCACAAACCAACTGATCTTAGGTGGTGGATTACCCGTCAAAGAACACTTCAAATGGCCAGTTTGACCCACTTTAAACGAGGCATTTTTCAAGGGGTGCCTGAACACTGGGAGTTGACTGCTTGTCTCTGTGCTACTCCAAGATATTTCGTGGTCTTGCTGTTCCAACACACGTGTTTGTGGCAAATTTCCAGCCTACAAAGTACCAAATTTTGACAAACATACAAAATTGGTAATTTTACCTCATCCAGACCCAAATCTTGACTTTCAGACTCAACGTTTTCTACCAAATCTGTTTGTTTAACTGGTTCTTGATCTACTGGAGGGGGTGGGAAAGTTATAAAAGCCTGTGCTCGTGGCTCTTTGCCTTCTTCCGAAGGTTGGAGAGTAGAAACGGGGGCCTCCGTCTCCTTTTGTTCTGCTGTTTGGCTTCCTTCTAAGGCACTTTCCACCACTTTCTCAGCTTCTTCTGCTGATCTGGGCTTAATTTCTGTAGACTGTTGATCCTGATCTAGCATCTCTGTGGTCTCAGTTACTATTTGTACTACAGATTTTTGGGTTGCGCTCGAATCCTGAATAGACTGAACATCTTGAACCTGGGTTTGGGTTTGAGATTTGACATCTTGTAAAGGCTGCTGTGAAATCTCTTGTAAAATTTTCTTGCCATCTTTTTGAATGAGTTGCCGGTAGGTAATTGAGCATTCACTGAAGTCAAATGTTTGGAGCACCACTGACTGGACAGCAATATTCTCCTTTTTGTTAATGAAGATTTGGGTGTCCACAGTCTCGTCTTCTTTTGGATGCTCTGATTGATCGGGAGCAGAAACACCTAAACATGACAGTAATTTTTGTTCATTTGTGATTTTTCGTTAACCTCTGAGATTGATTGAGCAAGTGTATAAAGCACATCCATGCTCGTTCTCAGCCCTGCACTCATACTCCCCGGTTTGTGGCTGCTCCACTGAGGGCAGCAAGAGTTTGGCATGTCCATGAGTGTGCTCTTGTTGTAAACTGCAAAAAATAATGTTTTTAACTCGAAAGAACAATGACAGAGATCAAACCAGTTATATAGCCTGTGAAAGCTTAAAAGTAGGGTAAAATTTGATCTCGAATTGAGACAGGGTTTTTTAAAAACTCCTGACAAAATATTTTGGATTTTCAGATTTGTCATTTTCTTCAGATAATTTTTGCAAGTTCTGTATGCCTGGTCAGACTCTCGCAAATTTCGCAATCGCATTAACAAAAGTTTCAAAACAAATTTTTAGACAAATTCCAAAAATTAAGTCTAGTCAATAAATCGGTGAATTTAGAAAAACAAACATCTGATAAATGTGGTGGGCTAATGCAATTTTTCGCAAAAAGATTTATTGGGCTTTTATTTTATTTATCCAGGGCCAGATTTTTCCTTGAAACAGGGCAAAATATCAAAAAAGCCGAAGCCGATTTTTAATTGACCGGTAAACTTTACAGCACTAAAAAATAAAAATTAAGAAAAGATCGAGCGAAATTGAAATAAAAAAACAAATAGGACCAAGAAATTTTTTGAGAATTAGGTAGCAACTACAGTGGCCAACATAGTTCAAATAGAGCAGTGAGGCATGAAAGTACTCACTCTTTTGCACTCAACCTCCTTCCATTGTGCAACCATTGGATGGAATGGCACATAGCACCTGTGTACTTGGCATGGATGCTCACTGGCTGACCTTTGGTGACTGAGAAACTGTCTCCATTTACATCGAACACTGGAGCAAGATTATCTGTGGAAGAGTAGGCAAGCAAGTCTTCTTCGTCCTCCTCTTCATCACTACTTCTGGCCATAGCAGTGGCTGCGGAGTCATACCCATCACCAGTTGCCTCTTGCTCCTTCCTGCCAACATCTCTGCCCAAGCGTTGAGTAGCCTCTTCGAAGGCTTTGACGAAGATTTTGGCCACTAAGGTCTGCGCCAGTGACTCAGCCACTTTGACCAGCAGTGAATAGGACTCTACAATGAGATGTTTTGATATTTGTATAAATGGGTACTGGACATAAAAATACCTTCAGGTTTCTGTATGTTCGTGGTCTCAGTGAAGTCTTCCTTGAGTGATAGCAGCGAATCTGCTTTGACTATTCCTTCAATCAGCTCATCAACTTTAAGGGTGGCCTTTGGGTGGTCAGATTTGTCTTCTGCAAATGGAGTAGATTGGTAGAGAAATGGCAATACATAATTAAACAGTTGGCTACTTCAATTTTATATTATATCGTAAGGAAATTTCATTTAAAAAAAACTGTGTTTTTTTCAATCATTTCCTGAACATTTTTTAAAAGCTTACCCTACATTTCGTAACTGAGATTCTTAGCTACAAAATGTGCGGTCAACTTTTATAAAATGGTCAGAAAATTATTAGAAAAAAAAACAATGCCATAAAAAGTTGTTTAAAAAAACGCACGAAGTTTTCGGACCACCTAATACCTACTACCTAAGAATAATTGGCGCTAGTATAGAATACCCCCCCCCCTTTCAAAATCAGACCTTCTAAAAATCGTTGTAACTACCCTTTGGAACTACAAGTTTAGGCTTAGCCCTTAGGCTTAGGGGTAGGCCAGCGTATGGAAGTTGTGACTAATAAGTGTTTTACGCACTTTTTCTGAGGTCTGGAACATATATTTGGGTGCTCTTTACATAAGTTTTAGAAGGCATAAGTTTCGGGGTATTCTATACTAGGGTCGAATAATTTAAAGTCAAATTTGCCTACAACACCTACCCCCTACTACTAACAGTCCCACAGCAGATCTGGTAGCTCCATAGCAGTTGCTGGCAGCAACCATCAGCACTTGACCATTCATCTACAATTCAACAAAATTTAACTTGAATCACACAATTTTAAATCAAGTAAACCACCTCCTTGGTAACAGCAGGCACTCGTAGACTAGTGCTATGTTCAGAAGACTGGATGTAGTCTGGAGGCAGCATCTTGTTGTCGAAAAACCATTGGAACATACAGCCTGAAACACATCAATTAATCAATTTATCGAAAACCCAAAGTCAAAATCTACCGGGAGTGCTTTCCTGATGGACTGCAATGTCGACCACCAGTGGCTTTCCCTCCACCACTCCATCAGCCAATATTTGTTCTAGTTGCTGCACAAACTGAGGAGCATTCTGACCCTGACTTTGTTGCTCAGATTTCTGGATAGCTTGTGCCTGGTTGTCTTCTGGTTGCGGTTGTTCATCAGAGTAGTCGATGACCACCTTGGTTGCGGTAGAGCACTTGCCTAGAGCATTGCTGGCCACCACCTCATATCTGCCCTCCACCACTTGCTCAAAACTGGCTTTGGAGGTGTTTTCTCGAGGGCATTCGATGCGCACACCTTTAGTAGTGGGCTTGATCTCAAAGTTGTTTTGACGCCACTGGAAATTGGCTTCTGGAATTGCTTCTGCTTGCACCTCAAGCACTAGTGGATGTCCTGCAAATATAGAGCGAAAAATAACGACAAGTGGTATGTTTTGTAAAATGTCTTTAGGTGTTTTCAGTTCTTTTCAAAAATTGTTTAGAATTCAAATAAAATTGACCGTCTAACTTTTTTAAATTGGCAGTTCTTTTTACTATTAGATTTTCTCTACAATTATTAATTGATTTATTTCATATTTTATACTGGCCCACAGCCCTAAATTTCAGCTTTCAAAAAAGCTGTCGAACTCAACATTTCTCTTAGAAATGTAGAATTTAGGGTTTAAAAAGTAAATTTACTATAAATTGTTACTTTATTTTTACATTTTCAAACATAGCTGCAAAATAGCGCTGGCGCGCAAATTTTTACAAATTGCTATGCTGGCGCTGGCTTTACAGACGTACTACAGTCTGACAAAAAACCAACAATTTCGTTGGTACTTCCTGGTCTTTAACTCTTTTGGAATCATTTAAAGCATCAGCAAGTTTGTACGCAAAGAAATTGTCCCTGTAATTGATCGAAGATTTGACGGAATAATCAATATAGAATATAGCTGCAATTTTTTAGACCCAACGACTATGAGACTGGAAATCATTAAGGCCAAACAAAACAGGGCTAAACAGATTTTAAAGGGAATGATGTGTAAATTTATTACTGGCCCTGCAGCAGAAACTAAAACTGGGGAAAATTTGTGTGAAATGCCGACACCATTTGAGTTTGGGAGTGTAGAAGTTAGGAAGCCAACGATTTCAGCGGAAGATTACAGCTGCAAAAGTATTTTGATGTCATTTTCAATAGTGATGAAGTATTGATTGGAGATGCAATAGAATTTTGGAATGCAAATTCACAGGTGTCTTAACTATGCTTAAAACTTTCTAACTTTTCACCAGCTTAAGGTATATCCAACCCTAGAAAAAGTCGCGCATGACATTCTTGCAATACCTGCAAGCAGTGCAGCTGTGGAGAGACTGTTTAGCATTATCCGAAAAACTTCAACTGGCCATGAACTACTAAATAGCAAGACCATGTTGGTCTATAATTCTGCCCTGATAAATATTTAACATGAAATAATAAAATAATATTGAAAATTATATACCGTAAATGTTTTAATAGAGCCCCTTGGGGCTCTATTTTTCAATTTTAAAATTCTGGGTCAATCTCGAGATTTTTGGGTGAAAATTCAAAATCTAAAAAGCAGAATCAGTAGAGTTCGTGGGAGTTAAGAAACTGCAATGAACAGCTTTGCAAAATATTGACTTTGCTCCGAGATTCAGACCCTCAAAGTCGAGAGGGGTGGGGGCTCTATTTTGTAGGACCGGAGCTTTCAAGGGCGCCGGCGCTTTAGCAAAATTGCGCCGGCACGATTTTTTAAATTTGAGTATTCTGGCGCTGGCGCTTTTTTCGGTGCTGGCGCTCAATTTTTTAAATTTGCCGGCGCTGGCGCTATTTTTCGGACCGCGTGCAGCTATTTTTTCAAAATCACTTAGTAAAGTTCCAACGCTTATCTAACCTGACGTTCAGTGCTCCAGGTTAGCGTAAAAATTTATGGAGGATCACTTGCAAATTGTGAATATAGAGTAAAAGTGAAAGAAAGCCAACTCCTTTACGAAGTTATAAGTCTAATTTTACACACTTTAGATGATGTAATTATTGCGTTTTAACTTATTGCTCCTCTAAAATCGACTTTTTCACGGAAAATAGAGTTTGCAACTCCGAACAAATTCTATTTTTTCAACCGATCTTTCAAATAAATACTCCAAGTCACCAACCTTGCTTGACCCTGCAGACCGAGGGCAACTTTTTGACCAATGTAGGAGGTTTTGGCAAGTCCTGTTTGGAAGCGCTCGAACCCCTCTTTTCCATTTTGAAGGAGGCCTGTGGGGTGGAAGATTCTTTGGGTCTGAGGAAGGCTGGTGTTTCATCCTCTCTAGAGGCATGTTTGCCATCAGGGAATTCTACAAGCACACGCACCTCATAGCCAGCTATGCCATACTCGTTGGTGATCACAGCTTTGTACAGCCCTTCAGCTGGTTGCTGGTGAACCAGACGCATGTAATTGGGCGTTTCACTCTCAATGGTTATATGGGGAGAGGTGCGTAACTCAAAGTTTCGATGGTACCAACGAATGGAGCAGGGGGAAGTGGATTGGGCTTGAAGCTCGAGGATCAGTGGAAGGCCTCCAGGCACAAAGATTTGACGTTGGGGAGCACTTGTGATCACGGGGATCTTCAAAAAAGGTTGTGTTAGAATATTTTTGAAAAGGGTATTTCCAATGATGACTTATAAACATGCGGTGGTAAAATATCAACTGGCGGTATTTTTTGCAGTCTTCAAAACCCAAAAATTTGCGTTCTTCATCTAATCTCAAAAGCGGTTTTCTGAAAACTGGTTTTGCCAGTTGATGTCAGTCGTGTCAAGCTGTCAGCCAAAACCAACAGATCTCAGACAGTCATTTTGGTATAAAAAGTAGCTTTTCGGTACATTTTTATAAAAATTGACGATTTTTCTGCGAGTTGAAAATGTTGAAAAATTTCTGCGAGTTGATAGGCATCCTTTCGATCCCCTCAGGGTAAGTTGCCACACGTAAAAACAGACTTTAATGTGTAGTTTGTCCGTGGTTTTAAGCTCTCAAATACGCCAATAAATCCAATTTCAAATTTTTGAATTGCCGGGCACCACTTTTTTGTAGAGTTAAAAATTTTGAATTACAACAATCAAGAAAAGCAAAAAATGGTCGAAATGAACATGGAAATTCAAATTAATTTTTTGCCTATGAGAAAAAGGTGCCCGTGAATTCGAACATTTGAAATTGGACTTATTGGCGAGGGCATGTCCCTTTCAATCTTAATTTACCGAAAAATAGTTTGATGAGAAATTTGCCACACTTTCCACAAATACTTGGAAAAAACTTTGGCTTTACTCCAATTTTAAAGATCAAGCCACAAAGTGTTACGAGTTAAATAGTCGTTCCTATATTAGAATTGTTAATGGATGTCTAAAATATATGTACAAAAAGGCACACTCAACGGGCATCTAACTCATCAAAACTTTCTGTTTCTCAGAAATAACTTGCTAAAAAAATCGAAAATATCTTACCAAAGTGTTTGGCAGTTGAGGAGACTGCTGCAAGCCTTCCTCTTCCTGCCCCACTACTGGTTCTGGCACCAGAGAATCGGTATAGGTCTTAATGAAGACCTGTGAGCTGTCGTCTTCCTCGTCCTCATCTTCTTCCAAGATCTCTTCGTTTTCTATGCTCGTCCTGACCACTTTGGTGATGTTTTCCAGGAAGTCGGTGCCAGCTAGTTTTCTCTCTTCCAAAGTTTTTTCACCGTTCACATGCTTTACAGCGGTCTGGAGGGAGGCTTTGCCAAACGGGTTGCTGACCGTGATGCTGTACAAGCCTTGGTTGACTGGAGGCTGCACCACAAGCGCTGCAAAAAGTGCGGGTTGTATTGAGGTAAATTCGGGCTCTATATGTGTTGGTGGTGCTCCCGAAAAAATATGCCTTGGTCCCCTATATATTTTTTTCCAAAAAATTAATTTTGTTTTAATATATTGTTTTTACGTCGAATAAACATCTTTCGTCAACTTTTTAATGGATAATATTTTATTTTGGCCATAAAATACTGAATTTTGGCCATGAACTTTTGAATTCTGGCCATAAAATCGCAATTTTTGACACGGCTGACAAAGCGATTTTTTTGTGTTGCGAGATTCACGAAATCGTTCGTTTGGAGACCTGTGGTGGGATTCATAAGAGCATCTTTTTCTGTTGGGCAAAACTTTTTATTGTCGCCGAACGACTTCTTTTTGTCGCCGAAAGACTTTTTATTGTCGCGAAAATCTCTTTTTTGTCGCCGAAAATCTTTTTTTTGTCGCTGGTTTTTTATACAGTCAATTCGTCTTTCTAATGATTATTTTCTTGCTATTTTCTCTTCTGCTAATTTAGAAAGGTATTTTATGTTCTATTTGCAGAAATATGGTACTGCTATCCGTTGACAGAAATCTGAGAGCAATTGGAAACAAACTTCACGGGATCAGACCAATCGAGTATAAGCTTATTAAAGAATTCAACACCAACGCGGAATTTGGATAGTGGTTCGTTGCCGGAGAGTGCAAGAAATGGAAAGGGTATTCGTTAACAAATATATTTCAATGAGTTGACTCGTGCAATTTTAGGCCAGACATTAAGAATTTGCAAAAGTTTCGAACTGACAATTACGTATGCAGATTTGGAAGGTCCAGGAAATACGACTGCATGATGAAGCTCCGCGTCCGGCACCCTCAAAATTCTCTCAAAGTTCTAGTGGAACTCAGCAAAAGATTGCATGCCCATTCGCCTATCAAAAACGATGTCCTATCAATAGCAGACAAGGCAATGATTTTGAAAGAAATAGATTCAAGCCCTTTGATCATTCAAAAGAAAATACAGGCAAGCATCACTGTTTTTATCGGTCAAATATTAATGTTGCAATGTTCGACTTCTCGAACATGCTTCTTCAACGACGGAATTCGTGACAGGTAGAAGCAGATTTCATTCAGGTGTTGATCATTTTATCGTGCTTTCAGCATCGAGCTTTCTCCGACAAGAGTTGTCAAGGCGTTACGCTGGTCAAGTGGAAGTACTTAAAGTTTGCAGTTACTTCGAAACACAGTGGATACAACTAAATGGCTGGTATGAGGGCTTCTCTAATAAGGTCTCTCAAAACAATGGATTGGAAAGTCGTAATGGTCTGCTGAAAAAAATTACGTTTCGGAAGAAGCTAGGTTTGAGCGATTTCATCAGCACTATACAAAAAATGGGCAGTACGTGACTTTCACTCAACTTTCATGGCGCAGTGGGTAAAGCGATTGATATTGCTACACCGACACTAAAAACGAGGCTATTTTCTTTGAAGTCACAAGTTCAACCCACCTCTGGACATCTTCAATTTTTCATTTTTTGCAACTTTTTATGTTATTAGCCTATTCGACGTAAAATCGAAAAGTAGACGCAGGTCTTAAAGATCAAATTTGCAACTTTTCCAACAAAAATTTGAGTACAGGTCTGACGAAAGTCTGCACTTCATGTCAAATACAAGGAGAAAAGTTAAAAAATAATTTTCTGGTATGGGAAATGCAAAAAGTGGTATTTTTTAGACGTTTTAAGCAGCAAAAAGCCATTTGAAGTCTGGAATTCATTTTTTTAGTCAAATTTGGGTAGTTTTTTTTATTTCCCATAAAATTTTTCAAAAGTCACCTACCGCCCATTTTTCGCCGTTTTGAAAGGCTGTGAGCGATGTGATCAATCATTCAAGATAAGCTGGCCTTCCCTGCGTTTAAAAAATTCAAAAAGGAGACCGGGGAACCACCTACACATACAGAGCCAAAATTTGTTTTTGGTTTGCTTAAAAAATAATTTTTCGGCAAAACTGGTGCTTTAGTAATTTAACTTACTCGATTTGTTCTGCTCATTCAACAGTCTGTAATTCTCCAACCGTTCAATGTTCTGACCATCCACATCCCAGCTAATATCAGCAGGTGGTTGCGAAGACACTTCAGCAGTGAGCACCAACTTCTCGTTGGGATGCAGCAGTACTTGTTGTGGAAGTTGGTTGAGAAAAACAGGAGCCTTTGGCACTTGACTGCTACTACTACTACTTTTAATGCCGACTGAGCTTAGGCGCTCGGGAGTCTCCGACTTGCGCACCAAATCGGCAATCGATTCTGCAAAATATAATTATCAAAATATATTATGTTTTTAATTATCACCAAATAATTTAGGAAAAACTTTAAAATTATATTGTCAATAGCAAACAGCCAAATAATGAAGCTGAGAAAGATCTCAAGTTTCAAAATGCCTAGAGGTATCACAATTTAAAGACTGCTTGAACTTTTTCGAAAATTGGTTAAAGGGGCAGTAGTGGTGTGGGCCAAATCACTTTTGGACAATTCAATTTGGGACTATTCAATTTGTACCAAAATCAATTTGGGCCAAAATCAAACTGCGTCAAGATAATTTGCAATATTCGGCAAATATTTACCGAATATTGCAATTTTATTTTGGCCCAAATTGAATTGTCGCAGAGTGATTTGGCCCACACTACTCCTGCCCGTTAAAGGACCATTGCTGTCTACGACAACGATTGTCCCCCGTCAATTCAAAAAAAAATGTTCCTAATCATTGAACTTCTGTACGGATTTTTCAACTTGGTTTCTAACAAAACTACACCTAAATTAAATTTTAGGCCTTGTTTTAACCAAGTTGAATAATCCGTACAGAAGTTCAATGATTAGGAACATTTTTTTTGAATTAGCGGGGGACAATTTAGAACGCGTGACCAGGCTCCTTCAAAACCTGCGTGGTAATCTATAAAATTTGATCAACATGGGTACAGAAAGTTTTTTACGTATTTTTCAAACAATTTATTTGGATTTCTATCTTTTTTAAATACCGTATTTTTCTAATGTAGCCCCTGTGGATAGTTTATTTTGTCCACGTTAAAATACTTTGCCCCAATGAGAACAAAAGCAATCGCTTATGTATATCGATTTTTGCACATTTTATTCAAAAAATCTGTATTGCCCTACTTCTTCTCTTTAAGTTGTGTATTTTGATTGACATATGTGCGCTACGTTTAAAGTATAATACTTTATGACTTGCAAACGGCAAAACAGACTTTGCAATCCATGTTTTGGTAAATAAACTCTTCAAAAATACATTCGAAATAAAATCAAAACAACCGTTAACCTTTTTGGTCCTCATCCGCAGCGTCAGTTCTGGGCAGACTGGATGAGCGGTGGACATAGGTGGTGGTGTGCACTGTGGTCTTGGTGATTGAACCAGCTCTCTTCTGGACACCTGCAGAGGGAGGTATGGGAGGGGTCAGGGCACTGGGATGCTCCGCATGTGCTTGCAGCAAATTCAGGTGCATCTCCGAGGAGGGGTCTGAAACTATTACATCTGGGTTGGCAATGAAAAAAAAACCAGTCCAAACCGACCATTTTGGACCTCGATGAATCCAGTGCTCTTGGCTGCCCCAAACTCGTTCTGAGCCACAACAGTGAATTGGCCAGACACCACAGGTGCGCGGAACTGGGCCACACATCTGGTTTGCTTGGGAAAGTAGAAGGTGACTCCTCCTAGCTCTTGGTCACTACTCTCTTGAACTTGTTTGCCGTCCACGTACCACATGAATCTGAAAAATTAACGGACTCGGGTTCAGAAAAACATTTTGGTATTAGGGACTTTAATTTAGAGTTGACTATCTAAAAAGTAACTAAGAGTAACTTTTCGAAAACTTCAATTGTCAACATGGTCGATTTTTAATCCAAATTTCCAAACGTTGGGTCATTAATGGTCACGAATCGATAGTCGTAAGATCTCAGGCTATATATCTCAGTCTTTATAACACACAATTTCGGACGCCAACCGAGTTCAGCATCCATCCCCACCCCTTAAGCCAAACATATTTGACCATAAATGACAAAAAGTCATTGTTAAGAATTTTAATTTAAAAATCTCTAATGTAAAAAACCATATCATTTTTAACTAGGGTGGGATTCGGTCGGTTAATTTGGCCCTACCCGGTTTTCGGTTAACCGGCATTTCGGCTACCCGGTTTTCGGTTCCGGTTAATTTGCCAAAAATCGTTCCGGTTCGGTTAACCGACCGGCTCCTACCCTATTTTTAACAATCAAAACTCGTGGTTGTGATCCGAGGAATAAAGTATTCCTAAAAAAGCAATTTATGCGCCAGAAAAACCTACTTGACAGGCAACGCATGGCTGTCCACCTCCACATCGATGACTGCATCATCTGTGGGGCGCACCACAAAGTGGGGGATTTGGTTGAGGAACTTAGGTGGTCGTTTGTGTCCTTTTTTGGAAGAAGTCTCTACCACTGCGCCACCATCTGGCTCGTCAAATGAGCTGTTCTTATAGTCTTTCGAGTCTAAAACTGGCTAATTAATTGGGTTGTTGGGTATTGTACAAGGCTACCATCTATAGTGATGTAGCCATAGCTCTTGGAAGTGCCAGCCGGGTTCTGAGCTGAGCAGCTGTAAACCCCTTGTTGAGGGCCTTCAACTGTTAGGGTGGATACATTGCTGCCATGTCGGATAATGAACTGGTTGTCTTCGTCTGGTTCTTCGGAGATTTGATGATCATTGCAGAACCATTGGAACACGGCTGGCGGTTGGCTGCAAAACAACGGTATTGATATTTAAAATATTGTATAGAGAATTTTGTATATTATTATAAATAGACTAAACTACCGTATTCTTTTTAACATATCTATTTTTCAAACCTGCGAAAATTAATTTTTTAATGGGCATACCCGTGCACGACCAGTGTTTTCAAAAGTCAAGGTCAAGTTCAAGATCAAAGTAAAACTTGACTTTAAAATATCAAGGTCGTTTTTCTCGATTTTTTGAATTTTTTTCCCAATCCTCTAAAGTCAAGATTTTGCGTTGAACAAAACGTACTTTTCAGAATAACGATATCATTTTTGTACGATGAGATATAGCCTAAAGTCAAGGTAAAATCACCTTGATTTTACCTTGACCCTCGGTAGAAAATTAACAACAACGTAACAAACAAGTTTGTGGCGACGAATTAAGTTGAATCTCTGCAGTCCGAGTCTTTATAATCCCTTTTTTCGGGCTCTCCGCGCAAAGTTGCTCTCTAAGCGTATGCTTAAAATTGAACTGTAACAAATAAAATTAAAAAATATGGGAGGGTACAATTTTTGGTGTTACGTGTTACGCCGAGACTGATTAGAGCTTTAAGAATGCACTAAACAACATATTTATTCTGGCCCGAGATCTGGCCTAGGGGCGCTAGTGAAGAATAGGGTTCCAAAAATCAGCTTGGTCCCCCCTGTTGTTTTATTTGTAAAAACAGTAGGGGGGACCAAGCTGATTTTTGAAACCCTATTCTTCACTAGAGCCGATGCATACCCTCCAGACAGAGAGGTGGGCTGCATAGAGACAATACGGTAAGATATAAAAAAGTTTCTATCCAACTAGACTGGGCTCTTCCTAAAAAAACACGATTTTCGTTGGTCACGCTAAACATAACCAATTTTTAAAATGGGCATATTTTTGAGCTACCTTGTTTTATTTAGAGGCTAATCAGCCAACAAATACTTTGCTTCATGTTGCTTTAGACCAGCCTTGTTTTAAAAAAATCTATCATTACCTGAGCACTTCCACAACTAGTGTGAGTTTATCAGTGGACTGCACTCGGTAGGCTTTTATGACCTGAAAATTCCAATCATTTGCAACAACTTCTTTGGGAAATATATACCTGCTTGAACTTTGGAGGAGCGTTAGTCACAAAAGATTTGATGGTAGAGGACCAGTGCTCCTCAGTAAAGTACACGTCTTGGATACCTTCGTTCTTCAATACATGAGTCTCTTGCAGGGTGCCCGAGCCTGGGTTGCCCGACAAAATGGTTTCATGGTCTACAAATCAAAATTTCTAAGTATTTAGGAAAAAATATTGGCCTTATTCCTTTTTCAGCTTAAAATAAAAATTCGTTGAGATCTTCGGCCCATAGTCATCAAAGTTTTGATAAAAGGCTAGTAAAGTATTTAGAAACCTCGAAAAACATGAAATTTAAAAAATGCCTTGGTGCACCTATGGTTTTCAATTTTTTTACTAGTTTTTTGACGCTACTGGCTTATACCCATCCTACCCATCCAGGGGTTCGATCGCGAATTTCTAAAATAAAGGCATCTAGTGTCAAAAATAAAGGCAATTTAAATGAATTTTCACCAAAATAAAGGCAACTTAAAGGCATGTTGTCCCTATGCTTCAAACCCGACAAAAATCAACAAAAACAACTTTATTGACGAACAACATATTTTTCTCCCCCCTTTCTTGCTTTCAACAACTCTTTCTGCCCAAGAAAGTAGTCATAACTTTCATAACATTCGTCAAAATGTGCCTTTATTTTCAAAAAAAAAATTAAAGGCAAAATTTTTAGATTAAGGGCAATGCCTTTAATTAAGGGATATAATCGGACCCCTGTACCCATCCCAATATGCAAATACCAAATTTTTCGTTAATTTAAATTTTTGTTGTCCTGAGCGGAATTTGAAATTTGACACTAACTTTTAAATTTCAAGAGCAGTTTTATAAGCAATTTGACCACGTTGAACACGAATCCGGTGTTAGAATTTCAGGCTTGCCTCGCGAAAAAAAATGTTTAGTCAAAATGTTTTTGTTTTTAATTTTTTTTAAACTTTTCTTTTACACTTCTAAGACCCTTTGTATTTGAGATTCAAGCTCTTTCTAATGCAGAATTTATCGAGGAATTCAAATTTAAAGTCAAATTTTAGCTGTCGAGCATCTTCAGAACTAAAACAGCCCATTTATGGTATAAAGTCGCATTTAAAAAAATGCAACTTTTTAATAATTGCTTTTTTACTCCGTAATTATCAAGCCACATGGAGACAATCAATATGTAGTTAAATAGCCCTGTTCTTCGGCTACAAAACGAGTTTAAGTTTAATTGAGTGACTCCACAAAAAATAAGATTTACGGCCTAACTTATTAAACAACCCATTTTTAAGACTTTTAAACTTAAATTGGCTATGGCTCGTCGCTCTGTGAATGAACTTTCGATTTTCTTTCGCCTATCGTATAGAGCACACTCCAAAGTACCTATATAGTCACATGTAACAATCGGGCCATGGAGGGAAAAGCCAGTAGCTGTTTTGGGAGGGGGGGAGGAGGGAGGTTTGTAAGCCAGTAGCGCCAGTTTTTTTCATAGAAACTTTTTGTGGTTATGGGCCGGAAATCTCAAAGAATTTGATTAAAAATCGCATATTGGCTACTTAATGAAACCAAACTTTTGTGGCTAGTGAAAAAAGCTGGTGAGGTTCCCTTGTGTGTGCCATCAATTCAATTGTACGCTGGTCCCTTGAAATTTAGCTTTTAATCTCAACTATATTTTGGGCGATACGTAAAAATGCCCAGTGTTGGCGTAAAAAGTGCCCAGTTTTTCGTGAAAATCTGCCGAGTTTTTATTTTTTTAGTCAAAAAGTCGAAAATCCGCCCAGTTTTTGCGAAAATGTGCCCAGTTTTGGGAAAATTTGCTCTCTTCTGGATATACTCTGTTATTAGATGAAGCGTATTTTTTAAAGCTGAAACAGCAACAAAAGAATCTTTTATCATACGGTCGCCAAAATATGTCCATTTAGTCCTTGGTCTAGAGAATTTTCACAAAAACTGGGCACATTTCCGTTTTGTCCCTATATTTTTTTTTTCTCAATTCGTGTCAATATTTGTGGTCAATTGTCACTAGTAGTGCAGTGAAAAACATAATATTGCCATGATGATATGAAAAATATTATTTTATTCTGATTCGTTAGAAACTTTAGTGAGCACGAGTGTTAAAAAGAGAGTGATGCTCGTTTTTTCTCTGATCCGGCGTTAAAATTTTGTTTTTGTGTAAGTGGTCACCAAGAGTTCGGTGCACTAACTCGGTGCACGTTACTCCTGACTAGAGACCATCATTGGGTAGGCGTACGAAATTACGATGGGTCACTCGTCAAATTAATAATTTATCAATTTTTTTGGTGTAGCACTGCATGTCTACTTTAGACTATATGAGGGCGGCGCTAGTGAAGAATAGGGTTCCAAAAATCAGCTTGGTCCCCCTCTTGTTTTATGGGACCAAGGGGGACCAAGCTGTTTTTTTACGAAAAAAACAAGAGGGGGACCAAGCTGATTTTTGGAACCCTATTCTTCACTATAGCCGATGAGGGCTTCATAATGTACACTAAATAAAAATATCCAAAATGTATAAGAAAAAATTTTAATTATTTATCAGGGTAAACTACTCAATCAGACGAGGTAATGGAATTGGAGTTTTTTCATGAAAACCTACCAGATTGGTAGCTGGCCAGTGGCTCATGAGTAGAGAAGTAGGGAGACATTAATCTGCGGTGTTTGGTGGTGGACCCGCTGGTAGTTGTCTCATCCTCCGATGCAGACGTGTCTATGTGGATCTGGACGACGCGAGGAGGCTGATCTAGCTGGGACAGGGACAGCAGGCTCTCCTGCTCCGAGAGGTCCTCTGCATCGGCATCCTTTTTGTGTTGTTGTTTTTGATCCTTGGCATCCATACTTTACTGGTGATGTTCTACTGCTTCTTGCAACACTTAACCCAAAAGAAAAGTATCTGCTTATAGATTTTTTGTTGACAAGTTTTTTTAGAATAGGTTTGCAATTTCTCACAAATACTCTTCGATGTCGATCGAAAAATAGGAAGGAAATAATCGCTGTTGATTTCTCTCTAAACACATTTTATCGTAAAATTAAAGTTCAATATACATTATTTATTGAAAATTTATTAGTCGCTTAAACCATTTTGGCCGAATTGTATAAAGGACGATACGTGAAATGCAGAGTTTTAGCGAAAAAGTGCTCAGTTGTTTGGGAAAAAGTGCCTACCTTTTTTCCTAAAGTTTGTTTTAGCCAGAAAAGCATGAATCTGAACAACTTTTTTCAAAGTGACAGCATCAGCAGATAGCCTTACAATTTTAGTTTATAACGAGGTATCAGTTGTTGCAACATGTTTGCAAAATGTAGCACAAAAAGGTAAAAGTATGAACCAAATAATTTTTATTGACTTGCTTCATACCCTTGTCTTTTTTTGCTACATTTTGCAAAGATGTTGCAGTGAAGGATACTTTGTTAGAAACTAGTATCGCAGGGCTACCTAATAATGTTATCACTTTTAAAAAATCGGGCATATTTAGGTTTTTTTTGAAAAAATGTGCACTTTTCCGTTTTGTCCTGCGACAATTCAAATTTACATTTCGAATTAACTATTTCGAATTTTTTCAATTTCAACTGTCGCAGTTTTCGGTTGTCTATTTGTCTGCACAATTTAAATAAAAATTTAGAAAAAGTTTAAAAAATTTTGAATTTGAAAGAATATAATGAAATTCCGTAGAATGTAGCTAAAGCTCAGCACTACATTTTGAGTGGTCATTGGTTTGTCGAAAGACGATTCGAACACAAATTACAGATACAATGGTTCCAACTTAATAATATGCCCTTCATAACAAAACTCATATAAATTCAAAAATATCCACAACCATTTGGTGAACTTTCAAAAAAATGACCTAAAAATAAAGATTTCAAAAATTCTAAAGCAATTGTTGTTATCACTATTAACAGCACTAATAGGCTTAGTAGCAGAAGCTTTTATCTCTCTGTCCTCACTACTACTGCCTCAAGCCTTACTTATGTAATATTAACTGAGCTGAAACTGATTTAGTATGTGTGTGTGTCAGTGAGTGTATGAGTCTGTTTGCTTGAGGCTTGGGCAGAATATATATCCCCTTGCAATCACCCCGTGTCTTTCTCTTTACCCCCATCGATTTATTTCAGTCAAAACTTCAAGCCTAACATCTTTTGTGCTCCTTTTGCTCTAAGCCTGGAGGTGTTTCCAGGCTGCTGCTGCCGAGCTGGACCAGCAGCAGCACTCTTCTCTTGCTCAGCACAATCACCACTTCTCTGGCCACAATCGATTGGGATCAAGCCTCAGAAACTGCTGGATATCTCACTTCTTTTAATGAAAAACACGCCTTATGCTCTAATATATTTCTGACTGCTCTTGAGGGGGAGTTAGGCATAGAAAACTAAGACTGATAAATGACTTGGGGCATTTAATTGTCATGTTTTTTATACGTCTTTTTAGTTGTTAAGTGGTCAATGATGAAATAGTGATTTTGAAGAAAATGAAAGAATAAAGTTTAATGGGTTCTATCCTAGTATACGTGTCCAAAATAAGCCTTGGTCCCCCTGTTGTTTTTTCGTCATTTTTGCTTAATAATACAGATACAGAATATAATCACAATTCATAATTATCCACACGATTTATCTTGGATATTTGTTCAAATAATAACGCGAAAAAATAACAGGGAGGACCAAGGCATATTTTGGATACGTATACTAGGATAGAACCGTTTAATGCAAAAATATTTTAGTCAATTTTTGAAGGGGAACTAAAGCCACCCTAGATGTCATTTCGACTTTTATACTGTTTTATACTGTTACCGCATTTCTTCTGACAAAGACTCCAGGGCTTTATTTTTTGACAACTGAAAAATTTTGAAATTGTAAATAAAAAATGTCCTGTCTCTGAAATCATATTCAAAAAACAAGGGGGCTCTATTAGAGGAAATACGGTATAATATTTTGTATTCTACAAGTTTTTTCAAAAAAAGTTAAAGGGACCTGAAGCCATCCCCTGTCCACGTCCATGGTTAGGCTTCGCAAATGAAAACTCTTTTTTGACTATACTTGAGCAGAAGTTAAAAGAGATTACATACACTCAAATTTGTGTTCTAAGAATTGCATTTAAAAAGCTATAATTCTTTACTCTTTGTTTATTCGGTGATTTAGTCAAAAATAGAGCTCATTTTTGTGTCAAATTTTTAATCTTTTCGTGTATTTTGGGACTTGGACATTTTTCGGTTGGACAGTTTTCGGTCGAAATTTTCGCTGGTCATCTTTTGGCTGTACTTTTTTGTGTATTGAGAAAAAAATTCTGTAATACCGTTTTGTATTCAAAATGAGGGCTAAAGTGCACTACTTGGCCAGAGCCAAAAGTGCATTTTTTCAAGGTCTAAGTATTTTTCAGGCTGTGAAAACAATAGAAACGGCGAAAAAAGTGTGGGAAGGCCATTTTTCGACTGCCTTGGTCCCCCTATGGTTTTTGGTCACTTTTTGACTTGGTTACCTATGTTGAACCTAAAAAGACGGAATTTGAACATAGTTTTGTTTACTGGGGCCTACGGCATAAAGAAACTCTGGTATGCATGCTTTTTTATCCACCCAGAGTCACTTTCGAGTGATTTGTGTCTAAGGTACGTAGGTGTGCGCATCTCAATCCCAAGCCACCAAGCCCCCTGCGCCCCCGAAGGGGCTTGGTGGCTTGGTGGGTTAGAGATGCGCGCAAAGATTTACCACCGACATGATTCCGAGCAAGACTCTTGATCAAAAACGCATATAGATGCTCTTTTTGTCCAGCCTCAGTCACCAAAACGGTGTAAAATACCAAAAATGACCAAGAACCATAGAAAGACCAAGGCAGTCGAAAATTTTTTTTTGGAAAAATGGACTTCCCACACTTTTTTTCGCCGTTTCTATCAATACTTAGACCTTGAAAAAACGCACTGGCCAAATAGTGTACTCCTGCCAAAATGAGCTATTGACAATCAATGTCTGATTGCAAAACTTTGGATAAAAATGCCAAGTCTCACACTAAAAAGGAAGTTAGACATTTTACGGCCGAAATTGGAGACTCAGTGTAAGATTTGGCATTTTTATCCAAAATTTTGTATTCAGATGTTGATTGTGAATGGCTCATTTTGAAGCCCTGATTCTTAGCTACAAAACGGTACTAACAGAATTTTTTTCTCAATACGGAAAAAAAATTACAGCCAAAGATGGCCACCGAAAAATTTTGACCGAAAATGTCCTATACCCTGCATTTTGGCTTTTTTATATTGCTTATGGCACTCTGAAAAGGTCATATAACACTAGCATTCTATCTTCTATGCACCGAAAACCACCATAAAATAACTGTTGTTGATATTTTCGGGGTTTCTGATGGCTTAGGTAAATTAATTTAATTAATCAGGAGACGGGTTTGAGACTTCTGGTGCTTTAATTCAATTTGACCTAGTAAAACTAACATAAAAATCATTTTTCAGGCCCGAAAAGGTGTTATTATATCGAGACTTTTGCATTTGGCGTATCTTATTTTGTCACACAGTTTGTTTATTTACCATATAAAGTTCTTAGAATAATGTGTGAGAAAAAAGTTCCTTGAAATAAAGGTATATTGTTTATACCAAAAATGCAAATTAAATGATCAAATGAGCAGAAATATTGTTACCGTATTTTCTCTAATTAAACGGCATGCCGGTTTATTTTTCAACCTCCCTCTGGGGGCCGGTTTACTGGAGACTGCCGCTTTGTTAGAGACTGCCGGTTTATTTTCCTACTCTTTTTTCAAAACGATGATGATGAGCTACTGAAGTAGTGCTCCGCACTGCTGGAGTAAGGGTTCACACTTCTCCGGTGGTATCAACTGCTAAAGTGTCTACATTCGACACTACAACAGTAGTGTCGAATTTGGGGGTGCCGGTTTATTAGAGACTGCCGTTTAATTAGAGAACATAATTGGCATGACAATTTTTTTATTCAAGCAAAAGACTTTTCACACGTGTACGCATTGTCCTGCTCACCCAGTGTGCAGTAATAGCTGAAGTTTCTTTTAATGACAGCTGGTTGCCCTGAACATTTTGCATTATTTAAAATTTTTTGTGCAGGACAAAATAGTGTTATTACCAATGATGCCATGGATATTCGGTACACCCACACTAATATCACAAGAAATCGAGTTTTGGGTGGTTTGACAAGTATAAGTTGCATGAGCAGGGCCCACATCCATGGTGCATTCCATTGTATTCTCGTCCTGCCCCTCAGAACATGTAGCACTAAGACTGGTTGATTGTTCCACGTTGGCTTAATTTATTATTGTCAGTTTGCATCAAGAAATTTATAAAAAAAATTGGGTATTCAAAGTATTATAAAACCAGTTTTTCAATAGCTTCCTCAAAGAACATGCCAAGTTTTTAGATTCAAACGACACATGAAGGCAATATTATAAAAGAAATAGTGCCATGCAAGGAAAATATGCTACTGGTGCAGGGATAGGAATGAAAACTTTCAAAAAAGTAAATTTGGACTATTTTTTGAAGGATAAGAGCCCTTTTATCCCGTCCTTATTGCCATTTTAAAGCTAAAAAAACATTTTGACGTAAAACCAGGGCTTCGTACTATTTACAGTCGACCCTCGATAGTAGATACCCCCGATAATAGATACCCCTCGATAGTAGATACCCTTAGCACATATTTGGCTGGTTTTAGTTTAAATAAGGCAAATCATACCCCCGATAGTAGATACCCTTGATAATAGATACCCCTCGATAATAGATACCCTCTGACTCTTACACTGACCTTTATTTTGCCCTCGATAACAGATACCTCTGACACTCAAGTCTAAATGGAAAGCCATTTCTTTTTCAAAGTGTAATTTTGGAAATTATTTGTTCAGATTTGCCTATTTTTTTAATTGGCGCTCATGTTTGGCTCGAAATCTCGCGATATTATTTTAATTTGTTTATTCATTCGAGATTTATTACACTGTTACTTTATGCTTTTGTACTGGATGCTTACGACAATATTATTTCTCAACAATTCAAATACAAAACGTTTTTGGCTTTCTGGCTTTTTAAAGCACGGAATCCCTCTAAGCTTTCTGGCAGGATGGTCAAAGAAAAAAAGAAGCAGAGCTCTCTCAATGATTTCTTCAAACCGCGAACCTGATTGTTGTTTGATCGAAGTTGTTATTCTTTGTTAGTTGAATAAAGTATTACTGTTTGGTTAGCGTTTACACCTTTCCCACTTTACCCTCGATAATGGATATTTCTGACCCAAAATTTGGTTGTCTGCCTCTCGATAGTAGATACCCCCGATAATAGATACCCCTCGATAGTAGATACTCCTAGCCCGGTCCCGAGGGGGGTATCTACTATCGAGGGTCGACTGTAATAAGATTTGTACTTATTTTGGGACTCCAAATTATTTTTACAAATTACGGATGAGGACCAGGTGCCGTCATATAGGAGGTAACATACATAACCGAGCATCTTTTTAGAGTACCCAATTATTGGAATTGCATTTTTATTCTTTTTTACTGCTTAGTTTCTTAATAAACCTCTTATTCAGGCTGTACTGGCAGTGTTAAACAGCTGAATTTAAGCACCAAAAATTACAAATTTCTCCTGTGCATGTGATTTCACTGTCTGTGAGTTGACATAGGTATGAGACATCTGAACCAGCGCCTGTTCCACGGCATGACATACTGGTCTCTGTCACTTCAGTGCACTCGTTGTCTGAGCAAGACACACATTTATGATTTTTTAAATAATTGTATTGGGTTGTTCGATAATTATCCAGCGTTTTTTTAACTTTGGCAAAACAATTCATCAACCATTTTTATTAATCAAATCAAACACAATAACAAATCAACCACAACAACAACTAATCTTCCGGAGGGTACTCTCCATCGAATTCCATTGCCTGTTCCCATTTGTACGGCAGAAGGTTGATTCCACGAGCGAAGAAATCCGGTGTCTTTGAAGCAATCTATTGTCTTATGTCATCAACAATTTCTTGAAGGTTTGCAAACTTTTTCCCAAGCTGCCAGTTGTGGAGCGAGCGGTTGACGTGGTAGTCTGTGGGTGCTTCTGTTGGCGAATACGGCGGATGCGGCAGCAGCTCCCATCTTTTGTCTTCGATTGAGGCAACAACGTCAGCTCTGATATGCGGTCGGGCTCCGTCCTGATGGAAGATTATGTGTATTTGATTGATTTGTGTAGCGGATCCATTTTTCATCCCCAGTCACAAGGTTGTCGAGAAACGGTGCTCTAATGTTCCTTCTGTAAAGTTCGCTGAAGATTCGCACCCTTTCCGCCTTTCCATCCTTCTGTTCTGACGCGTAAGTTCGTGTGGGATCCATCGACAAAGCTTCCAGATCTTTCCAAGTTGCTTCAGATGCAGATAAATGGTGTTGTTGCTCACTTCGAATTGATCGGCAAGTTCTCTTTCGGCCACGTCCTCCTTCATCCTTTAGGTTTCGATTGCCGGACTTAAAACGAGCAAACCACTCACGGCACGTGCTTTCTCCAATCGTTCCTTCTCCCCACACTGCGTTAATCTTGCGGCAAGTTTTCGCAGCACTTTTCCGCTTGTCGAAGTAAAAGAGCATAACAGGGCGGATGACCTCGTGATCGTCGATGCGCATTTCTCTATAACAACAAAAAACGTCACAAATAAAAAATACCAGACATATAAAGGATATATTTCTATTCTTCTTTCATAGTTGCAAAAGATCACATACTTAAAAGAAAAGTTACAAAAAATAAAGTTTTGTAGGAAATAAAAAAACGCTGGATAATTATCGAACAACCCAATATTATAGACATACTCAACGCGGCAGACAGCGCTCTAACGCTCAGTTTAGCGTCTGTGAAATCAGCGCAGAATATGAATAACACAGCAATAAACAGCATTGTAGAGTGCATTGTTAACGAAAGTTGCTTTAAAGATTGAATTTAATGACACCAAAAAAGTCTAATTTAACCGAAATGTAAATAATATTAATAATGAATAAAAATACTATTAGTTGCCGAACAAATATAATTTTAAATTTACAGTATAGCACTGGTAACCGACAAGTGATGGGTAATCAGGTGATTTTCGCCCCAAAAACGAAACGCGCTCCAAATTTGCCAGATTATTGCCCCGGCAACGTCCCATACCCCAGGGCTGTGCGCACCGGGTCATGGAACAGTGCCGGAGGTTTTTTAAAGCTGTCAATATGCTTTGACTCAATTGATAAGGTCAATGGCCCCCTATATCAGGGTTTTTTGCCTCGGTCCCCTGTTGGTTTTGGATAATTTTTAGGGCCTAAAGGCTAAGGCGAGGGTAGACAAGTGTATGTTAGGATCGACTCAAACACTTTTATCTCTTTTGTAGTTCGGGAAACATGTATGAGCCCGAGCTAACATACGCTCGCCTACCTTTGCCTAAGCCTAAAAAATTACAATACCGTAATTCCTCTAATATAAGACCTTTGATTCAAAATCGTGTTCTTGGCATTGTATTTTGACCCACTTTTGAAGAATGCTCTCATGCAAATTACCACCTATTTTGTAGCTCATTTCACTGGCTACAAAATGGGTGGTAATTTATAAAGCATTCTTCAAAAGTAGGTCAAATACAATGCCAAGAACACGATTTTGAATCAAAGGGGGGGTCTTATATTAGAGGAATTACGGTATTCCCAGTGATATGTCTGCCCCGCGGTGCGTGGCGGACATATCACTGGGTCCGACACTTTAATGAACGCGGCTCACGAAATGTTTCTCGTAAATGCACATAAACACGAGCAATGGGGGTAATTACTAGCCTTGCTTCTCCACTCTCCCAGGAGGTGAAAAAATTGAAAATGGTGTAAATAAAAACAAACTCGAACAAAGACTAATCAGAAGTAAAGATTGATTTGAGTCGTATTTTCTATTAGCCAGCAACTAAAAATATGTAATCATTTAAAGGAAATAGTAGAAACGTAAAATCAACCTATAATATATGATGATAAGAAAAGTTATTTTTTATGCAAAAAAGTGGAAACCATTTTTTGTCGTTTTTCCATATCTACAGCAGACACTAAAACTGTTTTATCAGGAAACCAATAGGTAGGCATAGAATCGAAGTGATTGACAGTCCTTGCCTGGTCAATTTCGTTTTTGCGGACTCTTGCCTACAGAAAGAGATTATGTAAAAAATAGTTTTAAAGGAGCATGTCTCTTCCTCATCACGGCAGTTTTAAAGGTTAGAATGCGCGCGGAACCACATACAATGATTTCGAATTGTTTTTAGATCACATTTGAAGTGATATAAATCTGTTTTCTGCCTTCTTCTTGGCTCAAAAATGCCTTCTTTTTCCTTTTAATCAAAGAGGGACAATTTTTTAAAGTTTTAGCACCATCAGATAGCCCTACGATTCTAGCAACCAAGATTGGAAAAGGCACAAACACACCTAAACTCAGGGATCAGCAGTCACCCCAAAAGGAATCAAAACATGTAAGGATCACTTTGGTTTTGTCCTGTCCACATCAAAACTTCTTCGTCATCTGGAATTAGAGAACATTTCAGTCAGACAAGATTGTGCAGATATAAGCTTGGTTGTGATTGAAAAGGGGCTTCGGCAGCAGCAGTCTTGTCGTTAATTGCAGTTGTTGTCAAAGTAATTTTTTTGAAAGGATAGTTTTTGAAATGGAAAGTTTTTAATTTAACTTTTTGTGTAAATAGCGCTTTTTGTAAAGAGGCATTTTTAGGAGCCGAGATACCCCACAGCCCGCTGAAATTCGAATTTTAGTGCAATTGAAAATCAACAAAACGCCAAGATTTTTAAAAGCAATTTTTTGAATGCATTTTTTCGAAGATCATGAGGGTCAAAATTTTCAACAAATACCAAATTTCTACCAAAATGCTGAGTTGAACACACAGTTTAGGTGTTAATGCACCATCATTGCTCTAGAATATGTATTTTAATCTCAATTTATTCAGATGAAGCCTATCACCAAATTCCACTCGCACAAAAAATAAAACTCCACTAAAACTAGCTCTCTTTCTTTAGATCAAACCAAATATTTCTCAAAAAAGATTCCTCAAATATATTCGTCAAAGTTTTTCTTCTTTCTCGTAGGCAACGAATCTTCGTTCGATTCCATTTATCACACAGTGCAGAGCTTCAATTGCCTGTTCCGACAAAAGACCTCAGAGGTGATACTTTTTCACAAATTCAGAAACGTGCTGGTAGAGAAGATGGAACTTGGGCGTTATGCTGAATTCGGGAAAAATGTCTAAAACAAAACTCATTTTCACGTGAAAGACTAATCTTCATTGTGTTGAAATATTCAACTGACCACTCTTTGTAGTTTTCGATTTCATGTTCATCCAAAAAGGAGCTTTTTTGCTAACCCTTGCATTTTCCCAAGAAGAATCAAGAGTTTATGGAAACCAGCATGTCGAACATTGTGACGAATGACTTCTGTGATTCTTGATGGTTCATTACCTGTGAGTAGTTTTCTGACATGATTTCCTACAAATGGAAGGTCCACAAAATCGCTCGGAAATTAAAAAACTTGCCATTGAATCTTTAATGCCATGATCTATTGTCTGCCTTTAATGCTCGATATACGGCTTCCACCTCGTTGACTGATGATGGCTCGATCTGTTCAATGATGTCAATTAGGTCCTGACAAAGACGCTGCACGATATGAAGCGCTGGTGGTATCACATTAGAGACTGGAATCTGGATCAACTGCATTTTCGTAATTGAGAAGCGTTGTCGATTGAGCTTCGTTGACTGCTTCGCCGACAGATATTGGCCATTTGGGTACAACATAGATACCTTAAAAAACAGAACTAAATTATCAGACAAGTAAATAGAAACCTTTTAAATCCTTGTTCCAACGAAAATTGAGTTCTCTCCTTATGCTTGGTATTCTCTTTGAACGATGATTTTAATGACTTACAGATTGGGCAAAGATAGGAAGAGCTCGACCCAAGATGACCATAGACCGCATCGATGAATTTGAGATCTCCGGTCACGAACCTAGTAAAATGCATGGTTGCATTTGAAGAATCACGGATACACTGAGAAATATTAAAAAATTACCAAACCATTTTTTTTTCATCATTTCCGATCTTTGCTTTCGCTTCTCCATCATCTGTCTAAGTGCTTCTCTGGCCAAAACCTGCTGATTTTTGATCGGTTAACTGCCGACCTTGCTGCTTGCTCTTTTTGTAGCTGGAGTTGCGAGTCCTCATGATACCTGAAAATTATACCAAATTTCAGTCAGTCAAAAAATCTAAAATATTCGTAGTTTTTGAGACGTTCTGTCCACCACTAGATAGCCCAGACATTCAGCTACAAGAATTTTAGAAACTGGAGACCGTTTAAAGCAAACAAGTGGCATATTTCCGAGTAAAAATAAGGATTTTTGCGTTTTCCATGTAACTTTTGCATGATGCACCCTAAATTTGGATTTTTTGCGTACGTTTTCGGTACCAAAATGCAGCAAATTCACTCCTTTATCTAGTCTCCGGTTTTGTTTAAAAATAAATTGACAAAAAAAAGTTTCTAGGATCTCAAGAAAGTGTACCAGATAAAAAAAGTTTTCAATTTTTTTTACGGAGATCAATTTTGATTTCCGAATTTTTCTTGTTTTATGAGCAAGTGACGGATTATTCGAAAGCCCTATTAGTGGGGAATTTTTCAGGAGCAAGTCTTGCGCAGGTTGCAGAAAAAACATTAAGATATAAAGCAAGATATTGAGCTAACTCAAAAGAGTCTAGTTTCAAAAATTTTGAATTTTGCGCATTTTTTTGCTATTGCACATATTTTGCCATTTCAGTGGGCTGTGACCCCCCTTTTTATAAAAAAAATTGTATCAAATTTTTTTTTAAACGAAAAAATATTTGGGGGCCAGTCCGTGGATCGAACACGGGACCTCTCGCACCCTAAGCGAGAATCATACCACTAGACCAACTGGCCACATGTTGGAACGATGGGGGTTGGGAGTCATATTTTTCTACAATCACTTTCTTCCTTATGGAAAAGGCTGATAGAAAAACTATGCGAAAATGCCCAGTAAACTTTTATTACTTTTTTATTACTTTTTACTTTTATTACTTTCATGTTTTCGCTTCATTGATGAATCATTCATGAATCGTAGGATACCTGAAAAAAGAGGGACCAAGGGAAAAAAATTGAAAAAAAACCAAAGGAGGGACCAAGGCAAATTTGGGGGGTACCTAAAGGTAAATAGTGCCAATTCACTTCTCTTCAACCGTAGCTGATTGAAAAACATCCGCTGAGACCTACGATATAATTTTGTTCAGTCAAACATTTCATCAAATAAATCCTCTTGAACTACATCGGGTGAAATTTGTTTTGAAAATTTTCTGACCTCCTATGTAGGACCACTTTAAAATAATGCATACATCCATTTAATGTTGGCCGAGAAGCGTCTCAACCAACACTGAGCATATATGTGATCAACAGCAGTTCTGAAGAAATAAAAAAATCACTAAAAGTTTGATAACAACGACTTATCGTCTCTTCTTTTCTATTACATCCGGAAATTTTTAGCGCAAGTACATTTTTGGTATGATTTGAGAATTAAGAATGACGGCGTTTTTTTATCGTTCTTTGAAGCAAACTAACCAAGCGCAACATCTCTGTTAAAAATGAATTTTAATTCTACATAACGTGAGTTTTAACAAATAAATATTTTAAACAAAAAATACGTAAAGTTTAGTCATTTGATACAGAAAACTGGAAAGCATACTGTTAAGCCAACAGACTATAACTTTTGATTAAATAAATAAATAATTTTAGAAGATTTTGAAGGGGGTAAAGGGGGTAAAATTGAAGGGGGTAAATCTTTTTAAAGGGGTAGAAAACTAAAGTTAGGCATAAATGGACATTTTTGTTAAAAATTGAGCGCTTAAAATTACTGAATTGTCTCAAAAGGTTATGGGCCAGTCCGTGGATCGAACACGGGACCTCTCGCACCCTAAGCGAGAATCATACCACTAGACCAACTGGCCACTTGATGAAGTGATGAAGATTGGAAATCATACTTTCCTCCGGCTACTTTTCCTGACATAAATCCACCACAAAATAACCGTTTTCCAACATAAAAACTAGTATTCGAAAATAAGCGTAAATATTTTTTTATCAATAGCTATTTCATAATCATATATCGTATTTTTTCTTAGAATCCTTCCACTCCCGAAATATCTCCCAACCTTCGAGCGGTGGAGAGAGGGGTCTGGTTGCGTAACAGCCCCTTATTTCTAACACCTTATTCCTCTATATTCCTTGTTACCAATTTTTTGTGTTTTATGCTTTTTAAGGCCCAAACTGTACAAATGGGAAAATTTTTGAAATATACCGTTTTTCAAGATAATTCTAAGTTTGCTATGTAAACAGTATGTCAACTACAGGAGTTCAATATTTGCAGGAAACTTCAAAATGCTAATACCGTAATTTTTCTAATAGAAACCCCGGGGTTATTATTTTTCAATTCTCAATCAAAAATAACCTTAACTCTGAAATCTTAGTCAAAAAAGGGGAGGTTTCTATCAGAATAATTATTGTATTATTTTGTTTTATGACTTATTTCGGTGCATTTTTTAAACCACTCGCAAAAAATTAAGTAAGCAGATGGAATTAGGCTTATTTCTGTTAGCAACCAGAAACAGATTGATGTAACTCCCAAAATTCTAGTATTCTAACAGTATTGTAGTATTCTATCAGACTATACGGGAATATTTAAGAGGCTTACAGTAGTCCTGTACCGCATTTTTGGACCTAACACTGTCTATGCGTCTCTAACCGTGTCTGCTTCTCTAAAATGAAAATGGTGTCTGTAACATTTTGCCGATGACGAAATTTGCCTGTCTGTCCAGTGTGTTGTGGTGGTGTGGTGGGTAGGTTGTTCGACAACCCAAGTTTCATATTGAGGTTTCGATCCCGGGCGGGGCCTTTTTTTGGGGGAAGGGGGAAATTTTTTTCTTCTACAGAAAGAATTTTTTTGTCATGCTCTCTTGAGCCCGTGAAAATAATTTTGGACGAGTAAGTGGAAAACCTTCCGAGTTATCGATTATCTGTCCCAAATAGTTTATTTCCTCGAGAAACAATTTGCACTTGTCTAATTTAAGAACGAATCCGAATGACTCAATTTTATGTAGTACGGCATAAAGATCTTTTGCATGCTGCTCTTTTGTAGGACTGGCCGCTATTATGTCGTCTAGGTAAGCGAAAGCAAATTTAAAGTCTACCAGCATTTGGTCCATGACCTTTTGAATGAACCGATGAATCACACCTAGTTTCAGTAAGCGGTCTAACTCCAGATTGATATCGCCCTCAACTCCTAACGGTACTGGTCTTTTGCAATGAACACAGGTCTAGCGTTCTTAATCCAAGACATTTTTGCAACTTGCTTACAATATTGCGGAACTCATCGATAGTCGGCGTTTCTCCTCGCGGGCCCCGAAAATTCACGCTCTTTCGATCTAGAGGCCTTTCAATCGTTACCCACGACATGTCTTATCATTCGTTCTGATTTTTTCAGGGCCCCATACTCAGGGTTCGTAGATGTCCTGCTTTAGCAGGAATTTCCTGCTTTTGAGTTCAAATCCTGCTTTTGATTTCGAAAAAGCAGGAATTTTAGAAAGAACCTTGGCTCTACTTACATATTTGTTGCGACTGCTTTTTATTTATTCATTTTTCTGTTTTCTATTTCGTGTTTTCATGTTCTTCAATGACTTAATGTTAAAAATTTACAGGATGTTCTCTATTTTCAAACAAGCTAAGAGAAGCAAAAAGGTCGATTAGGAAGTTGCCCAAGAATCGCAGTCAAATGAAGCGCAGGATGTTCAAGAAGTTCTGGTCGTCGAGCCAGCAAATAACAATCCAAGCTTCCCAGATATCTATGATGAAGAAGAATTGAGTCAGATGAAACCGATGGAAGGTACTCTCAAAACATTGTAAAACGAGACGCTAATCTAACGTGTTTAGGAATTTGTGCAACAAAGCGAAATCCGAAAAGCCGCAGGACTTCAAGATGGATTGGATGCAGTCATACAAATGGATCGAAAACTCCAAGAAGAAGGATTCTTTCACTGCAACTACTGCAATTCGAGAAAATTGGGCAAATGGGAGAGGCTTCAATCATCAGACATCTCAGCTCGGAAAAGCACAAGCAGGCGGAGAAAGCGGCCAACCAGTCTCAACAATTATCAGCGTTCGTGTTCGTTCGAAATTCGCAGGAGGTAGAAAAGATCGCTGCTACAGAACTCACGCTCACTCTCTTTCTGGCCAAGCATAACAATTCATTCCGTTCGACAATGTGTTCTAGTAAATTGATTCCTCAGTTATTTATGGTATTTTTTATTTAAGGGACATGTTGACATTCGTATTCAATAATTATTTCAGGATTCACGAATAGCTCAAGGGTATGCCGCGGCGGAGAGAAAACAGCAAAGCTCGTGATGAATGTCCTCTATCCGCACTTCAAAAGACGTTGGTCAATTCGATTATGCAAAACGGTGGATACTACTCGGTGGGACTAGATGCGTCTAATCATAAGAGTGTAAGATTCATGCCTTGGTTGTACGGTAAGTGTAATTAAATTAATTGAAGATCTTACCAAATAACAACTTTAGTTATTTTGACGAAAAAGAATACATACAGCACCACTAGAGCTCGTCCAGATGGCAAGTGAAAAAGCAATGAATATGGCGTCTATGCTTCGGACTACTCTCGTCAAATGGGGGTTGGATCCGATGAAGCTGATTTCGTTTACCGCAGACAACACCAACTCAAATTTTGGCGGCGTCAACAGAGGAGACAGGAACAATGTTTATGCAATCTGAAGCGAGGTTGTTTTCTTTAAGGTCTAAATCGTGCTATAAATTCATTTTTCTTTTAGAACTCAAGCCAAATCTGATCGAATAGGATGCCTCTCGCACATTTGGACAACACGGCACAGAATGCATCGGCTTTTCTCTACATGAGTGGATTGGATTTCGAGGGTTGCTCTAAAACACTCAGCTCACTTCAGTTCAAATGCAGCCAGATGGGAGCGATTTGTTGAAATTGGGGAAGAATGTGGGGTATGTTGAACTTAATTATAGATTCTAATAAAAGTAATTGTTCAGATTGCAGTGCGTCAGTTTCCCAAGCATGCTACGACTCGTTGGTTGACTCTCCAGCCGTTGATTGTCCGTATCCTCGAGCAGTGGTTACCGCTTTCAATCTACTTTCAAGTCGAAGCCGGATGCCTTCAAGAATATTACAAGAATGAAAAACTCTCAAGTGAAGTGAAGGTTGGTATTGCATGTAATCTTGCTATTGTTCAATAACTTGCTTTGTTAAGGTCGTGTTGCAATTTGCTGCATTTGCTCTCGATAAATTCAACAAGGGAATGCGACGTCGCAAACCAAGGATTTCACGGTCGCCGATGCTATAAAGATGGTTCAGTGTTTCCGGCAACAATTATATGATTTTCAGAGTCGTCGTTCTTTGGAGAAGTCGTTGAAGAATCTCTCAGCGAGCTGGATGAAAAAATACCGGGGTGGAGGAATAGGCTAAGCACGCTTTTCAATGTAAGTTTATTCCATCATTAGATAGATATCAATCAGTAAAATGGTACGATTTAGGAGTTCTACAAATCGCTCTCTGGAATACTTGGACAAATGGACTGCTCCTTGGAAGAACTCACACTTGGACTGGCTTGAGTTAGGCAGAACTTCACACACCGTAATGTCGCTTCATACAAGAAATTCATTGGAGGTAAGAAGACAAAATATTTCTTATGCATCTTTTTTCTATTTTATAGGTTCATCGGATCAGTGCTTTCTCGACTTCGTAATTCGACATCCGACTTTCTACATCTTCTGGAGCCATATTTGAAGATCCTGTTATTTTACTTTTTTGCAGAAAAATGGCTGTTCTAGATCAAGATCTTCTGATAAAAATAGTCGACAAGTTAGTGTTTGAGGAAGCTACTCTCAAAAAAATTTTGGACCTTGTTCACGGCAAAAAGTTCATGGTAAGACCTCTTAGTAGAACTTTTTGTCAATTTTATCACGATTCTTTTCCTTTTAGCTTGTCAATCGAGCTTGCAAAAGAGCCTTTCTGTCACAGTTTTCTTTGGTCAAAAGCATTGTTCTTCAAGGAGAAAATCATTTATATGATACTCGATCTAGCTGTTTGATGGATGTTAGTTACTTGTTTACCACCTCATTCGACTTAAAACATAATCTTTAGGAAAGTACGTGCTTTATCAACGTTGACAAAGACAAGTGGCTGGTCGCATTTCTCTTTCAAGAGAATAAAGAGTTCGAACCGAAAAATTTGAAAATTTTCGACTACCTTTCAGAGTTTCAGCCGGATGGGCTCAGTGTTATGGAATGCTTTTCTAATTTGCTTGGACTTGATGGTTGGTTCTGTTCAAACAAAATATTGGTTTTACGTTTAAATTAAGAAGCTGGACTTGACTTGAGTGGCTTCAAAGCACCTGAATTGATGCTGGAAAGTTTGGAAGTGGAAGATACTGGGAAGTGTTTGGGTGTGTTTTTAGTACTTGTGTAGATCTTTTGTATCGTTTATCGAGACCTTTTCAGTGGAGCTCGACAAGCTGTTGACGTTGAATGCTGTCAAAGTGGAGATGGTGGCAGACGCGGATGTAACAGAGACATATTATTCTTTTCCTGATAGTACTACATTTTCTCCGTAAGTCTTTCAACGATATTTTGGAGGCTGATTATTTACCTGCTTTTAGGGTCAGCGCAGCGCTTGTGGAAAACATTAAAATTATTCATGATATCCTAAACAAGCAAAATTCGACTTATTTTTCGGCGAAAAAGTCGTCCCAGTTGCTCTCCTTCATCTTCTCTTCGTGTGTTAACCTCCAGAAGCTGCACGTTTGGATGAAGATCTATGAGCAGAAAAATTCAGATGGTATCTACATATTGAACAATCTTCTGCAAGCAGTGAAAGGAATGAAGGATGTTGTCCTGCCTCCGCTACTCAAGGAGGGATGTTTCATTCAAGTTGAGCTTATTTCTGGAATAATTTATGAAAATGATGAGGTTGATTTTATTTTTTGTACCTTTAAGTGAGAGATTTGGATTAATTTAGGACGCTTTCGAGCTGAATAAAGAGCTCTTCTCGATTGGTGAACCACTGGATGACGAGTTCACTATGCGGCATGAAGTGAAGTTCGATGGTCGTGCTGAGCTGTCCTTTTCAATCGAAGAATATGAAGAGACTCTAGCTGTTGAACCCATAGCTATTTCAGATGAGAAATTTGGTTGATGCTAAGCGACAGTAGTTCAGTTAGAAAAAATTCTCATGGACACATTGAAATTTTTGTTTGTTGTGAAGTTGAGTAAGGTTGTTTATGTGTTGCCTCAATAAAATGTAGGTGTAGAATTGTTAATCTGTCAGATTTTGCTGAGTGGAAAACTTTTAACGTTGGTCACCAACCGCCTTCTCCAAGCTGCCGTCTCCCGGCTGCCGACCTCCTAAAGCTCAAACCGCTAACTGATTGTTTTTGTGCTGTGTTTGGGAACAGGCTAGGTTGACATTCGTTAGAACTGACTGAAACATAGGCGGGAGCTGAGGTAGCCTCCAGATGGGAGTTGGCGTTACGGTCCCGTACGTAACAAAATTTCTGTTTTTAAAGTATTCTTGTCATAAATTAAGGTGTACTCTGTTTTCGGTTAACCGACCGGTTTGGTTAATCAACCAGTTTGATTAACCGATTGGATCACACGCTGGTATAGAGTTGTGAATACAGGGTGTTTTAATAAATTCTACTTTTTGAAACGGTCATAACTTTTTCCAGGTCGTTTTTCGAAATTTTGTTTTCGCAAATCGATTTTCCTCGCCGACAATATTTTTTTGGTGTATAATATAAAAAATACGATTTTCACTTTCAAGGCTTCTTTGCAGGCAGGTTTGACCAACTGAATAGACATGAGGCATAATGTAGTTGATAAAAAGCATTGCTAAGAAGTATTACCATGAACTTAATCGCATGAATCAAGTCCAAAGCCCTTTCGAGGCTAGTTTTATCAAACACCAGATTTTCAGCTATTTTGTACTCAAGAGTCTGATACGGAGTAGCCATTTGCTGGAAAAAAGAAGGATAAAAGAAGGTTTAAATTTAGCTCTGATGGATGTAGAATATCGCATGTTTATGTAGGAAGTCGCAAGTCTTAGGACGTCTGATTCTACTATTTTTTTCCTGACCAACTAATGGACAGTTATTTTCGTTGAGGAAAGAGCCACAGAATACATAAAATCATTGCACAGAACGTAAAGTATTAAAAACTCACAAAGTTATGGGACCTCAATAAATTCGACATCTGACCTTTTTTGACTTCTATCCGACTCCCATTTCCAATTTTCGGGCAAACATTATTTTATATCCTTATGGTAGGATGACACGGAATCGGATCGACAAATTCACAACTTCTATACACCAATCTGTAGTCACTATTCTAGGCTTTCATTTTTTAGTCCCTGCTGACATGCGCTGGCCTACCATGAGCCTAAGTTAAAAAAAAAGTTGCCGAAAAAACGCAAAAAAAAACAGAACGCCAAAAATGACACAGAAGGGGCCAAATGCACCGATGCCGATCTGCAACGCCCTTTGTTAGTAATAAGGATGTTGGATCAGCAAAAGGATATCGCGATTAGTGTTAATAAAGGCATTTTTATTTCATTGTTTGGTTTAAGCCAAAAATTTTAAAAAAGTCTCTTTTATTCAGTGTAATAATACATCAAAATCATCGCCAACAGTCATATAGAAAACTTTGCAATGCGTGCCGTATCTGAGACAATGGTCTTTCCAAATTGGATGTATTATTTTGCCTGTTCGACCAATACCTTCTAGACCACAATCACGTAAATTGAGAGCAATCCAGAAGCAGGCAGCAAAATTGTTGAATACCTGAAAGAATAATTACGATTTAATCTTGCCTATAATTATAAAGAGAAAATTTATATGAAGATAATATATATCGAAGAATATTCACGGAGAGAATATTCAAAGGCGATGATTTATTTCATTACTTCTGGCATCAAATAAGCAAAAATTACATTTGCGAAAAAAGTAACCTTGTTGTTCTCAAGTGTTTTGGTTTTTCAAAGCCTTAAGAAGATGGTTTTGTAATTATGAATCAACAGCTGGATAGTGATTTTCCAGAGTGTCGGTTTTTTCCGTCAGGGTTTTCGAATTTTTCATGCTGAATAAATTTTACTTATAAAGCTGGGGTCACTTCCTTGTTCAAAAAAAAGTTAAATGGCATAAAAAGTTGGCATACAATCACAAGTGCCAAAAACTTACTCTTTTTTTAATCCTATTTTACTGTCTTTTCAAAGTCTTCGTCCAATCAAATTTATAGTCATTATACACTGCTCATGTTGGCATTTAGAAAGTTATGCTCGATTAAAAATATTGACACACACAATCTGCTTTACACTGGTTGACGTAATTTTTTTCGCTGGGCAAGTTTATAATTTTGACACCAAATTCGTGCTCAGCATGCTTGTAAAACTGCCTTCAAAGCTTATAAGTCACTGTCAAATTTCAAATTCCACTCGAGACAACAAACATTTGAACTTCAAATAAAATTTATTTCATTACAAAATTTTCGAAAATTTATAATGTTTTCTTTCTTCTGAATGTCATTTGAAAAAAAACAAAAATACGCTGATTCAAAAAAATAACAATTTTTTAATAGAAAGATTCCGAACCCTGATTTAAACCATGGTGTGACAAATCGATAAATTTATCGATTTGTCACACCCTGATTTAAACTCAAATCGACCGAAAAAATTAGTCACAGTAGGGGAAGGACCACAAAAAGTTAGTACAGTTCACTCTCCAGAGGCACACCCTCTCAAGTTCGTTCCCGCCTAGGGTCCGACATTTTTTAATTCAATTTTCGAAATCTTTTGCCGAATCTGATTCGTCAGTCTAATCAGAAAACTAGGGTACCCTGGATCGAGACCATCTCGAGTTGGGGAATGGTGTTTGTACCCTGGGTAGAGATCTCACTGAATTGGTAGGCTGACGAAACGCTTCGCGTTTTGGCCTGAGCCTAGGGCAACGCTCACGCGTTGCTTTCATGGATTGTCTACCCTGGTACCATGCTGGTTCACTATGCCTGGCAAGGTTCGCGGCCAGGCATAGCGATGGTGGTTCTTCGTACCCGCTGGTGGTTCGGGTACATGCTGGTGGTTCGGTACATGCTGGTGGTTCGGGCACCGCTGGTGGTTGGTACATGCTGGTGGTTCGGGTACCCGCTGGTGGTTCGGGTACATGCCGGTGGTTCTGGGTACATGCTGGTGGTTCGCAAATGCTGGTTCGGGTACCCGCTGGTGGTTCGGGTACATGCTGGTGGTTTTGGGTACCCGCTGTGGTTCTGGTACATGCTGGTGGTTCAAGTACATTGGTTGGGTACCCGCTGGTGGTTCGGGACTTTGAAACTTGGTAAATGATCAAGTACCCATTAAGCCCAACTCCAGAAGCTTTGAATAGCTCATTTTGTAGTTGAGATTCTGCTAGTGCCTTGTCAAAACATTTTAGAACGTCAAATAATTTTGGCCCAAAAGCCTTTCAAAATTTGAAAATTAATAATATCAGGTCCTCTGAAGACCCTGACTTTAAAGTTTGAATTCAATCTTAATGCACTCTGGCATTATGTTTTTTTTTCCAAACTTAGGCTTAAAAGGTAGCCTATAAAATGCTCTACAAACCTTATCAAACAGTTTTTTCACAAAACTACAAAAATTTTGATTTCTCGCCTTTTAAAATTCGAAATTTTTAAAATTTGACTATACCAAAATTCCTGACTTTGAAACTTGGTAAATGATCAAGTACCCATTAAGCCCAACTCACAGAAGCTTTGAATAGCTCATTTTGTAGCTGAGATTCTGGGCTAGTGCCTTTGTCAAAAACATTTTACAACGTCAAATAATTTTGGCCCTAAAAAGCCTTTCAAAATTTGAAAATTAATAATATCAGGTCCCCTGAAGACCCTGACTTTAAAGTTTGAATTCAATCTTAATGCACTCTGGCATTATGTTTTTTTTTCCAAACTTAGGCTTAAAAGGTAGCCTATAAAATGCTCTACAAACCTTATCAAACAGTTTTTTCACAAAACTACAAAAATTTTGATTTCCCGCCTTTTAAAATTTGAAATTTTTAAAATTTGACTATACCAAAATTCCTGACTTTGAAACTTGGTAAATGATCATACCCATTAAGCCCAACTCACAGAAGCTTTGAATAGCCTCATTTTGTAGCTGAGATTCTGGGCTAGTGCCTTGTCAAAAACATTTTACAACGTCAAATAATTTTGGCCCTAAAAGCCTTTCAAAATTTGAATTTTTCAAATTCTTGCTAAGACAAAACCTAAATTTAAAAAAATCTCGGTTTTTTATAAGACACACCCCACTTTTCGTATTTTTCCGACAAGAAACCGACAATTTTGCCCTAAGGTCATCTATATCAGATTTCACGTGGGAATGGGTGGATATGCCCAGGTAGTTTTTTTCCTTATTAAACGTGCTCCTTTTCATTCTTTTATTCTTATAGCAAATCGTAGAGATTCTGATTTCACCGGTCGTTTCTCGAAATAGCCAAAAGTTTAGCGAAAAGACCCGCGGCCTTCGATATAAGCACACCATTTTTTATATTATTTCGATAACTGGCTATTTTGAGAAACGACCGGTGAAATCAGAATCTCCACGATATTTCTGATTAAACTGACGAATCAGGTTCGGCAAAATATTTCAAAATAGGGTTAAAAAGGTGTCGGACCCTAGGCGGGAATGAACTTGAGGGGTGTGCTTATATCTAGAGTGGACTGTATAATTTAAAGAATGCTCTTTGCGTACCAGACACGTCGGTTTATTTTTCAACCTCTGAAAAGTCAGGAAATGGTCAAAAATGGCCTTAAAGGGGCATGCTCGCGGCCGATGGGAATATTTCGAAAGGCGGGTAACAGGTCAATTCAAAAAAAGAATTATTTTGAAATGCAACTTCGTTGAGTACCGTCTTGTGATAAATAATAAAAAAAACTATCACTAATTAATAGCATCGGTGGCTAAGTGGGAAAGCGACTTCGCACCGTGAAAGTGGTGTACGGCCAGTTCGATATGAAGCCAATTCGATATGGCCAGTTCGATATGGATTTTGTTGGCGATTATTTTTGGTGAAATCAATTATTGCCCAAAACTCAAAAAATACCCGAGAAAACGGCATTTTACCACTATCAAACCATCTTCAGCATGCTCGAATTAGTCCGTAAACAGGTTTTGGAACCCGAAAAGTAAAAAAATGTTGAATTTTTTTCATATCGAACTGGCCATTATAAAACCATGTCGAACTGGCCTATCCCCCGTGAAAGTGTGTAGTTGGTTCGTTTCCCAGTGGAAGCAGAGTTTTTCCTCGAATTTTACCAAATTGCGTCGAATTAATTCTCATTTGAATTGACCTGGTACCCGCCTTTCAAAATATTCCCATCGGCGGCGAGCATGCCCTTTTAAGAAAACACAAAAAACCGATCTGCAAAATTTTTCTTCTGCTCCGAGATATAGACCCTCAAAGTAGAGAAGAGGACGGAATTAGAGAAAATACGGTATTTTACATCATGTAATAGGCACCTAATTATTTTCTAGGAGCGCGAGATCAGCGCGCCAACACCGGATTAAACCAGAATTTTTTGTTACAAAATATGACTTTTCTCTAAAGTTGTGGAATTGATAGTTTTCATTGACTAATTTCTTGCAAAATTGACCACATTAAGATCAAATGACCGCTCATTTAGTCAATTTCACAACCCTATTTTTTCGAGTGACGAAAAATAAAACTTTTCACCTGAATGGTTTTTCTAACCAATTCGCCAATATTTCCGTTGAAGGAGTGGTAAGGAATTGACAATTTTCTGTTCCCAGTATTGTTGCTCAAGAACCAGTTGAGTATATCGTCTACATTAAACAGTTTTCGGGTAATATGTGGCCTGCAAAAGATGCAAACATGGTTGCTGGTCTGTATAGAAGAAAGTGACAAAATAGACGGCATCGAAGGCAGTGTGTGGAAACAAACGCGAATATTAATCAATCTAGCTGAAAAGTAGTCTGAGAAAAGCTGCTGAAACACTTGACTGGAAATACAGCTTCCCGTGTGCCGCCCATTTTTCACCTTTTCTCTACAGGTTGACAGTGAACGCAGATGAAAGGCAGCGCTGGGTTCATAACCATTATCTAAGCGGCGCAACACAGACTTGAGATTTTTGAGACCATAGAGCAAGGTTGGATCTGTTAGTTGGCAACAGAAAAGTTCAATGGTATGAATCCTCAAATAGCGAGGAAAAGGAACCAAAGGAAGGTCGATTAAAAACACTGCAGGATATTTCGACTGCCAGACAGTCAACAGTCAAATCAGCTTGGAGGACCAAGTCAAATTTTTTTTCGAAAGTTTTTGACTGCACTGTTTTCACATAATGTCTCAAAAAAATTTTGATCACGTTTATACAAAGAAATTTTTCAAATAAAAAAATTTCAAAAAATTGCCTTGGTCCACGAAGCTGATTTGACTTTGGGGGCTCAGGTTCAATCCAACCAACGACTACTTGGATATAACCACGCCTCATCCACAGTCCTCCCCTAAATATAACCACCCCTCTCCCCCGCTTTAAAACATTGTAACATTACCTGTTGCCGGAAGGTAATTTCAGCTTGTAGATGCAATACTTGTCCCTGTTTACAGTTTAAAGTTGTTCCTCAGTTTTATCGGCGAATAAGAGTACCTTATTTTTAACCTTATGCAATGGGTACTCTGGAAAGCCTCTTCTCACAATATAATGCATGCGCAAACACACCTCATCAAACACTGAAAGATGTTGGCGGTCAAAAAATTTCAGAATATCCAAGAGAATATCGTTTGAAAATTGAGGTGGCATAATATCGTCCAGGCAAATTGGTCAAAATCAACAAAATAAGGTGGACTAATGGTTAAATGGATGATGTAGCTCTTCTATCACCAGATAAGATTGGATGATATAAAAGAGAAGGATTGAAGTGGGAAAGAAGCGGGAAAAGCCGTTTAGGTTTGAAAATCCGGCCTCGGTAGTGCAGTGGATAAGTGTTTATGTTTTATGCCCCAAAATAGTGCGCAGGTTCGATCCCACCTATTGGCGAGCTGTTTAATCTGGCTTGTTTAAAGAGGCATACCCACGCTATTAAGGTTGTTGCCCGGGAATTCAAAAAAAATCCTAATCATTGAACTTCTGAATGGATTTTTCAGCTTGGTTTCTAACAAAACGAGGTCCAGAATTTAATTTTAGATATAGTTTTGTTAGAAACCAAGTTGTTGAAAAATCCGTACAGAAGTTCAATGATTAAAGAATTTTTTTTGAATTCCCTGGCACCACCCTTGATAGCGTGGACATGCCTAGGGTTGGGCCATGCCCGGGGCAAAAGACAACCCCAGGCATGCCCCTTTAACCAATTTTTCGGGATAATTCAACTTTTTAGGGACAGATTCGGAATCAGCGACCCCAATTAATACTGGACATTGGTCAAACAAACCAAAATAAATAGCGTGCCACCACGTGGGGTCCAACCTGCGCACCATTTTGGGCTATAAAACACAAAGGCTTATCCACTGCGTTACCGAGGCCAGACTTTCAAACCTCAACGGTTTTCCCCCCTTCTCTATCGAGCTGTTATGGTAAGATAGCCTTTTACACGATAAATACTATTGAAAAACACTAAAACTCTCTTTATTGTGACAATAAGGCCTCAAACAAGGGCAAATCAGAATACATTAGCTCGACATTTGCAAGATAGAAAGGTAAAGTAACTGAATTGCCTTCAAAAAAATTCTCCAGGTATCACCTTAATCTCGATGACGGCCAGACAAATCTTCAGAGCGATGCACCACTAGACCAACATTTGAGTTTATATGACATCCACCACTGTCGCCCAAATTGTTTCAAGGGTGCCTAGAGCGATCTCCTGCTGCGCCCAGATTAATGGTGATCGGGGTGATGGTGACACAGGGTGATCAGAGAATAAAGGCTGCATTAATAAATTTTCCAATGCCGCGAAGCACAGTTTAGTTTAAGTTGGCATGCATTTTCTGTGGAGATGATTTTCGAGAAAATGCTACTGCTATGACCTACCATCTCACGGTCAGGATTTGTTGGCGCTAAGTTGGCTAATTAAAAGCAATCAATAATTGATAATGAGTCAGATCCCAAATACCGTATTTTCTTTGCTGTTTTTTAGCACTTAGCTTGTCCCACCTGCTTTTCGCTGCATTCTGCCTCTTTACCGAGAGTTCTTTTGATGGTCAAAACCGAAAATTGGATCGAAATGTGAAGAATAAATTTTAAAAAATTCCGGATTTTGGGGAGACCTTTTATTAATTTATTTAATTTAATTTATAACCGTATTTTCTTTAATAAAAGGCCAATCCAATTTCAATAAGGGGCTATGACTTCATTCATAAAAATAGGTATATCCCCTATTAGAACTAATTTTTTTCGCCTTTTCTTTTTTTCAAACGAAAGCTGACATTCTGGGGAACACGATGGTATTAGCGACAAAAGTGATTTCGCTATCCACTACCCGTTCTGGCCTTCGAAGTGAAAAAGCGTTAACCACCCACCCACACATGCCAAATACTATATAAGATGCTACCACCAGGATTTGAACCTAAAACCCATGCCTTGGTCCCCCAAGGCAATCCAAAAAACACCAAAAATTACCTTGGTCTCCCCTGTGGTTTTTGGGACCTTTCAACAGGCCATAACTTTTTTTTGAGACAGTCGAATTCAACTTTTCATAATTTTTTCAGACTGTAAATCGACCACGCTGAGTCGAATGGTGTAGGACAGCAAGCGCCTATCGGCGCCTATATCGTATTTTGAAATTCAAATATAAATCCACTTTTCACTTTGAAAGGGCAAAATCTCAATTTTTTTCACAGCAATCTTCAAATCTGATTGCGAAAGGTCCTCCGCCATTAAAAAAGCTTTCGAATGAGTATTGTAGAGTTAGTTGTTAGTTTAGTGTCTTCTCCGAGGAGAATCGATCAGATCGAAGGGCATTTGCTCTACAATCCCACATTCCAGACTCTTTCTAACAGCTACCCCCTTCTTGGACATGTGTATTGCCCCTGTATTAGCTGGATAACACCTCCCTTTTGCGACTGTGTAAAGCTGTAGATGTGCTCCCCCCTTTCTGCTATAGCTAACCAATTGAATGTTAAGCTTGTTTTAATTGTAGTTGCCACACACCCCCCCACTATTGCTGTCTCTTCTCCGCGGAGATATCTGGTTGTAATGTATATATGTACTGGGCTGGCGCTAGCCAGGATAGAGGATTTTATTCAGTTGTGTTTTTCTGTGATTGTCTTGTGAAATTTGCTCCAGCTAGCTTTTTGAATAAACCACTTTTTATTCCCCTGGTCCATTCACATTCTAAGGGTTGGATCCCCGACTTTCTGAGGAAGTGCAAGACCGTCTGATCAGCGGGCTTGTGGACTTATTTTACTGTATAAACATGCAAATAAAATTATTACACAAAAAAAGTTTTCCTTTGTGACCAAACATGTACTCAAATGCGTTGACACATCTCAACGGAGATGGGTTGGAGGATTAATAGAGGTTATACGGTACTACCAAAATTCTAGCCAGTGAAATGAGCTGGGATTTGTAATTGTAGAGTTCTTTTGCAAAATCACCATTGTATTAACCGACCATATCTTTGATAGAAAAATTATCTGATTTTTATTGCAGATAGCCCTAGATCCAGAAATTGTGCTTCTGTTGCTGTCCGAACAGCAGCGCAGTCCTAGAAAAAGGAGCTCCGTGGCAGTCAAATCGAGGAAGGACAAAATAGCTGGTGTATTTATGGACGAGACACCCGTCCAACAGGAAAAGCGTCTGGTCTTCATGCTCGAAGTGCTCAATATAAGCGCACCAAACTACAGCAAAGCAACACCTGAGCTGGTCAAACGACTCTTCGATCTGGTTGAGAAGTTGATTATAATTTAATTTTTATTTTGGAGTCATAATTAAAGTAACTTTGCAGAGCCTAACCTCTGAGCAACAACTGGTTGGCTGCTGGCACTACCGACCGCATCTACTTCCAGCAACTATGTCTATCCTTGCTGGGGCGTGTGTTGGAGCCAGCGGGAGCCGCCAAACTGTTGTTTTCAGACAATACAATGTTGGACCCATTGGTTAAGGTGATCAGATTCACCCAAGCTCCAGTGGTGCTGAGAAAAGCACTCAAAGTGTTGACCCTGGTAGCACCTATCATTCCGGTGGGTTTTGTTGGGTTTAGAATTTAGCAAACATTTAAGTTAGTTGTAAATTCGTATCTTATGGTCAAAACTAAATAATTTTCTGGTCAAACACACCATAATAATATCTAACAATAAAACCTCGCAAGCTTGTTTTTTTTCTCATAAGGATATACCAAGACATTTTATATTTCATGCTTTTCTACACTTTACATGCCTTTTTGTCCAAACTTGGCCCGAGAAATAAATGTATCGGGTGGGCAAAGAAATTCCCAGCATTTCAAATGCTCATAACTTTGTAGATTTCGACTGACTGGTAATAGTCCTAGAAAATATACATTTTGTTTGGTATACGCAAAAACACGATTTTCGCTTGGTCCCCCTATGGTTTAGGGCCTTGCCCATCCAGAGGGCACCCACAGATCAGGACCCAAACCACAGGAGGGAACAAGCGAAAATCGTGTTTTTGACATTATATACCAAACAAAATGTATATTTTTTCTAGGACTATTGCCGAGAACCATTTGTCGAAATTCGACGTCTACCAAAAGTTATGAGCATTTGAAATGCTGGGAATTTCTTTGCCAACCCGGTATTTAATAGAAAGTCGTATATTGGCCATCGTTAGACTAAACCCAATTAAGTGGGTCAAATATTGTAAGATGACTCAAAAAATAGCGAAAGCTAACCCTACAAATTAATTTATCACACAAAGACTTTTAACTGCTATGATTTGGATATATTTTTTATTTGACTTTCAGGCTCAGGCAGTATCTCAATTCATGTCCCTATTCACATTTATGGGTGATGGAGTGATCAAGAGAGACAATGAGTTGACTCTGACAGTCTTTGAAGAGACTCTGAACGCTCTTTTTGGTGCATTGCTAGCTTCGGATAAGGGCAAGCACAAGAAAGTGGATGAAGTAAATTTACCTAGTTACGAAAACTAAACAAAATCAAGCTACTTTTAGACCTTTCAACGCAAAATACTCGATATATCCAAAATGTTGACCTTGTCCCATCGACGCATCCGAATTCTACGAGCAGTCTCCCAGCAAATTCCTCATGAGTGCTTGTGGATAGTGCTGGCTGTGCTCTTCGAAGATTTCTGCATTCGTTGGGAGAAAGCCAAAGGCAAACGACAGGAAAAAATCGAAAATTTTGATGACATTTCGCTAGAGTTGGTTGGTGAACTGCAGCTAGAACACCAGGTTAACTTTTGCAATATCCTTTTTATGAAACACCTTGAAAGTTTTAGCTTGAAGTTGTGATAAGTTTACTGGATTATATTGTTCGCTTGGGCGGAGACATTGCTCCCACAAATGGACTTGCCAAACCCACTCCAGTGGTTATCTTTGACCGCTCACTGCATGAAATAAGGAAACTACGTCACTTTAGATTTGTGATTATGGGCTTTGTAAACAAGTGTTTGAACAACAAAATGCTCTACGACAAGGTTTGTGCGCGTTTGTATCATTATTAGAAGGCATGCTGCGCCAACGACGCATCTGCCCCGACTCCTACATCTACATAGTACGGGTTAATTCTGGTGGTTTGGGTTTCGGTCTTATAAAATACTCGATAAACTACTTGTGAACCACGCAAGTACAGCTTGTGGACTACCCGTGTTCTTTTTCGGCTATATTTGAGAAACTATTTTTGCGCCAAAAAAAAAAGTATGACAAAACACTAAATGTTAGCCAAAAATTTTTCGCCAAAAAATTTTTTTAACTTTTTCAATTCTCATTTTTTAGATGAAATTAGAAATTTTAAGGCCAGTTATGTGCTCAGCAAAATCAGTTTGCTTAAAAATATTACTGTGACACTAAAAAACATGCTTTGTCCCCCTGTTGTTTTGCCAAAAAGCTACTTTTTGGACCGATTTTTGAGTAAATTTTTTCTTGAAAAGCAAACGATGGCGCCGAACGTTGAATGAGAGCGTGAATTATTGAAAAAATAAATGAAAAATTTGCTTTTGCTACCACCACGATTTGAACCTGAGCCAGCCAAAAATATGCCTGTCCCCCTGTGGTTTTGTCGAAACACATTTTTGACTATTATTTGACTGCCGATTATGAGGAAAAAAAATTTTTTCTTGTGAAGAAATTTTCAAAAATTTTTTATGCCGCACTAACCCCAAAATTTTATTGCATATTAGAGGAGCCTTTGTCTGGTTTCCTACCAGAAGACATCAACTTCGAAAATCTAAGATCGCAACAAGTGACCTAAAAAGTGGTTCAGAACGGAAAACAGCGTCATAGTATGGGTAGATAGAAGGCGGTTGGATACCATTGCTTTGACATTGTTGTAACTTCAAAAAAAAAAATTGCTCGATGTTTTCTAGATAAGGACAAGTTTCTCTCACAATAAAATAAAATGTCTCAGAGATCACGATCTCCAAAAACTTAAAAATTTCCCGACATATTCCAATCAGCAAACTAACAGCTCGGCAATACATCATATTGGGTGCTGTTAACCCGCCAGTTACTACGACTTAAATTCATAACGCCCGAAAAAAAGTAAAGAGTGAAAAAAACTGACTAAAGAGTTAGAAAAATTTTAGATTAAGAGACCCTAAAGTATCTATTGTTTTAAAGCGAACCCGATTTTCGGACTCCACAAAATGAGTTTCTAGAGAGAGAGAGAAAAAGTGACGTATCAACTATAATCAACGATTTATTGGCTCGAAAAGGAACATCTTTGCATTTTTCATTTTTGATGAATATCAAGAAACCCTAATTCTTGTCGGCAGACTCATTAGGCCCCTCATCATCATGAGGCTCTTCTTGCTCTCCACGGGCCTGAGAAGCAGCAGCAACACCACCACCACCAACTTGCAAACCCAATTCTCCCAAGGCACCTCTGAATTGTTCAATCATTTCCGGATGTAGTTGACCCATGCGCTCAGCCATCTAAATAAATAAATATACATTTCTGCATACTATACAACAAGCTGTCTCCACTGACCTGCTGACCAGCACGGAGAAGACCGTCCAAACCTCCAGAAGCGTCGTTACCAGCAGTGAAATTTCCCATAATTCCAGACATCATATTCGGATCACTGAAGATTTGCGTAGTCATTCGAATTATTTCGGGGTTGTTGAGGAAGCTAGCAAAGCCAGCAGACTGAGTATTCTGAATAGGAAAAACTAAACCTAGAAACATGTAAAAATAAGTAAATACCCCCTGATTGGCCGCCGCGATTTCAGCCTCATGCAACTTCTCTTTTACAACTTCCAAGTTTTTCTTATAACTATCATTATCAGGATCGAGCTCCAAAGCTTGCTGATAGGCCTCGACAGACTGAGCAAGACTATTCGGAGCAGAAGAGAACACCAAGCTGAAATAGAAAGTAGAAGTTTTTTTCGAATCAGTAAACATCAAATTTACCCCAAACGAGCGTAAGCCTTAGCATATTTCGGATTCAATGCAATAGCAGTGCGACAGTCCTGAATGGCCAAGTCGAATTGCTCTAGACGGCAGTAAACCGCAGCGCTGAAAAAAGAGACGAAACAATATTCACAATATTCAGATAATTCTACCGATTACAGAAGAAGACAGGATCCCGCACAAGTTTGATCGCTTCACCATATTTGGAAATAGCCTCATCAAGTTTGTTGTTTTTGACGAGCTCATTGCCCTCCTCCTTCAAGTTGTTTGCAGCCAAAAGATCACCAGCAGTGGGCACCTTATAGTCTCCCTGAGTTTTCGCATTGCTCAGACAAATTATATTGGAAATTCCTCACCATTTCAGACCCATTCTCAGCTTCCAAGAAAGCATCCAACAATGGCTTCGACGCTTGAAAAGCATAATCTACATCGGTGATCCCGAAAGCATGCTCAAGTGCATTTATAGCAACTAAAACAACAAACAGATAGAAAACAAATGCGCTTAGAAAATAGAAGGACCCACATTCGATTCCAGAGACCTGTTCCTCCGAAGCCGGCTGACTTACCTTCTCACGCATATACTGAATGAACGAAACGACCAAATTTTTCTCGCCGTTCGAAATTTCCATTTTTGCAGCAACAGAAGTCATCGCATAAACTACAAAAAGGTTTATTTTACCGATACAGAAGAACGGGAAAGCAAAGGAAATCAACAGCACAGCAACAGTTCGAACCGATAACTGACTTTGGAATTTTTAACGGAAATTGGCGCATTCAAATAAGTTTCGTGCCAAGAATCCAAATGTTCAAATTATTTTCACCCGGGTTCTGTATAGTTAACGTCTTTGGAAAACTCTCCGAAAAGTTTTCCCATGTTTTTCCAGAAAATTCACAAAGTCCTATGTAATTTCAGTCTTCTGACTGGAAAGTTTTTCGAAAACTGTCCGGAAAACTTTCCAATTCTTATTTTTTCAGTCAGAAAAGCAACCCTAGTTTTCACACACCAAAATACACTTCTCTCTTACAATGCTTTCAGAACTTCTTGTTCTCAATATTTTCCCAATGCTTCTATAATCTTTGTACAAGTATGTAGTCCAGCAATGAGCTTCGGTTATATTTTACAAGAAAGTATTAACTAAGCCAATTTGATTAGATAGTTTCGAATAAGGTAGTCTTTCTGAAGTAAGTAGTGACAAAGTTTTAAAATTTCAGTGGGATGTTTGTTGTAAAAAATGAGTATTTGGCAGGCGGGCTTATTATTTACGGCCGTTAATGTAAAAACATAACGAACCCAAAATTAAAAAAAAAAATAACGAATTATTGTTTCACAAAACAACATTAAAATCCTCTACATTATTTTAAGTAAAAATTTAGCTGTCTACAATGAGTGACGAAATCATCTATGACAAAACATTTAATGTTGGAAAACGGCTTCTCCCTGCCATAATGCAGTTGACTGACTTTGTTGACGAAGAGTTATTGATTGCAGAGAAGGCGGAGCAGGCAAGTCGTGGCATGGAAGCAGAGGCTGCCGACTCCCAAGCTTTGAAATACTGGATCAACTTAGCGGCCTTATTGTCACAATAAAGAGAGTTTTAGTGTTTTTCAATAGTATTTATCGTGTAAAAGGCTATCTTACCATAACAGCTCGTTAGAGAAGGGGGGAAAACCGTTGAGGTTTGAAAGTCTGGCCTCGGTAACGCAGTGGATAAGCCTTTGTGTTTTATAGCCCAAAATGGTGCGCAGGTTGGACCCCACGTGGTGGCACGCTATTTATTTTGGTTTGTTTGACCAATGTCCAGTATTAATTGGGGTCGCTGATTCCGAATCTGTCCCTAAAAAGTTGAATTATCCCGAAAAATTGGTTAAAGGGGCATGCCTGGGGTTGTCTTTTGCCCCGGGCATGGCCCAACCCTAGGCATGTCCACGCTATCAAGGGTGGTGCCAGGGAATTCAAAAAAAATTCTTTAATCATTGAACTTCTGTACGGATTTTTCAACAACTTGGTTTCTAACAAAACTATATCTAAAATTAAATTCTGGACCTCGTTTTGTTAGAAACCAAGCTGAAAAATCCATTCAGAAGTTCAATGATTAGGATTTTTTTTGAATTCCCGGGCAACAACCTTAATAGCGTGGGTATGCCTCTTTAAACAAGCCAGATTAAACAGCTCGCCAATAGGTGGGATCGAACCTGCGCACTATTTTGGGGCATAAAACATAAACACTTATCCACTGCACTACCGAGGCCGGATTTTCAAACCTAAACGGCTTTTCCCGCTTCTTTCCCACTTCAATCCTTCTCTTTTATATCATCCAATCTTATCTGGTGATAGAAGAGCTACATCATCCATTTAACCATTAGTCCACCTTATTTTGTTGATTTTGACCAATTTGCCTGGACGATATTATGCCACCTCAATTTTCAAACGATATTCTCTTGGATATTCTGAAATTTTTTGACCGCCAACATCTTTCAGTGTTTGATGAGGTGTGTTTGCGCATGCATTATATTGTGAGAAGAGGCTTTCCAGAGTACCCATTGCATAAGGTTAAAAATAAGGTACTCTTATTCGCCGATAAAACTGAGGAACAACTTGAAACTGTAAACAGGGACAAGTATTGCATCTACAAGCTGAAATTACTTTCCGGCAACAGGTAATTTTACAATGTTTTAAAGCGGGGGAGAGGGGTGGTTATATTTAGGGAGGACTGTGGATGAGGCGTGGTTATATCCAAGTAGTCGTTGGTTGGATTGAACCTGAGCCCCCAAAGTCAAATCAACTTCGTGGACCAAGGCAATTTTTTGAAATTTTTTTATTTGAAAAATTTCTTTGTATAAACGTGATCAAAATTTTTTTGAGACATTATGTGAAAACAGTGCAGTCAAAAACTTTCGAAAAAAATTTGACTTGGTCCTCCAAGCTGATTTGACTGTTGACTGTCTGGCAGTCGAAATATCCTGCAGTGTTTTTAATCGACCTTCCTTTGGTTCCTTTTCCTCGCTATTTGAGGATTCATACCATTGAACTTTTCTGTTGCCAACTAACAGATCCAACCTTGCTCTATGGTCTCAAAAATCTCAAGTCTGTGTTGCGCCGCTTAGATAATGGTTATGAACCCAGCGCTGCCTTTCATCTGCGTTCACTGTCAACCTGTAGAGAAAAGGTGAAAAATGGGCGGCACACGGAAGCTGTATTTCCAGTCAAGTGTTTCAGCAGCTTTTCTCAGACTACTTTTCAGCTAGATTGATTAATATTCGCGTTTGTTTCACACACTGCCTTCGATGCCGTCTATTTTGTCACTTTCTTCTATACAGACCAGCAACCATGTTTGCATCTTTTGCAGGCCACATATTACCCGAAAACTGTTTAATGTAGACGATATACTCAACTGGTTCTTGAGCAACAATACTGGGAACAGAAAATTGTCAATTCCTTACCACTCCTTCAACGGAAATATTGGCGAATTGGTTAGAAAAACCATTCAGGTGAAAATTTTTATTTTTCGTCACTGGAAAAAATAGGGTTGTGAAATTGACTAAATGAGCGGTCATTTGATCTTAATGTGGTCAATTTTGCAAGAAATTAGTCAATGAAAACTATCAATTCCACAACTTTAGAGAAAAGTCATATTTTGTAACAAAAAATTCTGGTTTAATCGGTGTTGGCGCGCTGATCTCGCGCTCCTAGAAAATAATTAGGTGCCTATTACATGATGTAAAATACCGTATTTTCTCTAATTCCGTCCTCCTCTCTACTTTGAGGGTCTATATCTCGGAGCAGAAGAAAAATTTTGCAGATCGGTTTTTTGTGTTTTCTTAAAAGGGCATGCTCGCCGCCGATGGGAATATTTTGAAAGGCGGGTACCAGGTCAATTCAAATGAGAATTAATTCGACGCAATTTGGTAAAATTCGAGGAAAAACTCTGCTTCCACTGGGAAACGAACCACACTTTCACGGGGAAAGGCCAGTTCGACATGGTTTTATAATGGCCAGTTCGATATGAAAAAAATTCAACATTTTTTTACTTTTCGGGTTCCAAAACCTGTTTACGGACTAATTCGAGCATGCTGAAGATGGTTTGATAGTGGTAAAATGCCGTTTTCTCGGGTATTTTTTGAGTTTTGGGCAATAATTGATTTCACCAAAAATAATCGCCAACAAAATCCATATCGAACTGGCCATATCGAATTGGCTTCATATCGAACTGGCCGTACACCACTTTCACGGTGCGAAGTCGCTTTCCCACTTAGCCACCGATGCTATTAATTAGTGATAGTTTTTTTTATTATTTATCACAAGACGGTACTCAACGAAGTTGCATTTCAAAATAATTCTTTTTTTGAATTGACCTGTTATCCACCTTTCGAAATATTCCCATCGGCCGCGAGCATGCCCCTTTAAGGCCATTTTTGACCATTTCCTGACTTTTCAGAGGTTGAAAAATAAACCGACGTGTCTGGTACGCAAAGAGCATTCTTTAAATTATACAGTCCACTCTAGATATAAGCACACCCCTCAAGTTCATTCCCGCCTAGGGTCCGACACCTTTTTAACCCTATTTTGAAATATTTTGCCGAACCTGATTCGTCAGTTTAATCAGAAATATCGTGGAGATTCTGATTTCACCGGTCGTTTCTCAAAATAGCCAGTTATCGAAATAATATAAAAAATGGTGTGCTTATATCGAAGGCCGCGGGTCTTTTCGCTAAACTTTTGGCTATTTCGAGAAACGACCGGTGAAATCAGAATCTCTACGATTTTTCTGATTAGACTGACGAATCAGATTCGGCAAAAGATTTCGAAAATTGAATTAAAAAATGTCGGACCCTAGGCGGGAACGAACTTGAGAGGGTGTGCCTCTCGAGAGTGAACTGTACTAACTTTTTGTGGTCCTTCCCCTACTGTGACTAATTTTTTCGGTCGATTTGAGTTTAAATCAGGGTGTGACAAATCGATAAATTTATCGATTTGTCACACCATGGTTTAAATCAGGGTTCGGAATCTTTCTATTAAAAAATTGTTATTTTTTTGAATCAGCGTATTTTTTGTTTTTTTTTCTCAAATGACATTCAGAAGAGAAGAAAACATTATAAATTTTCGAAAATTTTGTAATGAAATAAATTTTTATTTGAAGTTCAAATGTTTGTTGTCTCGAGTGGAATTTGAAATTTGACAGTGACTTATAAGCTTTGAAGGCAGTTTTACAAGCATGCTGAGCACGAATTTGGTGTCAAAATTATAAACTTGCCTAGCGAAAAAAATTACGTCAACCAGTGTAAAGCAGATTGTGTGTGTCAATATTTTTAATCGAGCATAACTTTCTAAATGCCAACATGAGCAGTGTATAATGACTATAAATTTGATTGGACGAAGACTTTGAAAAGACAGTAAAATAGGATTAAAAAAAGAGTAAGTTTTTGGCACTTGTGATTGTATGCCAACTTTTTATGCCATTTAACTTTTTTTTGAACAAGGAAGTGACCCCAGCTTTATAAGTAAAATTTATTCAGCATGAAAAATTCGAAAACCCTGACGGAAAAAACCGACACTCTGGAAAATCCCTATCCAGCTGTTGATTCATAATTACAAAACCATCTTCTTAAGGCTTTGAAAAACCAAAACACTTGAGAACAACAAGGTTACTTTTTTCGCAAATGTAATTTTTGCTTATTTGATGCCAGAAGTAATGAAATAAATCATCGCCTTTGAATATTCTCTCCGTGAATATTCTTCGATATATATTATCTTCATATAAATTTTCTCTTTATAATTATAGGCAAGATTAAATCGTAATTATTCTTTCAGGTATTCAACAATTTTGCTGCCTGCTTCTGGATTGCTCTCAATTTACGTGATTGTGGTCTAGAAGGTATTGGTCGAACAGGCAAAATAATACATCCAATTTGGAAAGACCATTGTCTCAGATACGGCACGCATTGCAAAGTTTTCTATATGACTGTTGGCGATGATTTTGATGTATTATTACACTGAATAAAAGAGACTTTTTTAAAATTTTTGGCTTAAACCAAACAATGAAATAAAAATGCCTTTATTAACACTAATCGCGATATCCTTTTGCTGATCCAACATCCTTATTACTAACAAAGGGCGTTGCAGATCGGCATCGGTGCATTTGGCCCCTTCTGTGTCATTTTTGGCGTTCTGTTTTTTTGCGTTTTTTCGGCAACTTTTTTTTAAACTTAGGCTCATGGTAGGCCAGCGCATGTCAGCAGGGACTAAAAAATGAAAGCCTAGAATAGTGACTACAGATTGGTGTATAGAAGTTGTGAATTTGTCGATCCGATTCCGTGTCATCCTACCATAAGGATATAAAATAATGTTTGCCCGAAAATTGGAAATGGGAGTCGGATAGAAGTCAAAAAAGGTCAGATGTCGAATTTATTGAGGTCCCATAACTTTGTGAGTTTTTAATACTTTACGTTCTGTGCAATGATTTTATGTATTCTGTGGCTCTTTCCTCAACGAAAATAACTGTCCATTAGTTGGTCAGGAAAAAAATAGTAGAATCAGACGTCCTAAGACTTGCGACTTCCTACATAAACATGCGATATTCTACATCCATCAGAGCTAAATTTAAACCTTCTTTTATTTTTCTTTTTTCCAGCAAATGGCTACTCCGTATCAGACTCTTGAGTACAAAATAGCTGAAAATCTGGTGTTTGATAAAACTAGCCTCGAAAGGGCTTTGGACTTGATTCATGCGATTAAGTTCATGGTAATACTTCTTAGCAATGCTTTTTATCAACTACATTATGCCTCATGTCTATTCAGTTGGTCAAACCTGCCTGCAAAGAAGCCTTGAAAGTGAAAATCGTATTTTTTATATTATACACCAAAAAAATATTGTCGGCGAGGAAAATCGATTTGCGAAAACAAAATTTCGAAAAACGACCTAGAAAAAGTTATGACCGTTTCAAAAAAGTAGAATTTATTAAAACACCCTGTATTCACAACTCTATACCAGCGTGTGATCCAATCGGTTAATCAAACTGGTTGATTAACCAAACCGGTCGGTTAACCGAAAACAGAGTACACCTTAATTTATGACAAGAATACTTTAAAAACAGAAATTTTGTTACGTACGGGACCGTAACGCCAACTCCCATCTGGAGGCTACCTCAGCTCCCGCCTATGTTTCAGTCAGTTCTAACGAATGTCAACCTAGCCTGTTCCCAAACACAGCACAAAAACAATCAGTTAGCGGTTTGAGCTTTAGGAGGTCGGCAGCCGGGAGACGGCAGCTTGGAGAAGGCGGTTGGTGACCAACGTTAAAAGTTTTCCACTCAGCAAAATCTGACAGATTAACAATTCTACACCTACATTTTATTGAGGCAACACATAAACAACCTTACTCAACTTCACAACAAACAAAAATTTCAATGTGTCCATGAGAATTTTTTCTAACTGAACTACTGTCGCTTAGCATCAACCAAATTTCTCATCTGAAATAGCTATGGGTTCAACAGCTAGAGTCTCTTCATATTCTTCGATTGAAAAGGACAGCTCAGCACGACCATCGAACTTCACTTCATGCCGCATAGTGAACTCGTCATCCAGTGGTTCACCAATCGAGAAGAGCTCTTTATTCAGCTCGAAAGCGTCCTAAATTAATCCAAATCTCTCACTTAAAGGTACAAAAATAAAATCAACCTCATCATTTTCATAAATTATTCCAGAAATAAGCTCAACTTGAATGAAACATCCCTCCTTGAGTAGCGGAGGCAGGACAACATCCTTCATTCCTTTCACTGCTTGCAGAAGATTGTTCAATATGTAGATACCATCTGAATTTTTCTGCTCATAGATCTTCATCCAAACGTGCAGCTTCTGGAGGTTAACACACGAAGAGAAGATGAAGGAGAGCAACTGGGACGACTTTTTCGCCGAAAAATAAGTCGAATTTTGCTTGTTTAGGATATCATGAATAATTTTAATGTTTTCCACAAGCGCTGCGCTGACCCTAAAAGCAGGTAAATAATCAGCCTCCAAAATATCGTTGAAAGACTTACGGAGAAAATGTAGTACTATCAGGAAAAGAATAATATGTCTCTGTTACATCCGCGTCTGCCACCATCTCCACTTTGACAGCATTCAACGTCAACAGCTTGTCGAGCTCCACTGAAAAGGTCTCGATAAACGATACAAAAGATCTACACAAGTACTAAAAACACACCCAAACACTTCCCAGTATCTTCCACTTCCAAACTTTCCAGCATCAATTCAGGTGCTTTGAAGCCACTCAAGTCAAGTCCAGCTTCTTAATTTAAACGTAAAACCAATATTTTGTTTGAACAGAACCAACCATCAAGTCCAAGCAAATTAGAAAAGCATTCCATAACACTGAGCCCATCCGGCTGAAACTCTGAAAGGTAGTCGAAAATTTTCAAATTTTTCGGTTCGAACTCTTTATTCTCTTGAAAGAGAAATGCGACCAGCCACTTGTCTTTGTCAACGTTGATAAAGCACGTACTTTCCTAAAGATTATGTTTTAAGTCGAATGAGGTGGTAAACAAGTAACTAACATCCATCAAACAGCTAGATCGAGTATCATATAAATGATTTTCTCCTTGAAGAACAATGCTTTTGACCAAAGAAAACTGTGACAGAAAGGCTCTTTTTGCAAGCTCGATTGACAAGCTAAAAGGAAAAGAATCGTGATAAAATTGACAAAAAGTTCTACTAAGAGGTCTTACCATGAACTTTTTGCCCTGAACAAAGTCCAAAATTTTTTTGAGAGTAGCTTCCTCAAACACTAACTTGTCGACTATTTTTATCAGAAGATCTTGATCTAGAACAGCCATTTTTCTGCAAAAAAGTAAAATAAGAGGATCTTCAAATATGGCTCCAGTAGATGTAGAAAGTCGGATGTCGAATTACGAAGTCGCAAAGGTTCGACCTTTTTTTCCTGACCAATTAATTCAAAGTTATTTTTGTTGAGAGACGAGCATCGACAATACCTGAAGTTAATATGGATATATGCCTTTCCCCTATCCCTTGCAATGAAAAGCAAGTTGGGTCTTTTAACATACCTTAAACCTTGGATACCTGGTTTATCCAAAATTCAGTTATGACCCATGGTCCACCCATGGTCCAACCATGGGTGGACTATTTTTTTTGTTATCTGGGTACAAACCCAACCTATATAACACAATTTGTACGCCCGCAGGGCAAAAAACAAATATTTAAAAAAAAATATTCGTGGGTCATATATGAACTCAAGATTTCTGGGTTGGATATACCCAAGGGTTTATAGTGAAAAAAACTATGGCACTTCAAAAAATTCGACATCCGACTTCTAGTGAAGCTAGAGCTGTAAATTTGAAAGTTTCAAGTAAATTTTAGCGCGAAATAACAAAGGCAGCATTTAAAAGCTCTCTCTTGTTAAGACCAAAAATACCGCTTTTCAAAGGGGCATGCCCACGCTAATAAGAGGTGGTGCCCGGGAATTTAAATTTTTTCATTAAATCTGTTGGATTTTTCAACTTGGTTTGTAACAAAACTGTACCTAAAATAAATTCTAGGCATGGTTTTGTTAGAAACCAAGTTGAAAAATCCGTACAGAAGTTCAATAATCAGGAAAAAATTTTGAATTCCCGGGCACCACGCGAAATATCGTCGCTAGTATTAGACATCCAATACTCAAAAAATAGAGAAAGAGTTCTAGTATGGGGCCCTGAAAAAATCAGAACGAATGATAAGACATGTCGTGGGTAACGATTGAAAAGAAAAAAACAAAAACAAAACGTGGACGGGGTTTCAAAATTAGAATTTACTGACATTAGGGTATTTTGGCGCGAATACAAATATGCTTATTTTTACTGGTTTTTACATTTCTTTGATGGTTTTAAATATTGCATTACGATTAAGTTTTTTTAAATATTTTTTTGCAACGTTCGGACATGAAAGATTGCCCATTTCACGGGCATTCCAATGAGTGCTCTCTTGTCAGTAGCAGATAAAAGTTTTCCGGTTTTCATGCTAATTTTTTCTAAGACAGCCATTCCTACAAAAGAGCAGCATGCAAAAGATCTTTATGCCGTACTACATAAAATTGAGTCATTCGGATTCGTTCTTAAATTAGACAAGTGCAAATTTTTTCTCGAGGAAATAAACTATTTGGGACAGATAATCGATAACTCGGAAGGTTTTCCACTTACTCGTCCAAAATTTTTTTCACGGGCTCAAGAGAGCATGACAAAAGTTTCTGTAGAAGAAAAATTCCCCCAAAAAAAAAGGCCCCGCCCGGGATCGAAACCTCAATATGAAACTTGGGTTGTCGAACAACCTACCCACCACACCACCACGACACACTGGACAGACAGGCAAATTTCGTCATCGGCAAAATGTTAGAGACACCATTTTCATGTTAGAGAAGCAGACACGGTTAGAGACGCATAGACAGTGATAGGTCCAAAAATGCGGTACAGGACTACTTCTTACACTGGGTCTGTGGAAAAATTAAGAAAAATTTGATCTTTGCATTTGGTAGGTTGTTTTTGGTTGTAAAAGCAACAATTATTTTTATTGTGGAAAACAAAGTAACAAAGCTATATTTCAGGTAAAAAACGTTAAGTTAATCACTTATGCCATACAAAACCAAACAAAAAAATTTTGAATTACATAAAAGAGTGGATTGTTTTCGAAATTATCTGTGCTGATTCCCGGATCTGTTGTTCATTGATCACCTAAAACAAACACAATTTTTAATTTTATTAATATTTGAACTACTTGCAAACTAAAGTTTATTCTCTAATAATTACCCGGATTAATTCTTTAACCCTAACATCTGCATTTTTCGTCCTACCCTCTTTAGAATGCCTGGAAAATAGAAAACTTTCGAAACAAAAATCGAAATAGAAATCCAGATACTTTCAAAATCGGAATTAAAAATTGACAAAATCTAATCTAAAATGGGGAAATGTCAAAAATTATTTTTTTTCGTTTTCATAAACGAGGACATTTTTTGATACATTTTGATGTTTTTGGTAGGCGAATGAAAGTTGGCTCAGTAATTCTCATAAAATTATAGGAAAAGTATTAAACGGCTATTTAACAACATTTGTCTCGCTACTAAATATCAAAGTCAAGGGGATAGCAATTAGAAAAAAACATGATACTCACCAATGGGGGTGCAAATCGAATAATATCTCCGTGTGTATTCTTTGCTAGCAAGCCATTTTCCATCAACTTCAGGCAAACTTGCCAAGCACTGATTTCTTAATCAAAAGCTATGTAATTTACAGACTTTAAAGGGTCATGGTTTTCGGGCGAATCGGCATTTTCATAATTTTAATTGACGGGGGACAATACTCTTTCATCTAGCACTATATTCTTTTGAGTAATTTAAAAAAATTGAATAGAAAAAAGAGCGTTTCCAGCGCTAATTTAAATTTTGGAAATATCGCTGTGCCCAAAGACCATGGCCGTCTAACACACACAGTCCAGAACTCTAGGTTCAGGTTCTACTGCTGAAAACATCCTAACGGGCAAATCCCGGTGCCCTAACAATGACAACCCTTACATTCGGCATTCCTATGTTAAAGTCATGTATAAAACTAAATAAGTTTTTTTTATTCATTTATTTATCAATTTTTTATATCGCTTCTCTGTAAAGGGGCAGCTGAACCTTTAATAAATTGACAACTCCTTGAAAGGCAAGTTTTTAAAAGTTCGCTAGTTGGATGTTACAGTTAAAGGCCGATAGAGTAAATTGCTTAGAAAAGTATGAAAGTAATAAAGAAATGTAAATTACTTGAGTTAATGACAATAGCACATAGAAGACCCTTTCCTGCAATATTTATTGTAATATTCACAGACAAAGCTAAGTTTCATACCTCTTACTGTCGTTACAATGTCTGTGGGCAATTTGCTCAGCTCTTGCATCAAAATCTTGCCCATTTTAGTTGCATTATCACACAACTGTTCATCTTTGACAATCTAAATTGTTTTGTGAAAAAAGCATTTTGGGGTCCCTCTTTAACCCATTAATACGCACGTGTACCTAAATGTCCTAAAAATTGCCTTGGTCCCCCCTATGAAATTTTAGAATTTTGAGTGTTGAATTATTTATTTGTTTTTTCGGTTCTTTTCCGTTATCGACAGGCCACTTTATTTTTTCTCCATATACCCAACAAATATCCCATTTAATATTCCTTCAAAATAAAATGGCCTGTCGATAACGGAAAAGAACCGTTTTTTTTCTTTCCGCAGTCATTTTTGTTCAAATCTGAGGACTCATGTTTGGCGTGCAAACTTTTTTATGCTTGTTATCTACGCGTCATTGCAATTTTCGACCCAAAAAGCGTTGCGAGAAATGCGATGTCGGCCTTTGTTTGAAATGCGTCAAGACTTATCACCTGAAAAGATAGAGGAATGCGTGATAAATGTTGAAATTGACTGTGAAAATGAATAAAATAAATTCGGAAAAATAAATGTGAGAAATTATATCTTAACATGTCTATTTGGCCAAAGCAGCAACAAATTACCGTTTTTCATTTTAAAAAAGCTTAAAAGCGTTTTTAGCAATAAAAAAATCCAAAAAACTCAAATTTTCAGAAAAATTCGGAAAATTCGAAAAATACGGCCAAAAATGGGTTAAGTCGGTGCATAATAGTTAGAAAAATACTAAAAATTTAAACAAAAATGTAGGGTTGTCAAGCGAAAAGCCGAAATGTCAAAAAAAAATCTCCGTTTTTATCCATGTTGACACCAAATTTTTTTGTAAAGTCTTATAGTAAAAGATAGCCTAGAATATAAGCTTTTTAATGACACCAAAATTGCGGTAGCGTCATATAAAAATCACGGATATTTACATAAAAACATTTTCGGCCTGAAAAGCCGAAGAATTTTTATTTTCGGTTTTTTCAGGCCGAAAATGTTTTTAGATAAATATTTTTGATTTTTCTATGACCCTTACGCAATTTTGGTGTCGTTGGAAAGCTTATATTCTCGGGTACTTTTTACTGTGAGATTTTATAAAAAATTTGATGTCAACATAGATAAAAACGCAATTTTAGGCGAAATTTTTTCGACAGTTTTTCGCTCAACAACCCTACAAAAATGGTTATAAGCCAGAAAGCATGAGTTTAATACGATTTTTTAAGCAAACCTTTAGCGCTTCAATGGCTATTTTGCATGCCAAGGGGTTGCCTGCAATGTAATCATATCTAAGCTTACGGTTTACACAGAATATGATTTTGTCCAACCTCCATAGGTAGACCCATGCTGGCCAGGTTTGATTGTCAACATTATTTCGTCATCTTAAACTCTACTGTGATAAAAGTTGCTGACAAAAAATTTACCGCAGAGAACGGCCGAAATCTAGAAAATATCAAAAGTTACAATTTAAAGTCACTTATTTTCAAACCTTACTGGATAAACTCCTCCAGACAGTGCTTTGCCCAAAGTCACAATGTCTGGTCTAACATGGTCATGTTCTGTGCACATCAATCTAATAAAAATTAGAGTTTCGATAATTTTTCATAGGTTAGACATATGTCAGTAGCTTTTTACACACATTTTTGTACTTTTCAGTCATGAAAAATCTCGAATACGGGCTTTTCAATATCGAATTTTTCAACAAAACGTTTTTAAAATTTGTAAAAACTTTAGCCACATAACGTATTTCCTCTAAAAGACGTCCCGGAGCGTTTATTTTTCAAAGCCCCTCTAGGGGTGGCATCTATTAGAGTCATTTTAAGATTTGGGGGTGGTTCAGCCAAAATCTAAAGCGTGGAATCGCTACAACTCGAAGGTGTTAAGGAAATGCAAAAAAAGGAACTGGTCCAAAAAATTCTGTTCCAAGATACAAAGCTTCAAAGGGGCGTCTATTAGAGCCAATAAGGTACTGACTACGTTTTGCAAATTCACTTACTTTCCCGTTCTACCTATGCCTGTTTGAACTTCATCAGCAATAAAAAGGACATTTTTAGCTGTGCACAGTTCACGAACTTTCTTGAGGTATCCCTGAGATGGAACTACCACTCCAGCCTCTCCTTGGATTGGCTCAATCATAAAAGCTGCTGTGTGCTGGTCGGCTAATGCTTGCTGAATACAAAAATGTTTTTTTTAAGTCAGTCAACTGTTGTATAAAAAAATATCAAGCTGTTAAAATCAGGCAAAAATCAGCTTAGCATCAAGCTAATTCTTTCCTTCAAAAACAAAAATATTTTTCTATGGTTTTTTTCAATATATTTGAATACCTCGAGAGCGGGAATGTCATTGTAGGGAATAGTCACAAAATTTGGCACCTGTAAAAAATCAACAAAAAGAGTAAAAGAAAAATGTAATTTATTAGTGTGAAAACTTACAAATGGCCCAAAGCCTCCTAAATTTTTAACTGTGTATTCGGAAAAATCAAAAAATTTTAATGTTACCATAACTATCAGAATCAGTAGAAGCAGAAATAGCAGAGATGGATCTTCCCCTTAAAATGATATTTGTTTTAAGAAGCACTGCCATCGCTGGCAATGAAAATTTCGCAAATTTAATCACACGCTGGTTTTATCACTTTAAAATTTACACGCTCGCAAGATTTAAAGTACTTTTGAATATTTTAGAGTAAAAAGTGTTCCGCACGCTTTCTAATTCTTATTGTCGGCGATGACAACGGTCTCTTAACACGGGAACCTGTGGCGACGAGATATCCCGGTAGGGCCAATTTTCCAGATCATCAGGACTGGTAATCAATTTGGGGGTACGGGGGTAATACTCCTACCCTTTACTCCCTCATTATTGATTACCGTCAAATTGGTTACGGGTTAGAGGGTAGAGGGTAGAAAATAAGGGGGTAATTCTACCCTCACCCCTAACCCGTAAACAATACCGCAAGGGGTAAGGGGTAAAGGTAATCTACACACTATTGATTACCGAGTAAAGGGTAAAGGGTAGGGTAGGGGGTAAAGGGTAGAACTATTGATTACCAAGGGGATAAAATCAGCAAAATCAGGGTAGTCATTGTACAATTCACCCAAACCAAAACTAATCGTCCTTGACAACCATGACAACTATCCATGACAACATACCGTTTAATGTAGGGTACAACTATTTCCTACCGAAAAGGTAAAGCAGGGTCAAAGGGCGGAGGCGAAACAATTCGACCAAACCATCATCATGTCTACATTAATTACGACACCCTCTCATTTACTCAACGAAGCCAACAAAACAAAATTCACGAGCACCCATACATATTCAATCCAAAAGATCAACGTCATCATCTGAGAATTGTTCCGGCTATTTCTTAAACTAAAAACTGGGTCTAAGAAGTCGATTTAGGCAGAGAAATATAACAAAAGACCGAGGGGGTAGAATCGGGTTTGGGGGGTTTGTCATTTTATAATTTTTCGTAAATCATGTTTAAAAGTCTCCTAAGTAATTTTTACATTCTAAAAACGATAAAAAAGTTATTTTCTGACCTTTTCTTGCAAAAAAATTTTTAGAAAAAAAATTTTTGACTAAAATTTGACTTTTTGCCTTGGGGGACCAAGGTAAACCTAGATTTTGGTCAAACTTTAGTCAAAAAAAAAATTTCCGAAAAATTGATTATTTATATAGAAAAGTGTCAGAAAAAAACGTTTTTATCGTTTTTAGAATGTAAAAATTACTTAAGAGACTTTTAAACATGATTTACGAAAAATTATAAAATGCGAGAAAAAACCGAGAAAACCGAATACACCAGATAGATTTACAGCATCGCAAGTTTTCAATTTTGTTTTTACGATTTGTCTGTAAGGTCAAAGGGTTTTTCGACAGATTAATGATAGGAAAATATCATTCCTAATCCTTACAAGTTCATCAAGTGGCCAGTTGGTCTAGTGGTATGATTCTCGCTTAGGGTGCGAGAGGTCCCGTGTTCGATCCACGGACTGGCCCCCATTATTTTTTGATCAAAATTTTACATAAAGTCACGAAAATCGAAAAAAATCAATTGCACAATCCCCCTTTCGAAGTGCAACAGAAAAACCGATATTCTTTTTTTGAATTATCCATATGTGGCTTAATTACCGATAAGTCACTTTTAAAACATTCTTATTCATTTGCTTACCAAAAATTGTTTTCAGCAAACACAATTTTTGCTTGATTGGCTTCAATGCCTTTGACATCGTAAGCCCATCGCCTAGCCAGTTTGACAGCTGTGTCACATGCTTCCACGCCTAAATTTTTTACTCTTTAAGATCACCAAACAAGTGGTTGCAGAAAGACCTGTATTCATTGGGAGAACCTAAAAACAATAATAAAGCGAGAAAAATCAAAACAAATCAATTCTGTAACCTTATCATAGTTAAACAAATCGGTGATGTATTCTGTAATGAACCATAAATCTTATTATGAAATCTCCGAAATTTGGTTTTACAACATAATTTTATAGCTAAAAACCGTTTTCAATGTTTGGTTATAAATGTCGAATTTTGTTTAAATTTATTTATTGATACTTTAGAACATTTTCAAAAACCCTACATTTTCGACTAACACCCTGATGGTTGAGCGTGATATTTAGATATCCTCACTCCGATTTTCACGCTGAACACGATGGTGTTTTCGGTTAAAATAAAACTTCGACAAAACATTTTCGCTAGAGCCTCTAAAATATGAAATGACTCGAAAAAACGAGAAACTGTCATAACTTGTTTTGTACATGATTTACTTTTTTGTCGGACTTTTTATTAAACTGAAAACACCTTCGTGCTCAGCGTAAAATCCGATTGAGAATATCTGAAGATCACGCTCGACTATTGGAGTGTATATGACACTAGCGCCAATAATTGTCTTTTCTCAAATCTCATTCTGTTACTGACCCAGTTTAATAGAAGCTTCGATTAACTCTAGCACATGCTACAATTGGTGTAAAAATGCTAAATTTACCTTCATACTCGCCCAAAACATTGTTGTAGAAAGCCCTTGATGTAAGTGTCAACACTTCACCTAAATTAATAATGTAAAAAGTTGGGTATAATTACACTTTTCTGCATTTACAGGGTGGCGCATTATAAACGGACCTATGAATTTTCGCCATAACTTTTTAATTTTTCAACATTACGTCGAATTTTTTTATTTATTTGAAAGAAGTGACGTTAGCGAATCGAATGGTACTGCACGTTTTTTGTTGTCATGTTATTGTTTATAATGGTTTATATCGTTTATAATGCGCCACCCTGTACTTTAAGGGGGCATGCCCACTTCAATTGTTTGAATTCCCGAGCACCACTTTTCTTATGGACACAAAATCTATTTGAATTTTGAATGTATCAAAATCCTACTCTGTTTTCGCATTACTTCCACCAAGCGAGGATGGCAATGACCCTGATTAACTGCGGAATAGGCTGACAGAAAATCTAAACTAATTTTAGCTACTACTGCCTCAAAATTTTCGGAGTATTTTATAAACCGTAATATGGTTTTCCGTCCACATCCCTAAAATTTTTAATATTTTTTAAAGAAAGTAGGCATTAAGAGTCACATTTTGAGAGCCTGGACCTTGGGTCGAAAAGTGGGAAATTTGAGCATTGATGTTTTCTACCTATTTGACATACGCTGAAAACGATGGGGCCATCAGATTTTGCGCAAACATAGTCCATTTTCGATATATGGACATCGGAAGTTAGGTACTCGAACAGGTGCTGAATCCGTGGGTGTCTTCCTTGCAGGGTGATTATTCCCTATTCACATCCCATATCATTATTTACTATTAGACAGCCAAGGAATTGAGCTTTTCAATGGTGTTTTAACGTGTGCGGTTTTTATTATTTTGCAGGATTACGATCATTTTAATGCAGAACCTCTTTCAGCTTCCAGGATTTTTCTCGCCCCGTACTGAATTTTTCCAAGCCAATACCGTAACAAAAAATATACTGGAAAAAATATACTGACACCGAAATCGTGCTCAGCATGGTCAATTTGCTTAAAAAACTATCAAAAGATAAAAAACTCGCCTTCAAATTTCAAATTCCGCTCGAGACAATAAACATTTAAACGTGCTTATATTGAATTTTTGGAACTCTTTGAAATGTTTGTTTGAAATTTGAAGGCGAGCTTTTTATGTTTTGATAGTTTTTGGGAAAAGAATAGGGAATAACCACCCTGCAAAGGAAAATATGCTAGACACCCACGTATTGAGCACCTCTTCGAGTACCTAACTTCCGATATCCATATCTCGAAAATGAACTATGTTTGCGCAAAATTTGACGGCGCCGTCGTGTTCAACGTATGTCAAATATCGTACAGATGAACCTTTTTAAACCGACACCCTAAGGGACCGCCCTCAGACTGTCGGTTTAAAGAGGCTTTTAGGTTAATTCCAGACCAAGGTTTATACACGTTATCAATAAAAAAAGGTTTGAGATACAAATATGATTGAAACATTTTCTAAAATTTTTAATTCAAAATAACTCAAACAAAATTCTATTGAGTTAACAATAACAGTTAAATTTATTTCAAGCTAAATTTTACTAAAAATTAGCTAAATTCGGTCAAAAATAAGCTAAATTTCTGCAAAAATTAAAGGGTGTCGGTTTATCGAGGGTATTTTCCTTTGTGCGGACTGACTAAAAGTGTCGGTTTAAAGAGGTTCGACTGTATTTAGTAGAAAACATGACCCTACCGGAGTATACCCCGCCCCAAAATGAAATTTTTTTAAAGTGTTTCCAAACACCCTATATCAACCTAAAATCACCTCAGAAGTTCAAAAAAGACATTATTTTTGTGTTCTGGTCAATAAAAAATTGAGTTTTGGGCATTTTGAAATTTCGACCATTTGGCTGTTTTACCATGTTTTGGTCACTGGAGCTGGGCAAAAGGAGCCTCTAAATGCATTTTTGATCAAGAGTCTTGCTCGAATTATGTCTAAGGTAAGTGAGTGCGCGCATCTCTTGGGGTTGAGATGCGCACACCCACATACCTTAGACGCAAATCACTCGAAAGTGACTCTGGATGCATAAAAAATGTATGCATACCAGAGTTTCTTTATCCGGTAGGCCCCAGTTAACAAAACTATGTTCAAATTCCATCTTTTTGGGGCCAAGGTACCCTCAACATCTGATTTACTAAGTTATAATAAACAGAAATCAACTAAAAATACCAAAATTCAAGATTTAAAAAAAATCGACTTTTTATAGAAAAGTAGGTGAAAACACCTTTTTATCGTGTTCAGCGTGTAGGAAATGCTTAAAATGGTTAAAATGGTGTTTTGAAAAAGTTCAAAAAAATTTCATTTGGGGGTATACTCGGTAGCGCCGAAAACATCAATGCTCAAATTTCCGACTTTCCGACCCAAGGTTCACTCTCTCAAAATGTGACTCTTGAAAACAACAAATTCTAACCATACTCGGCAACCTGAATAATGTTTCTACTTTTGTATTATAACAGTAAATAAGTGGGTTACCCTGGCCTCTTTCAATGACAACTGGAAGAGGCTTGTAGTTGTGGGCTCCATGTCTAAAATAAATACTCTAATTAGTACCCGAAATATCGTACTTAAAACATGTTTTAGGATTGGGAAGACCATTTTTCGTAAAAAAATTTTTGAACAAAAAATTTTTTTTGCCTTGGGGGACCAAGGTAAAGGGTTTTTGAAGGGTACCTGGATGCCCATATTTATTGACTTTTTACTTTATTTTTCTCACTCAAACTGGGCAAAAACAGGGGGCAAAAACTGGGCAAAAAAATTATGCATTTTTGATCAAGAGTCTTGCTCGGAATTATGTCTAAGGTATGTGGGTGTGCGCATCTCAACCCCAAGCAACCAAGCCCCCTTCGGGCCCCCGAAGGGGTTGAGATGCGCACACCCACATACCTTAGACACAAATCATTCGAAAGTGACTCTGGATGCATAAAAAATGTATGCATACCAGAGTTTCTTTATGCGGTAGGCCCCAGAATGGCACTAAATCTCGTGGTTTTGGTCAAAATTTTTTTGTTTAATACTCTATCTTTAATATTGCCCAGTTTCAGTGAGAAAAATAAAGTAAAAAGTCAATAAATATGGGCATCCAGGTACCCTTCAAAAACCCTTTACCTTGGTCCCCCAAGGAAAAAAAAATTTTTTTCACGAAAAATGGTCTTCCCAATCCTAAAAACATGTTTTAAGTACGTTTTGTGTACTAAAACGTTGAAATAACATGATTTCCGGCGATTCTAGGCTGGGGTCGTAAAATGCACTTTAGCCAAAAAAAAGTAAGGAAAATAAGTTTAATAGAAACTTTTAAGACTTAAAAATCGGTAAAATAGAAATTCTCAAATAAACCTCAGTTCTCGGTCCACGTAGTCTTGTTGACAGGATGGAGAGAATGTAGTTGGTCTATTTTGACTAGATGTGTGTGCTAATCTTTTGCTCACACCTCCAACACATTTCGCAGAGCGACTCAACAACATCAAGCTTAGGTGATAAATTTAGAATTCTGACAGTATTTCGCTTACCAAGGCAGCTGAGAAAATAATCTGCAAGGTAATTATATAAAAATAATAGTCGTATATAAAAATAATGCTTATAATCTTCAAGGTAACTATATAAAAATAATAATAATAGTAGTTTTAAAAATAATAGTTTGCTTGTGAAACTACTTTTAGAATGCAAAATATATTGACAAATTTCAAATTCCTATCGAGACAAAATTTATTCAAATATTGAATTTTTTCAAAGTTTAAATGTCTGTTGTCTCGAGAGGAATTTGAAATTTGACAATGTATTTTGCATAGAGACGGAAATTTTCAAAAATGCGATATGCGATATTTTTGGCAGTGAGTAATTGCGATGCGATATGCGATATTTTGAAAAGGCTGCGATGCGATATTTTAACCGAAAATTTCTGCGATGCGATATTGCGATACGATATATCGCATCGCTTCCGTCTCTAATTTTGCATTCTAAAAGCAGTTTCACAGACAAATCGACCATGCCGAACACGAGTCCGGTATCAAAATATCAAAGTTGACAATTCGCGCTACAGTAATGGCAAATGATAGCTCCAAAAAGTGACCTATTTTACAGAAACGATAACTTTCCGTAGAATAACATTTTTTTAAATTTTTTTTGCAGATTCAGAATCTTCATAAACTTTTTTACAAAACAACTCCACGTGATTACTCAGTTTGTCTAGTATGAAAAAAAGTTATAGCCTTTTAAAGATGGGCCTTCATCAGAGGCATGTAATGTAATCTTTAGGGTTTTTCGGCTCATGAAACTTGGGAGCATCAGCAGTCAAATCATAGCCTGGCTTTTTTTACAGGATAAATTTTACAGATTATAAAAATAGTAAGTACATTAAAGTTGGGACAGTTTTTTTGTACTTTCAAGTCAAGAAAAAAGTTCAAAACTTAAAAATTTCATAGAATTTTTTGTTAAAAATTTTCAAACTGAAAACACCATCGTGTTCAACGTTAAAATTCTCAGTCACTAGTCAAATAGATCACGCACGGCAAGCGGAGTGTTAAAGAAAAACTCGTCTGTGTTCAGTCCAAAAAGTGGGTAGATAGAAAAGATAAGAGAATTCTTTTCTATTCTCTCTACATACTCAACCTGCAAACAGGTGATAAAAGTTAAGCCTTTGTAATTTACAGCAAAAAATCAGTTTTAATGAACAAAAAACATGAGTGAAAATGATAAAAATGTTCGTCGTTGCAAATAAATAACCGAAAAAAGCAATATTTCACAGCTGTTATCGCTAACTTATAAAATGAAAAAAATAAATAAAAAAAAATTGTTTCTTGTTGAACAGCTCGACTTTTAAAAGTACTTCAAAATAAAAAATTATTTATAAAATTATTAGCACACAAAATGGCATATCTATTAACATAGGGCTACACAACAGCATAATATATAATAAACAGTAACAAATGATTAAACAAACAGACAAACATCACTTTGTGGAGAAGTTGCTACTGTCTCGTGGCTCGACTTGTTTTCTTATTACACTTTTTGGAACTGCCTGTTTCATTGCTAAGGCTGTCTTTTCCACATCATATTAAGTCATTAATTTTTCTTAGGAATCATGCATATTTCTTCTAATCCCTCTTTTTGTTTTTTGCTGATAACTCTTTTAAACTTTCCACGAAAAAAGTTTATGCAAAAGCCAGATTACACTATCAGAAACTTTTTACAGAACCTAGAAAACTAAAAAGACAACCTCAAACACGGCAAGGTCTTTTCAACCCTACAGCAAATTGTATGTTTTTTTTAAAACTGCATAGCAATAACCTTATTTGATATTTATCTAGAAAATTCAATTTTTTGTACTTTTTTGTCTGTACAATCCAATTTCCATCCTTTAACACGAGAATTCCTGACTGTAACGTTGGACAATATGATTGTTTTCAGGCTTCCTGAGCACGATGATCGCAAAATCGGACCTCATCGCTAGAGCACAATGCCCATTAAAAGCCTAATTCTCACAGCGACTCTTTGAAAAATGGATGGTTTTTTCTTGAGGCTGGCTAGCAGTGAATTTTTCTAGCTCAGCATTTTCTTTTGTGCTCACAAGAAAGCCCTTTGTCTGGGCTTTCTAATGATGTCTCGTTTGCCTACATTTAAAAAAATTATCGTGGGTAAAAAATTAAAAGAATCAAAAAAGTCATTTTGAAAAGTTCACAATTTTACTGAAAGCATGGGAAATTTTTGTACTCTGACGGTTTATCTGCTTGATGCCTGGTTAATACTTGTGGAGGAATTCAAGAGCTACAAGATAGGCGAAAAAGCGGCACGAAAATTAAACAAAAGTCACTCAGAAATTACACGAGAAGAGGTAAAACTAGGTGTTTTCCTGGTATTGAAATTTGAAGCATTCTCAGTTTGGCTTATTTCTGTCGACGAATTTTTGCTGACAATAAACCAAAATGTTCAGCGTGAAAAATGCGACAGAACCAATACAAAGACTCACAAGACAACAAGCGAATATCACAAAATTCAAACCAAAACAAAATCTTGGCCCCAAAATCGGAACCAGGGGGGTTTTGGACACAGATTCAGGTGGCCGTGGCTTGGTTTTGTAATTTTCTCAAAAATTTATATAGTTTTTTACTTATTTTATTTTAATGGGCTTGAAATCAACACAATTATTTTAAAATTTAGATAGCGTCATGATAAGAAGACTCTCTAAAGTCTTGGCTATCTTTTGGTATACAAAAACACAGATATTTTATTTGAATCTTGCTTTCTAACCCAGTAAAATAAGAAATGTCCGACCACTAGGCTGCCAACATACTTTTTCAACCCACTCAAAAAGAGGGGGAACACAGTTTTACCTGTGATCTAACACTTGTGTCTGATGCATCTTTTTGTGCTCTATCACGTGGTATTTTTTATTTTTAAAAATCCTCTATAAATTTTTGAGAAAATTACAAAACCATGTCACGGCCACCTGAATCTGTGTCCAAAACCCCCCTGGTTCCGATTTGGGGCCAAGATTTTGTTTTGGTTTGAATTTTGTGATATTCGCTTGTTGTCTTGTGAGTCTTTGTATTGGTTCTGTCGCATTTTTCACGCTGAACATTTTGGTTTATTGTCAGCAAAAATTCGTCGACAGAAATAAGCCAAACTGAGAATGCTTCAAATTTCAATACCAGGAAAACACCTAGTTTTACCTCTTCTCGTGTAATTTCTGAGTGACTTTTGTTTAATTTTTGTGCTGATTTTTTGCCTATCTTGTAGCTCTTGAGTTCCTCCATTGTGCTCTAGCATGGGCATTGTGCTCTGTCCGATTTTTGACTCGACGCGTCGAGTTTTGATTTTTTGAATTTTTTTGATTTTTTTTTTGAATTTTTGATTTTTTGATTTTTGAAAATGAAACTTTCTCCAGCAATTATTAAAAATATGCCAAAATTAATCTTTATTTTTTTAATAGTTTGTTTAATAGTTAACAAAAATGCAGCTTGGAACAAAACATTTATGTCATATTTAAGGAATTATTAGAAATTCTCTTGATTCTGCTTCCTGAAAGTTGTCGATTAAGCAGACCATCTGAAATGGTGATTTGGGCCACTTTAAAGCGAGTTTCATTGATTCGCACACTATAAACTCCTGAGTCTTTAGGTTGGGCATTGTGGATGATCAGGTAGTGTTTGTTGTTGCTGATCACATGTTCGAACTGCAAATTAACCTTGTAATCTATACTATTTTCTTCCGATTGCGTTACCTTGCCACTCCCAGCCTCGCTAGTGTTCAAGTCCCTGTTGTTGCGTTGCCAATGCAAGTGAGGACTGGGCTGGTCAGCGAGCTGTTCGGAGGTAGTGTCCAGTTCACAAGCTATGGTTGCCGTGCTTCCACTTGGCACCAAATAGTCACTTAACTCTTCGTCGTCGGTTTCTGCACTGCTTACTTGCACTTCTCGCTCGTCTATTTTTTCTGCAACATGTTTTATTAAAGCCTACTCTCGATTTAGTGTAACCACAAAACGTTCGTTTCCTCCAAGGGCCACGCAATTTTTCAAAGTCTCTTGTCAATTATAATTCATCAGTCTAATCCAATCATTTCATTTAGTGCTTATTATCAATTTCAAGCAAAAAAAAGATTTGCGGTCCCAAATAAAAGGACAAATATTTTTTTAAAGGACGTCTAAAAGCTTTGGTCTAATCGGAAAAATTACAGGGATTCCAATTTTGACGGTCGTTTTGGCAAAGGGCGACAGTTTTGCCGAAAATTGGATTTAGCTGGATTTAGTGTACTTTTTTTTTGAAAATAAGGGTTTTGAGGGATTACACTAAATTGAGAGTAGACTGTGCTTGAAATCCTAACTTTTTAAATGTTCAAAAATTTTTTGATCTAAAACAATTTGTGGTTGTTTTGTTATTCGTATTTCACCGCAATGTGAAAAGACAATGATAAAACCCACCTTCAACCAGCAGAGTAATGCAAATGGAGTTTTGTTCCCAACAGGCAAAATAGGTGCCCTGGTCTCCAAAGTCCACATCCTCTACAATAACCCTGTACCAGCCGTTGTTGGTGCTCTCAAAAAAGACCCTGTCATCAGTTCCAGGCATCAGTTGTTCAGTTTCTTTGTACCACACCACATCCAATCTGCTTTTGTTCATTTGGCAACTCATAATCGCTGTTTGACCCTGCATCACAAACATTGTCTGCGGTGTTTTGCTCAGGAATTTGGGAGTTGATTGGCTTTCGTCCCCTTCTTCAATGATCAAATAGGCAACTGGATACATTTCTCCGTTCACTTTAATGCTGTAAAGCTGGCCATCTTCTATCTGGACATTCTGGATTACCAGCACTTCTATTAGATCATGACTGATCCGTTCAAACTTGCTGGGCTGACCATTGCCCAAAGGTCCTACCCTTTCCTTTCCATTTCTGTACCACTCGATGGGTCTGGTTTTGTCGACGTAATTGTTGAGTTCACACGTTATACTGGCCGTGGAGCCTTGCTTTATCACCTTAATGATTTTTGGTGAAGGGGGAATTGGCCAATCGTTTTTTGGCCAAACTTCGTCTCAGAACAAATTCGGTTTTGGGCAATCTTCTTTTCAACCAGCCTTGACGTTGCGCCAGTCGGACTTTGGCCAATATACTACTAGAGCCAATCGAGTTTTGGCCAATGTTATACTTGAGCCAGTCAGGTTCTGGCCAATGCGATATTGTAGAGGTATTATAATATAGATATTGTATTATAGGATTGGTCGAAACCCGACTGGCTCAAGTATAACATTGGCCAAAACTCGATTGGCTCTAGTAGTATATTGACCAAAGTCCAACTGGCTGAACGCCAAGGCTGGTTGAAATTTTTTTGACTGAAACAAAGTATTGGTTCAAAAAGAAGTTTGGCCAAAAAACGATTGGGCAACTCCCCGTCACCGATGTTTTTGTAATTAAAGTTTCTTTGGAATATAATCAAACCTCGATTTAACGACGATCCCCGTAGTTCGTTTCCGCCCGCGGTCCGACATTTTCATTCCTGTTTTTTAAGTTTTTTTTGCCAGTTAGCTTGGGTCTGTCTAGTTCCGAATATCGTAATGATCCTTGCGTATTTTGAACAGGATCAACCAAAGACGACTAGCAAAATACTTTCTTGATGTTTTTGGTGTAGTGCCTATTTTTTGAGACATAATTCCTAATTTTGCGATATTCGGTCTGTGAACCTTGCCTGGTGTTACAAATTATAAAAAGTGAAAATTTTTGTTTACGAAATTTTTTGTTAGAAAATTCTTATAAAGCTAAAAAGTATTACATAAGTAGCAATGTCTAGATCCTCCTGGCTGTGAGTCAGACTTAGATTAGTGCGTTCAGAAAGACCAGCCAGCGATTTGGTTTCACTGCCGGCTTCTAGCCTGTGAGAGGCCAGACTCCTTGCCTCATCTTGGTTCTCAGCTACATGGATGTTGAAGAGTAGACTTGCGCCACCTGCTTCCGAGTTGAAACTTCTTTCCATTGGTTGTTGATGGCTGGATGGTGGTACTGTGGTCTCCAGGTCCACCTGACCCCATGGAATTTCTTCGAGATGCACATGCACATCATCTTTGGCACTTCTAGCCATTATTGACACATTCAGCTTAGCTAGGGTGTCCACAAATACTAAGTCAAAGATTAATTTTTGGTATAGTTTTGTTAGAAACCAAGTTGAAAAATTTGTACAGAAGTTCATTGATTCAGAAATGTTTTTTGAATTGGCGGGGCAAATTTTGTAACGGGTGAGCACGCCCCTTTAAATTAAAAAATCCCTGCCAAATTTAAAATAATGAAATTTTTCAAATGTTTAAGTCTCGAAAACAATATGAAATTAGATAGTTAGTTTGAATTTGTTGGGTAGCACGGACATAGGACAGTTCGCATTGATTTTTTCAAATGATTATTTTTTACTTATTTTTGTCATAAAAGTATCCTTGCCAATTCAAATGCTTTTCGACAAACCGACCGCAGTTCTGCCGGATGGTCTTTGGACCAATAAAACCAAGTGTTCATACACTTGGTGCAAATTTTCTCTGGTTGCCGACGGGTTTTCGATGCAAAGCTAAGCGAAATTTCTAAAGACACGCCTCTGGCTACTTGAATTGCAATAAGAAATGTTGAAAGTACGATGCACTGGGAAGGAAATGGTAACGGAGCTGTTCACTTTTATAATGGTCCGAAAGAGATATTTGAAATGTGTTTTTTATTTATTTCAACAAAATTTTCGCGTCTTTTAGGTCGAGGGAAAACAAGTTTGCAGAAGCATTGTTGCCGAGCTAACCACTGGATCTGTCGAAAAGCCTTGCTTAGCGGTAGCAAAGATTGAGAGGAAAATCTTAGAAATAGCAAAGGGCGATCAAGGTTAAATAAGATAAGGTTTCAGTAAACGTCTTATTTTTTAGAAAAGCTGGACCAAATGCGAATTGCTGTGTCTTGACGTTGGATCAACGTTGGATCAAAAAGCGCTTTCCATCATTGAAATTCCTATGCGATTAAAAGAATGAAGAGTTCAAAAGCTTGCACTTCACACACCGTGGGGCTGTCTCAAAGAAGGGTGACCAAAACTTTGAAGAAAATTGTTTACTCTATGTGTGACATGTGCAATTCTTTTCACAACATAGTATTTTCAGACAAGCAATTGGCTATTTTTGTAGCGCTGCAACAGTTGGACTTCCTTAGAAAATCTAAGATTATTGTGTGCGATAAAACATTTTGTTGAACAAAATGTCTAGAACTCATCAAGAGGCTTATCATGCAGACAAACCTGACTCCGACTCAAAAAAGCAGACTTCTGGATGTCCTTAACTACTACAAGTTAGTTACATTTTAGTCATTTTTTAAATTTTGGTCTTCAGATCAACTGATGATTGAAGGCGACGGAAACTGTCTCTACCGGTAAAATTATTCTGCTATGTCAATAATAACACTTTTTCAGCTCCATCTCTCAGCATGTCAATGGCAGCCAGCACCAGCTTTTCGAAGTGTGTAAAAACATGATGGACAAGCTTCTAGATTGTCAAGACGAAGAATGGCGGTTTACATTATTTGGCACTCCAAAAAAAACTGTAGAGTATGTAGCGCTGCACTGAAAGCCTGGAGAATGGGGATGGTCAAAAGAATTAGCCGTGGCTGCAAAACTGTACAATCGCAAATTCATCCTCTACAATCCTCAATGGTCTAGTCGATATGCCTACTTTTCTGCCGATTACGAAAGGGTGAGTAGTTTAGAAAATATATTTACAAAATAAATTTAAAAAGTCTAGGTAGATACTCCGTTGAATTTAAGCGTTCCAAACTTTGTGATTCGATACAGCTACTGTCACTTTGATGTGGTTCTGGAGGAGAAAAAAGAAGTGCTTACTTATTTTAATCGTATACGCCCTTGTCCAAATGTTATTTTTCGTTTTCGATGTCACTTCCAGGTAATTGAATAAACCAATCAATGTAAACAATATATTCTGATTTTATTCAAATGAGATGTAAATAATTTGCAAATAAAAATGGATTTCGTTATAATTTCTGAGAAAAAGAATTTTTCCTATTTTCATGAAAACTCAAAAAAATCCCGGCATTTGACTACCGTCAAGCCATCCTAAGATTACTCGAATTAGTACAGAAAACAAGTTTTAGAAACTAATAAACATGAAAAAAAAATTGCTCCAAGTGGATGAACACCACATGCGTACCACCACCTGGGTACATTTACCGGGATAACCCAACCGTTGGTAGGATGCCATGGTTTGATTTAAATTTTCAGGTTCTGGAGGTTGACTTCCGTTCAAGACAAAATTTAAGCTGAAAAACATACCCCAAATGACCCCTCTAAAAAGGTCATAGGACTTGGTTTTATTGGTCTAAAGACCATCCAGCAGAACTGCGGTCGGTTTATCGAAAAGCATTTGAGTTGGCAAGGATACTTTTTACGACAAAAATAAGTAAAAAATAATAATTTGAAAAAATCAATGCGAACTGTCCTCTAAAAAAACCAATGCGAACTGTCCCGTACAAAAACCAATGCGAACTGTGCTCTAATATGACTACTTTTATATATTTTCGGCTAAATTTTCCTTTACCCCCAGCATTCAAGTTACACTGCTTTCCAGTGAAAGCAAGACGTTTTCCACATCGAAACCGGACTTGCCTAAAAACAACGATAAAAACGCAGTGAAAAGAAGAAACATTTTAATTACTTGTTTTTCCTTTTCTGAATGGTCATTCCAGGCTTTTCGCATTTAGGGCACACACGAGTGAGCGGCACAACACGATAAAAATCAAGAAAAGAAAGAAAGTTGTCCTCATTTGCAGCCATTCGATCCAATTCAATAGTGGGGTAAAGGAAACCTTGAGTGCTGGGGGTAAAGGGAAATTGTACCATATTTTCAGGTCATCCAAGTGAATATCTACCTGGACGACCAAAAAAAAGATTTTTTTTCGTAAAAATTTAAAATAAACCAAGTTATCATACGTAAAATCGTGTGGGTAATTGGGTCTGTTAGGACCAAAGTTCCAAATTTACCCACCCAAAACCCAGGGTTGGGACCACCTAGTCAGGTGGATATGTACTTGGATGCCCTAAAAAATAAAAATTTACCCTAAATTCTTAAATTCTTTTTCCTAACCTAAAATCTTGTGGGAAACTGGGTTTGAGAAGACCGAAATTGTGATTTTAGCCACTCGGACCACAACAACTGGGGTGGGTACACCTGGGTAGGTGGATATCCACCTGGATGTCCTGGGTTTTGGCTAGGTGAAGTCTGGACTTTGGTCCTAACAGACCCAATTACCCACACGATTTTACGTATCATAACTTGGTTTATTTCACATTTTTACGAAAAAATCATTTTCTCAGGTCATCCAGGTGGATATCCACTGAACAGGAGGTACCTAGCCTGTATTTGGAGTTTTATTGTGTAAAATTGAAACTTTGGTTCTAAAAAACCAGATTACTTGCATAATTTCCAGTTGGAAAAGATAGTTTGAATTTAATTTAAGAATTACTTTTTTTCATTCCATCCAGGTGGATATCCACCTACCCAGGTTTACCAACCCCTGCCTTTGTGGTTTGGGTGGCATCTTATGAAACCAAATTCTTTGCCCAATTTTAGCTAGATGGATATCCACCTTACCTGAAGGCTACCTACCTGAGGTATTTCGGTCCTTGTCGTAAAATCGTATTTTTGGTCTTAACAAACCAAATTCCTCACAGATTTTTGTGTTAGGCAAATTGGTTTTGATTTTTAAACTATGCAGGTGGTCCACTTACCCGAGAGGTACCCATGCCGGGTTTTGAGATTTCGGTAGGGAAAATCGCAATTTCGGTCCTAACAAATTCAATTCCCTATACGATTTAAGGTTAGGTTTGCTTTTGATTTTGAATAACTTTTCATTTTTTAGGTGATCCAGGTGGATATCCATCTAGCTAAAGGTACACACCAAGGGTTTTGGAATTTGAGTGGGGAAAGTCGCAATTTCGGTCTAATCAGACCCAATTTGCCACACGATTTTACGTGAAAAAAGTGGTTTGTTTTCATTTTAACCAAATTTTATTTTTTAGGCCATCCAGTTGGATATCCAACTACCCAGGAGTACTCAATCCAAGTGTTGGGGTCCTAGTGGCTAAAATCACAATTTCGGTCTTGTCAAACCCAGTTTCCCACACGGTTTTAGGTTAGAAAAAATGGTTTGTTTTGCATTTCGGCTGACTTTTTATATTTCAGGGCATTCCGGTGGATATCCACCTACCCGATGGTACTCACTGCAGATTTTCGGTTTTGCGCATTTTTCATTCATGCATTTTATGATCAAGTGTCTTGCTCGGAATGCCCCCAAGTGCATAAGTGCCAGCCACCCCTCTAAAAATAGGGTGAAACGGTCACAGTTCCAATTTCGCTCAGAAAATTTTTGAAATTTTAGATATCCCTTTTAACGTTTTATTGCATCTAAAGTAACTATTACCTGATTCATCATCACTTTTCGAGTTACTTCGCCTCTCCAAAATAGGACTTGAAGTGGGAGACTTTCTAGTAATCTTCATTTTCTTGCTGTAATACTCTTCTGAGACCATGACGACACTCTCTCTTCCCGTTTCGCTCATTCTCTCTATGTCAATCTGAAAGCTGTCGCCCAAAAATGTAGCTGTTATTTGAGCTCTAGCTTCAGGAAACACCACTGCATTCAGCAAAGCGTGACGGCGTCGACGGCGCAGGTCAAAAGTCTCAGTGCAGGATGTTTTCAAGTTATACACATGCATTGTGGATAGAGATGTGCTTGGTTGTTCACTTTCCTCATCCGTCAATATTGCTGTTTCTTTGCGTCCAGACAAATCACTCATTTTTCTGAACAGAATCGGCACATTGTCGGACAAACTCAAACAGCTACTTGTTCCTTCTTCCTCGTCTTCTTGTGGCACTTTTAAGTGCACTAAAGCGGGGCCAGGCACTTGAATGGGTGTCACTGACCTTTGCTGTGGATTTATAAGTGCAGGAGATGGGTCCAGTGGGACTCCGCTGTCTTTTCTGGGGTGGGTTGCGAGCGTCGATACCCTTTTTTGGTCCACTAAAAAGTTGTATCCAATTTGTGAGAAGGGCAGAGGAGAGTGTTCAGCTGAATTGATTAGACCAGGCAAGTCCATATGAGTCTGAGGCGGAGTGTGGAAGGTGTTGACAGTGCCTTTTAATTGGCTGGAAGTGTTGTTGGTGGTCGTGGTGTCATCTGATTCCTCACAAACCATTTGAACGGACCTGTCCATGTCTATGGATACTTGGTCATCTTTGTCCTCTTCCTCGTTGAAAATATATTGGGACATTTGCATGTTAAGCACTCCGATTGGGAGGGAGCCTTTGGCTAGAAGATGTTCAGCACGCCTGTTTAGTTGCACACTAACCTCCACTTGAGCCAGACTGTGTCCAGCCGCGGGTTGGTGTTGTCTGAAATTAGAGTGTCAAAGAAAGTCGGGCGACTTTTAACAAATTTAAAGGGCTAGAGGAAACTTGGCAAAAACAAAATTGGCCAAACTTGGGTTTTGTCTGAAAGAAATAGCGTAACAATTTAATGTTGCGCAAATTTTTTCAGATAAGACCCACGTTTGGCAAATTTCGTTTTTCCCTACCGTATTTCTTCTAATTGCCGCACAGTCTCTAATTACCGCACACCCATAACTTTAAAGACTTATATCTCGGAGCAGAGTGAATATTGTGCTAAGCTGTTTGATGCATTTTCTTAACTCCCACGAGCTCTACCGATTCCACTTTTCAGATCTTGGTTAAGCACCCGAAAATTTCTAGATCGAATTTGAAAATTTCCGATTTTCGGGTGATTGAAAAATAAGCGCACATGTGCGGCAATTAGAAGAAATACGGTATTTCATTTTAGCAATTTTGCGTTTTGGTAAACTTTGGTTTTGAAAACTTTGGTTTGGCAATTTTCATGTTTAACAAATTTCGTTTTTGCTGAGTTTTCCCTAGCCATTTTAAGACGGTACTTGACAGCAAAGTCGTTCGATAGAACATACCGTATTTCCTCTAATAGAACGGCCCCTTGCTTCAAAATCATTTTTCTGGCATTGTGTTTTGACCCTCTTTTTGAAGACAGCTCTAAGCCAAATTACCCCTTATTTTGTAGACAGTGAGATGAGCTACAAATTGAGGGGTAATTTGCCTATGAGAAGTCTTCAGTGCCACAAACGCGTTTTTTTTTAATTCAGGTAAGCTGTTCTATTAGAGTGAATACGCTATAGAGTATATTTTAAATGAAATCCAGAAACCTGCTTTTAGCAGCCTGAGGAAGACTAGGCACTGGTTCAGGCAGCAGACGATGCCCATAAGTGGGGGATGGAGGTGGTTTGAAATGGTTGGAAATTGCTTCCTCCTCTAGCAAACGTCTGGGCAATGGTTTCTTGGGTGGTTGGTTAGTCTGAGATGGCTTGTTTGAGGCTTGAAGCAATGGTTTGGGTGATTGCCGTCCAAAAACAAACGAGTTGACTGACCCCTGCATTGTGGATATGGTGGCGCTCGACTCAGCATCCAGTTCTTTGGATGTTGAAGAACTGGTCATAGCATTGCTTGGAGGTTGAGATGCGGTTCTTAACTTGGGTCTTGAGCTAGCTAAGCCAAGGGATCTGGCTTCTAGACCTTGGCTTTTAGGTAAATGTTCCTTTTTGACTTGTTGAATAGTCTTTTTGTTGCTGGCCAAGCCGTTTTGAAGTCCATTGGTTTTCTTCTCTTGGCCTCTTAGCGTCTCCAAAATGGCATCCAGGTGGAAGCATACTTTGCTTAAATGATAAGTTTTCACGCATTTTTTTATTTTTAATGATTTTTGTTTTAAAAGACGTTTTCTGTAATTTTGCAGAAGCCAGTAAGAAACCGAAATTTTTTGCAAAAATTTCCTTCCGGTTCATCGTGTTCCTTGACTCATTCTGAACAACTTTAATTTTGGTCGACGCATTTTTACATTAAAAATTTTCCAATGGGCGCGTTTTTTTAAATGTTTTGTTGAAAATTCTTAACAAGTAAGTTTTTTTAACACTCGGCTTGTCACGCGTAGTAATTGCCTCTACTGATACAGAATTTAACGCCTAGCACGATGTTGTTTTTAGTTTTCCGTCCGCACCAACAACATCATCGCCAAAAAAAAACATTTGAAAATTGCGAGCACACAGCCGTCTCATGTCATCAATTTGTTTGCTTCTTTTGCATGGTTCTCACCTAACTTTCTGGTTCATCCAGGCAAATAATATGTCAAAATGTTGGGCATACACAGGGCTTTGCAACGCGCACAAACATCAATGATACTATTTTCAAAATTGGGAAGAAATCGCAATTTATCCACCAAAGTCCAGGTTTTGGCGAAAACGTAGATTGGCACTAAAATGGCTCTCAGTTTTCAGGAAACGCATATTTTTTAAAAATTTTAATGCTATGTTGTAGCCCACTCACTGAGCTACAAAATGAGTGTAAACATGGACTATAACGTTCAGTACAACTCCCGGAAAAATGCTGTTTACCGCAGTCAATCGTTATTGTTTTAATTGCTTGATTGCATGATTTGATTTATTACTGAACAAAATACATGCCGTTTCGAGGCCGTTGCAACTTCCGAATGTTTTTACCTTCCAAGAAATCGAAGTTTGTAATCAAGGTCTTCTGTCTGGTTGATCCCGCAACTATGTATCTCTCATATGCCGACGTTTACTTGGGCAAGCAAGATGTTCAAACCGAGACCAATATTGGAGAATCCGTAAGAATTTTAGTTTTATGATACCCTTGCAATGAGACTATTTTACAGGTTGTACTCAATCTTTCTGCAAGCTTTCTTCAATCTGGACGCACAATTATCACCGACAACTTCTTCACAAGTAGTCAGTTAGGCAAGAAGCTATGGGATGCCAAGACTCATTTGCTGGGAACAATTCGCAAGAACCGGAGCGGTAACCCCAAGGATTTCATTGCTGAACCATTGCAGGTAAGCTTAGCTAAGTTAACTTTTTTTTCTCCACTAATAAGCAATTTTTACTTTAGATGGGAAAAGTCTAGTTCGCTTTTCGAGACCGAGAGACCCTACTAAATTTCCAAGCCAAGAAGAGTAAACATGTCTGTCTCTATTCTACGCTGCACCACAATGAGGAAATTCACCGATCTGGAAAAACCGAAGATGATCACCGACTACAATCAGACAAAATTTGCTGTGGACATCTTAGACGAAATGACAAGTCGTTATGCTTACAAGCCGCTCACGAATCGCTGGCCGCTGCGTCTCTTCATGAATTTCTTGGTCGATGGAGGAGCAACCAATGCGTATGTGCTGTTTTGCGGAAGCTCAACAAGACGAGAATTTATCCATAAGCTGGCCGACCAACTGATGCGTGATCAGAAAGCCGAAAGGAGTACTTCGCAATATTGGATGAATAAGGGCTTCAGAGATATTTCCAGCATCTACGACAGGTAACACTTCACTTTCCTCCTCATTTGTAAAAATACCAAATACTGAATCATAATTTCAGCATGCACGAGAAGATGTCCCATGGCGGAACAACATCAAATTGGTGCCACATTTGCAACAAAGTCGGTAGAGGGGGATCACATTCGCAGCTGCAGCAAATGAGCACTCCCCTTATACTTCTGGTTTGTACAAAGTGCCACGTCATCAACGATGAAGAAAGGATTCCACCAACCAAGAAGCCAACCACTAATGGATATTGCCACGTCTGCCGAAAGGTAACAAGGTGGCTGTGCAATCGCTGCAAGAAACATTTCTGCAAGACATACCGATCGAGTAGAGATGAGAAAAGATGTTCGTCGTGCCGATAAATTAGTTTATGTGACAATCATGTGTATGTATTTTGATGTCTGATTGTATATTGTTCAGTAATAAATCAAATCATGCAATCAAGCAATTAAAACAATAACGATTGACTGCAGTAAAAAGCACTTTACCGGAAGTTGTACTAAACGTTATAGTATATGTTTACACTCATTTTGTAGCTCAGTGAGTGAGCTACAACATAGCGTTAAAATTTTTTCGAAAATATGCGTTTCCTGAGAAGTGAGAGCCATTTTAGTGCCAATCTACGTTTTCGCCAAAACCTGGACTTTGGTGGATAAATTGCGATTTCTTCCCAATTTTGAAAATAGTATCATTGATGTTTGTGCGCGTTGCAAAGCCCTGTGTATGCCCAACATTTTGACATATTATTTGCCTGGATGAACCAGAAAGTTAGGTGAGAACCATGCAAAAGAAGCAAACAAATTGATGACATGAGACGGCTGTGTGCTCGCAATTTTCAAATGTTTTTTTGGCGATGATGTTGTTGGTGGACGGAAAACTAAAAACAACATCGTGCTAGGCGTTAAATTCTGTATCAGTAGAGGCAATTACTACGCGTGACAAGCCGAGTGTTAAGTGTTTGTAAATATCTCTACTTAGTATTACGATGGAGTGATTTTTTTGGTGCCCGTCACGTTTTGTTTTTGTTTTTTTTCTTTTCAATCGTTACCCACGACATGTCTTATCATTCGTTCTGATTTTTTCAGGGCCTCATACTAGAACTCTTTTGCTATCTTTTGAGTATTGGATGTCTAATACTAGCGACGATATTTCGCCCTTTAAAATCGGGGGATAACTCGGAACTCCGAAAAATTTTACGTCAAATTTCATTTACCTTCGAAAATTACGCAGAATATTCGGAAAAAAAAAGTGTTTGAATTGCCGCCTTTTGAAATATTTGAACTTTACGAACTCGAAGTTATTCTTCAGTCAGTCTCACCGTTATTGTATGGCGCTGTTAGGCGCCAGTTTTTCTTGTTTTTTATATCTCTATTTCACACATAATATACTATTAGACGCATAATTGACATCTCTTTTATCGTGTAAAAAAATTCTGTGAATGACTGTAAAAAGTTAGAGATACAGGCCTCTAAACAGCAAAAAAAATTCTCAGAACTTTTTTTGCGTCAAAAAGACCTGTAGAAAGAGATAAAGCGTCCTACCAAAAAAAAATTCTTTTATCAGAAAGCACATTTAATTTTGCATTGGATAGTGAAAATGGAAAATAAACGATCCATCCCACGTCTGGTGGTCCAAAGAAGTTAAGTGATAATTGAGAAATGTCAATTTTAAAAATAAAATCTCAGGAAAGTTGAGTTTTTAATTGACGTATACCAATTCTGAGTCGATTCGTGCCAGCGTATGATTGACCTCGGAGTGTATCAGAAAATGAAATGAGGTCATTCAAATTCGAGATTTTGCCATGGTCACCCTGTGGTTAGAAAAAAGAAGCACATAAGCGGGGACCATGGCGAAATCTCGAATTTTGAATGACCTCATTTCATTTTCTGATTACACTTTCCGAGGTCAATCGACTACGCTGAGCAGGAATCCGACCTCAGAATTGGTATACGTCAATTAAAAACTCAACTTTCCTGAAATTTTTTTTTTAATTGACATTTCTCAATCATCACTTACACTACGTGTCCAATGACGCGGAAAAGTGTGACTGCGATTGTGACTGCGACTTTTGCCGCGTCATTGGACACACATCAATAGTCGCAGTCACAGTGTGTGTCCAATGACGCGGAAAAGTGTGACTGCGACTGACGCTTCAAATCGATTTGAATTTACGTCGCAGTCGCGTCATTGGACACACACTGTGACTGCGACTGCTACTGTGACTTGCGACTGTGACTGACCGCGTCATTGGACACGTAGTGTTAACTTCTTTGGGCCACCAGACCTGGGATGGATGTTTTTTTCCATTTTTTCACTATCCAATGCAAAATTAAATGCGCTTTCTGACAAAAGAAAATTTTTTGGGTTAATTGCACTTTAGTAGTCCAATGGAATTTATTGGATACATAAAGGGGGGTTGGAGTTGAGATGCGCATACCCACATTCCTTAGACACAAATCACTCGAAAGGGACTCTTGATGCATGAAAAAACGGCAACTGACATTGTCGACTACTAGTCGATGTCGTTGTCGACTACGAATGAATTTCGGTTGTTTCACTCGAATTTCATTAAAAAATAGTCGACAGTGTCCGGTTGCCGAAAAAACATGCATAACAGAGTTTCCATATGCAGTAGGACCCAGTATTCAAAATTATGTTCAACGTTTTTTTAACTCTCCCTCTATAGTTAGTGGCCCCTATTATTCCCTTCCCTTCCTTATTCTAGAAATGTCTTATACCCTTTCCCCCTTTTCAAAAAATTTTAGTGGCCCTTTTTTGTTCTTTACCATCCCAATTCAGCCGTGTGTCCCTCTACAAATAGTCAAAAAGTATTAAAAGAAAAAAGAAAAAAAACATTAATTTTTTTCGAGTGTTGGAGGTGTTGTACAATACTGACATCACAATATACTTTGTAATTAATTGGACTACTAAAATATATTTTTAAATATTTTTCGTGAACTACAAAATAAAAAACAAAGCGAATTTTTTTTCTATATTTTTTTTATTATTTCATGAAGTTTAGCAAAATGACATACCTGAGTACTTCTACCACAGTATTCATTCCATCCATCCTTGGTTCTTTAGATCGGCATAGATCGTGAATAATGTTAATTTCCTTATTGATCTTTGTCAACAGATCATAAATGGTCCTTCGCTCTTCATAGGGTGTGCTGCGACCACTTTTGGCAGCTGCTTTGCCCTCTTCTTGAGTGATATCCTCCAAATCAGTCAATTTGCCTTTGACCACCACGATTAGAGGGGTCATTCTAGAAATGTCTTGATACCTCTTTTCAAGGGCTTTCACTTTCAACTGGTTAGTAGGGGTGTGTCTGTCTAGAGTTGGCAAGTGTTTCATAATTGTCAGCTCTTCTTGGATGCTATCTTCTTCCTCCACAAACTGTTCCAAACAGTTTAGCTTTTGCCGAAGTATTTCTATCGGCTCTTTGAGCAATCCGTAGTGATAATTCGAGACTTGCTCCTGCTGTCGGGAAACTTGATTAGTGGCTGGCAACTTAGAATTAAAGCTGACTGGCGTGTCATTCAAGTTCAAGATCATCTCAGCCAATCTAGTCCTCAACAATTCTTCATTGGCGGCGGCTTGTGCTTTGTCCAAGTCACATTTGGGTGTGGACTCAACCTTTCACTTATTGCCCAAATGGCCTGCTCTATCAACCTGGCCTCGTTGGCCCTGCTTTCTAGGGTTAGGGCTTGAGCTGAGTCTAGGTCTTGCTCCACCTGTTTGATGGTCTGCTTGAGGCTTGAATACTGTTCGGAGTCTATGTAAGTGAAGGAGTTTGCCGGGTGTTCACTACTAGTTTTGTGCAACTGGACAGTCTCCTTGTGTTTGGCTGAGGGAAGGGTCAGATGGCCGTTGGTTTGAGGAGTTGTAGAACCTGTTTTGAATAGTCGGAGTGGAGGTGTGGGTCTGCTGACAGATGGCAAAGGACTGGAACGACCTTTTGATGGTTGTAAAGAGGGCCTGCCAGCTAGCATTGAAGAAAGCGATTTGGGTGGCAAAGAGCTAAATCCATGGTTAGACATGGCCTGAGTGCTAGCTTCCCAAGGCACAAAAATCCCTCTAGCCTGTCCCACTTCAGACTCTCTGCCCAAACGCCACTCTTGAGTAATCTCAATCACTTTAGCTGAATGGCAATAGCTATTAGTTTGGACCAAGTAGGGAGGGGCACTTGGAGGACGCTGGTGTGCTCGGTGCACTAGCGATGTACTTGAATTGATTTGGTAGGTAAAGGCACTGCCTCCAGCTTCTGATTTAACCTCCTGGTTCAATCTATCGCTCAATTCCTCAAATATTTTAGGAAAGTCAACCAAACTCTCCACGTATTTTAACAGTGGTTGAGACACTTTCTTGTAATTTTCTGGTGCATTATACCCTAGATTGGCTGTTAGAAAGTGGATTGGGCCTGAGATTTGCACATTTATAGGCTGACCTTTGTAAGTCACTCGCTCGGGCAAGTCCAGAGCTCTAGGAACTTGTTTTGGGGAAAACCTTGGGTTGCTATGTAGCTGGTTTGAAGTATCTAGTTTACTTGCACTTTGCAACAAGGTTGGTTTGCTGGCTTGAAGCTCAGCTACTGGAGTGTCAATAGCACTGAAGTCGTTGATTGGATCAACTCCAACCATTGAATTGCAATCCTTGAGCACGTCAGCCACTTCTTCATTTGCTATTCTCTCAGAGATGGAGTTTGTGGGTGTTTCTCCGAAACTTGTTACCGACTTTTTGGGAAGTCTAGGAGTAGGAGCTGAACTCAGAGGTTCACAACTTTGGGTCAGCTCAGCACTCTCCCATAGTCCATCACCAGAAATTATGGAGTGAGTCAGGTATTCGGCATCAAAGTATCTGTGAATGGCAAATGATTCAGTCACATTTTCTTCAGGTTGCCTGGTTGGTCGGTGGAGAATAGTGCTTCCAGTTCCATCACTTCCAAACTCACCGTCGTAGAGGGAAGCCCAGGGATCGGAAGTTGTGGAGGAAGTTGGTTTGGGTGGCACTTTGGGTGGAGTCTTGGAACTGAGCGAGGAGGAGGTGTTGGAAAAGTAGTGAGGATAATGGGGGTAGGCAGGCTGCTCGGAAGAATCGTCATCTCTGATCAAATGCACTTCCTCACGCCACTCCTCTTCTTCGGAGATGGACCGACCACTCTCAGTCTTACGCAGTCGTTTTATCTTGCGGAAAATGAAGTTTTCGGCTAGATGACGCATTTCTTGAGGAAAAATTTTAAGATAGCAACATTAGCATGAATATAATAGGAATAAATAAAAAAGCTAAAAGGTTTTATACTTTTGTTGTTAATATTCTAAAGAAGTTCAGTTTTAGTTTTGAGGAGAGCACTACCCTGGAGAACAATGAGAAAATTAAAAAAAGGTCAAAAATCTTACGTAAAATGCTTCCCTACCCTTGGTTAAATTTTTCTAGATAACTGATAAAAATAAGGGTTGAGGTATTATCCGTGTAAATCCTCTCTGGGTATTTTTTCTTGGGTAAATACTAGGTATTAACCCGGGTAATTAGTCAGGCAAATGCTCATGTGTCAATACCAGCAAACATAAATATACCGTATTTTCTTTAATAATGACCCCGGGGTCATTATTTTTCAACCCCCCTCCGAGGGGGGATCATTATTAGAGAGAGGGTCATTATTAGAGAGGGGGTCATTATTTTTCAACCCTATGGCGACGAAGGCGCCGCTGAATTTTTAAAATTTTTTTTGTAAAAACTATGAAACCTTCGTTGCATTTTTGTTAATTTTGTAAAAAAATTCGTTGTTCAATGGCTTTACATTACACATTTGATTGTCACCTGTTCATTATTCAACGGTTCTCGCTCATTTGTTCAATAACTGTCTTGTTTGCCGCTTGTTTCTCGCCTACTCATGTCCTACAATCACTTATCTGCTGTTTATTTTAGAATGGGCTCTCAGGAAAATTTGCGCGCAAAAGCTTCGTCGTTTTTGGAAGATCCGGCTAATTTGGCTCTGCTCGAGCGTGTGTCGAACATCGTCGACTCAGATCAATCAGCTCAGAGGGATGCAGTCATGGAGATGAATGAGAATTGGTTGCGCGAGGCAGTGCTAGAGGAATAGGCGGAGAGATATCGAGAGGCTGCCGAGCAGGAGGTTGGGTTTTTTTACAGATAATTTGTGTGACTGATTACTTAATCTATTCTTTCCACGTCGAAGAGCTACAGCTGCACGAAGATGAAGGGGCTCGAGTCAACCGCAAGCGACAACGGCATAACGAGGCGTCAACTAAGCTGGAGGCAATCGACTGGGCTAAGCAAAATTCGATCCATTCGGCGGCAAGGAAGTTCAAAGTAGACCGGAAGGTTGTCAAGCGATGGAGGGGCAAAGAGGCGGAGATTCGGCAACAAATGTAATATTATGCTTGTTCTCAGGAATTTTCAACTTGTTATTACTGATATTTTAGGAACACGGCTGGAGGATCGAAACGAAAGCGACTTGAAGGGGGCGGTCGACCAGCCTGGAGCCAGAACTTGATTTGGAACTAGCCAATTGGGTGAAGGAAATGCGCGAGAACAAACGTCCCGTCTCGAGAAGGATCATCACCAGCATGGCACAGGAATTCTTTCGCAGAACCGATATCAAGGTTTGTGCCTGTTTAGCTTTAGCCTTTCGGTTGGATGTAAAAGATTTTTTGATTAGGCTTCAATTGGATGGCTCAATAGTTTTCTCAAGCGTCACAACTTCGTCCTTCGACGCGTCACTACTACAGCGCAGAAGCCGCCGGAAAACTATGCCGAGGTCGTTGCTAAGTTTATTGTGCATGTGGAGCAGAGGCGCAATGCAATGAGGTTCAATGGATGAGACTGCGGTGTGGTTTGACTGCCCAGAGAACAGATGCATTGAAACAAGGGGCGCAAAGGATGTAAGTATTGTGTATCTGACTTTTTAGACCATCGTACTTGAACCTGCTTTTATTCGGAATCTATCCTCAGGTTACCGTCGTCACTACTGGTCATGAGAAAATGAGGGTCACTGTCTGCCTGGCAGCTCGCTCGGACGGCAAGAAGATGCTCCCCTACGTTCTGATCAAAAGAAAGCGTCCTGTCCCTGCTATCGTGAACCAATTCAAGGGCAAACTCATCATCAACTGGTCCGGCTCGACCTGGATGAATGACTCAACAACGGAGGATTTTCTGAGGCATGTCATCGGCGGCGGTCTATTCTCGGGCAAGCGTCTTCTGGTGTGGGATGCGTTTGCAAACCACAAAAGCGAGGCGACAACAGCGGTTTTGAAAGAACTCAAAGTGGAGGTAGCATACATTCCGGGAGGCTGTACAAAATTCATCCAAGTAACTTTATTTAATCCTATAAATGTAACTGTTCTGACTGCTCACACTGGCTTCTTCAGGCACCAGATGTGTGTTGGAACAAACCGCTCAAGGAGAAGATACGTCACTACTACAATATCTGGATGAGCAACGGGGATAGACAGGAGTTCACCGCAGCGGGTAATCCAAAAGCGCCGGCGTTGGAGGTTGTTCTGGAATGGGTGCACCGAGCCTGGGAAGATTTGTCGAAGGACATGATCATCAAATCCTTTAAAGGTTATCTTTAAACAACAAAATTTGTTTGAAACCTAGACTTTTATCATAGCTTGCGCACTCACAACTCCGACGGATGGATCTGGTGACGATAAGATTGCGTGTTTCAAACCAGAGGGATCGATCGGGCCAATAGGATTGGAGCTTCTCAGGAATATAAGGGCGGAACAACGTGCGGAGGATGGGCGAAACGACGAAGAAGAGGCCGGAATTTCTGATGAAGAGATGGATCTAGAAAATGTTGTTGATGATGAGGCGTTGTTGTTTGATGTCTGATATGTGCTCGTTGGATGTAATAAAGTTCGTTTGCTTACCTTGACATTTTGACCTTTGACTGGCAGCATGGGGGGGGGTCATTATTAAAGAGGGGGTCATTATTTTTCAACCCCCCTCCGAGGGGGGGTCATTATTAGAGAGGGGGTCATTATTACAGACGGGGGCATTATTAGAGAAAATACGGTATGCAATTATAGGACCGCAAGATATGAATGTGTCTTGTCCTGATACCGCTATAGAGCAAAATTACATGCGACACAAACCTCTTTTAGACAGAAATAAATAAGACTTTCGTATAAGAATCCACCAAAAGTCGCTGACGGTATTTTTCTGTCACAATACACAGATACACAATACACGCTAATCAGCAACCTGAATACTTTATTTACACGGCACAATTAGCAAGACAATACAGCACATGGTTTGAATTATGAGATTTTAACTTGCCATGACGCCTTTTTTTTCGTCTGCTTTTAATTTGGGAGGTTCTGCTTGGTCTTGTCATCCACTTTCTTCACTTCTGGCACAAGTTCTGAAATTCACATTGATAACTCGGTTCAGATGAACAACGAGAAGAATCATGCTAAATAAATTTCCAAACCCTTACTCTGTTCAATCCTGGCAGAAACTGCTTTGGTCGCCTTCTTTTCGCAATAGTAGAGAATCACAGCAAAGATGCAGAATAGTAGGACAAGGAAGTAGAATGCAGCTGTGCTCAGCAAGAAATACAAGCGATAGCTGGTCTGAACACATAACTGAACCACAAACCAATAGATAATAAAACTTACAGACACACATTCATCAGCAGCAGAAAACGAAGTGTTCAGCACCAAATAAGCGACGACACATAATATCCAAGCCAGTTTCACATTCATTTCACACTTGATTCGCTATTGATTGAGCAGCAAGAAGAGGTCTGGAAATCAATAACTATACTAAATTTATATTGAAATTATAAGAAAAATGTAAAAGTAAAAAAAATGTGCACAAGTGATAGGCGGAAAGTATGCCAACGCATGTTAGGAGGGACTCAACTAGGGTTGGACAATTTTTGGTTTTCGCCGACGAATTCGCCGTGGATTTGCCGAATTTTGTTTTCCGGCCAACACAAGGCTTAACCGTGTGTTCCACCCACATGGTCAAACAGAAAAAACAGACCACCAAAAATGGCAAAAATTAACGAGAAACGAAATGTTTGGGACAACGACTATGCAGCTTTTTTAGAGTTTGGTATTAAATTTTAGTCATTCCGGTCCGCAAAGTTGATTATGAGCATCAAAATGTCAAAAAGGGGTGTTCAAAGGTTCAGGGTAACACTTAAAAATTGTTGTGTTCTTTTTTACATAACAATGAGAAAAAAAATGTTTTGAAAAAATTGAAAATAACCCTTAAAACTAATTTTCAACATAAAATATTATAAAAAAACACATTTACAAAGAACACACTTACAAAAACACTTTAAAAAATACACATGTAACTTTACAAACCAAAAAACCTCAGTAAATTTGCTAAAAAGTGAACTAGCAAGTGGACAGAAGTGCAAGCCAGCTCAAGACCTCTTAAAAATCAATTAAGCTGGCCAATTGATTGATTGGTGTGTAACAGCCGTTGGGTGTAGCTGCAGAAATCAACAGGCTATCATCACATGCTGTCATAAGCAAAAATTAGAGAGAAATGAAACAAATTTGCAGGCTAAAAAGACCAACCATAAATGATGGCCTTAAGAGCACTATTTACACAAATACATGGTCATGGCAAAGGTTTGAAGTAGCAGTTGGTTATTTTCAAGCAACTTCAGCATAAAGGCCAAGATTTATTCAAGGCTTTGTTTTTAACAAGACAATTTTTTACAAGGACACAATTAAATGGTCAAAAGTGGGAACGAAACAAGCAGGAAGTCGTAGACTTCGGCTTATTCATGAATAGAACTTCTTGCACTTTGCTGTGTGAATAACATAGCACTTTCTACCAATCAAACGGCGAAAAACCATAATCGTAGCGAAGACAACTGGCAATATCTCTAGTCATACTTAAAAGGTACATTGTCTCTACAAAACCAAAATTTCCGAGGTAGTAAGCAGAATGTAGCAAGATGTAGCAAGAACGACAAATGCTTAATAATTATGCAGTTTTATTTTTATCAGACACATATTTACAGCCAAACAGTGACCAAAAGAAGATTTTTCTGTTTTCATTCTATTTTGCTAGCCACTACAGACGAAAGAAGGAATTCCACCGAGAAGTTGTGACCCGATCAACATCTGCAGCAAGAACAGACAGCGGAGCAAAGACAACACACGAGTAAGTAAACGATGAAGCCGATCAAGAAAAGAACACCCAGAGTTATGACAGCAATCATCCTAATATATTTAACAGTAATTATGGATCCGAAAATTTCAGCAACAAACCAGGTATCCATAGCTGAATTTTCAAAGGATATGCACAGAAGAAAACTCAAGTTAGAGAAGAAGCGGTACGCGCAAAGGAAATGAAGATACTTCACAGATTTTACCAGAGCTGATTCGCCATGCACGTATTTCCAGAATGATTTATTGGAAACGGTGCACCAGCGAAATTCGCTTCATAAAACATTTTTTAACTGCCGCTTTTTAGCGAAAACGGCTCTATTGATAGTTTTAGTCGATCGTTATTTTTCTGGTTTTCGCTCGTGATCGCTGTTGCTCGCTCTCTTTCCGTCTAGTCCTTTGCTGATATCACCAATGGTATACGGTTTTATCCTTCTTGGCATAGGAGAGCATTTTGTGTTTAGGTCAAACGTTCCGAGAATTTCTCCGTTGATAACAAACATGTCGTTGTGAATGTGAACGTTTCCATCGAGGTCCCGGATCTCTGCGAAGACTTGAATAATTGTGCTCGAATGAATTCTAGGGTACCATATTTCATGTTGTCTTAATGTTTACTTACCATCTTTTATGTAAGATGCCTGTGAACAATATCCCAGTTGGAACAGCCTTGCCGATTTCGCCGAAGTTTGGGCCGAATGAATCAGTGGTGCCTTTCAAAGTGCCGATCAAAGTCGAACCGAAGGAGTGTGAGATGGATCAGATTTGCAGCAACTACCAAGAAAAGGTTATTTTGTTTTGTCGTGTTAGCATGTCACGCAGACAAAATTTTCTGCAATCTAGGGGCTGTACAATCCGCGTTCGCTTTCCACCGCGTCATTGATCGAAGTTAGCGCTTATCCAGATCCATTTGGAAGTCGGAATGAGGTTTGATAATCGAATTTTTGAGTCAAGTTCATGTCGACTGTATTTGGCTTTATAGGCTCAAACCCAAGAAAACGGATGTCAGAAGTCGAAATCCCAGGTTCGTTTATAGATGCATGTTGTTTATAGAATGTAATTTGTTTAGATGTGTGTGAACGCTCGTGACTACAGCCTTGATTCTCTCAAAGAGATATTTGCATTGCCTTCGAATTTCCTGAATGATGATGCTGCCACCAAAACAGCCGTTCCTCATCATGGATCTCCTTTCGGTTTTGCGCCATGTAAATATGGTAAACGGTTGCAGTGTAAAGCTACATTTGTTTTTCAGCTCGTCGCAACTTCAGTTCTGATTCTTTGCTCGATCTCGCTGGCGTTCCAAGCTTTTCCCAGATCGCATTGCCTTCAGCTTCGCCAAAACGGGTTAGTGTTTGCGCTGCCATCTTATGTGTCGTTTTTTGTGAATACACGATTGAAATTATGCTTGCAGGGCTGTGGTGCGATCGTTGAAGATGATGGCTCCGCGCAGCAGCAGTACTTCACGCTCACTCCTATTGAACTTTCGGCGTCTGGAAAACCTTTGAAATACATCGCTAAGCCGGTACCTCAGGTATTCCGTGGCGTGCAGCGTCACCTGAATGAAATGCCTGGCAAAGGAAATGAGCCAATTATTCTGCACTGCTATTCGCCTACTCGTCACGTAAGTTTTACCCATCTTTTTTGTTATAGAAAGATGAAAGAAAATTATTTTATAGGGAGGTGTTGCTGACGGTCACCGTGCCAAACTTTCAACGAACTTGTCGGATATCAAGATCCCTGCTGATGCTGAAAAGTCTCTAGTCACTCAGGTGATATTTGAGGCGACGTTAATGCAAGATCATATCATATTATTTTCAGTAGGATCTCACTTCGATTGGCCTCAACAATCTGCATTGAATTCCCAGTGAAAAAATTCTAAAATGCAAATATTGTTCTGTAATTGTGTGATTGTACTCGGCCAAAGATAAACATATACTGTCGTAAGATACAGGGTTAGTCAAAAACACGGGAGCTACAACTAAGTGCTAATGCGAATACATAACTAATGCGAATACATAATTTTTGAATTCGGTCTTTAAAAAAGTTATGACGGTTTCGAAAGTGAAAGTGTCTACACAAGTCCTAGGCTACCGATCCCGGACCGTCGAAATTTGAATTCCGTAGCACATTCCAAGATTTTCAAGTACTTTTTCAATCATTTTTGGCGCAATTTTTTACAGTCTTTGGTATGTCGTTAGGTTCTCTTGAATTCGTATTCTGTAACTTTCATTTCATTCGAAATTCTATCTCGAAATTTTTTTTACATTTTCACTTTTTTGCCTTGTTCCCTCCTTGTGGTCCGAAAATGACCAATTTTAGCAAATTTCAGAAAACGTTGTCGAATGACCCACAGCTCAAATTTATTCAAAGAACATGTGTTGATGTTCTTCGAATAAATTTGAATTTTGGGTCATTTGACAACGTTTTCTGAAATTTGCTAAAATTGATCATTTTCGGACAAGTGAAAATTTTTCGAGTTAGACATCAAAAACATATTGTCGACGAGAAAAATCGATTGGCGAAGACAGAATTTCGAAAAACGCTCTAGAAAAAAGTTACAGCCATTTCAAAACCAGGGAATTTCTTGACACGCCCTGTACAATCATAAAGAAGCCAGTTTTCTAAATTTAAGGTAGACTCTAAAGCAGTCATATTTCAGCGAACAAAATTAATTTTGACCAGATCTCATCAAATTTAGATGAAGCATAAATATCGGTTTTAAAAATAAATTTTCCTAGTGTTCTTGGTCAAAAAATCAATGAGCATAAGCTGAAATTTTGATCTCCACGTACTGCTCGAAGGAAGCTAGGAAGCTCAGAGATACTGTAAATAGTCCAACCAAGTCCAACCAATAGTCCAACCAGTTGGTTGGACTTAAAAAAATCTGAATCTGTGTGTTCGCATTCGCGAAATTCGCATCTGACTAAATTCGCATTCCACGAAATTAGCATTAGGCTATTTTCGCATTCATCTAATTTCGCATTCTTACTGGATATGCTTATTTGTGTACGCTTGTAAAAAGATAAATTTGTTAAGAGTTTTCAAGGTAGAGAGGGTTTGTTTGAATTTGAATAACCTTCAAGTGCCAGCTTACCGGGCGGGAGCAGCCAATGTCAAATCACATTGTGCCACCGCAAATTGTGCCAAAATCAAATTGTGTCAGCGTAAACACATCATTTAACAGTGACATTTATCAAAATCGCGGCATAATTTGCGGTGGCACAGTTTGAGTTTGGCACAATTCAAATTGGGCACAGTGTAATTTGGCACAATTTGCTGTGGCACAATTTGAATTGGCACAATATACTTATACTTATTTCATAGATTCCAAACCAGTTCCAAATGCTCGGTCAAGAAGTCTTTCTGAAGTACGATGGTTGGAATGCAGACGAAAGGATTCTTCTCTTCTCAACTGACAGGTGCTTAGATCTTCTGCTATCAATCACAGACTGGGGCTGCGATGGAACCTTTGATGTAGTGCCCCTTCTTTTCGACCAGCTGTGGATTATTTACGTTAGACTAGCTCATACATTCGTTCCGGTAGTGTTCGTTCTTATGAATAGAAGAAGAGAGAGCTCTTATGAATTTGTGCTTAACCGTTTGAAGGATCTGCGTCCGAAAATCAAGCCAACCAGCATTGCTGTAGATTTCGAATTAACTGAATGGAACGCATTTGAGGTTGATTTTACACTTCTTTAATCAATTTTTGACTACGACGTCTTTGTTCAGAAATTGTTTGCTGGAATACGAGTTCGACCATGCTTCTTCCACCTCCAGAAATCAATAGTGCGAAATGTCTGCGACCAAGGTGGCAAAGTTCTCTACGACAGTAACGATGAATTCCGACAAGAAGATAATTGTCTGGCAGCAATAGCATTTGTTTCCCCTGAAGATGTGAGCTTTGCCTTTGAGAGTTTGAGGTTATAATTTATGGTCAGCAACTTCAGCAAGATTTCAATTTTACAGGGAATACTTCGGGTGTCAAAGAACGCCGATCGGCTACAAACCTTGATGGACTACTTTGAAGACACCTATATCGGGCGTCCAACAACTGAAGCCAAAAGAAGAAAGCCTAGGTTTTTAAGGGGGGAGTTTATGCAAAAATACTTTTAATTTCAGATATCCTTCAGAGAAATGGAACCTAAAGAAGCTTCTTGTGACCAATCAACCGAGAACAAGCAATGGGATGGAGTCTTTTAACGGACAGATGATTAGGACTTTGGCCGCGTCACATCCAACAATTTGGAAGCTGATTGAAGGACTTAGAAATGAATTCGCGCTTTCGCAACAAAGAGTAGCTGCTCGCCGTGCCGGAGAACATTCGCCCCGCCGAGGAATTGCGTGCCGTCAACTGGATGAGCGACTCAAGAACACCGTCAAGCGCTACAATGAGATGTCGAAAGTGGAATTTCTTCAGTCAATTGCAATCAATTTGGGCAGAATACAAGTGTTCACTAAACCAAATGGTATTTGCGCTATGTCATTTTTCATTTAGCAGGAGTTAAAGAAATCAAAAAAGAAGCCGTTGTCAATGTAAGCTTGAACCAGGAAAATTCACCGATCAATGACACAGAGCCAGAAGAACTTTACGTCAATAATGGTGCTACTATTAACCAAGCTGATCTTTGCACGCTCGCACCAAGAGGCTGGCTCAACGATAAAGTGATCGATTTTTATTTGGAGATGGTTGTGCAGCGGTCAAGAAACAATTCGAAAATTCCAAGGGTTGGTCTGACTTATTTTTCCAAAATAATCTTTTAATTTTGAGGTTTACGCCCTCTCTTGCCACTTTTACACAGCTCTTACTGCAAATGGTTATTCTGGAGTTCAGTCGTGGATTCAAGTCGATCTTTTTGCATACAACATCGTGCTCATTCCTATAAATCTTCCCGGTTATTGTTCTCTGATCGCAATTGATATGGAGAAGAAAGTAATTAAGTGCTACGATTCGTTGAGATCGGACGGTATGGCCATTCTGTACGGAATCTGGTAATTATTTTATTCTTATGACATAAAAAATCGGTTAATTATGGTTTTTAGGCAATTCCTAGTCGATGATACCGCCCATAAACAGAAACTTGAACTTGGAAAAGACGCGTGGACGTATCATACTGAAGAGGTTAGATTTATGGAAATTTCAGTTTCGATCTTTAATGTGACTACAGGGAATTCCATTGCAAAACAATGGGTTCGACTGTGGCGTGTTCACTTGCCAATACGCGGAATATCTATCCAGAGTAGCGCCCTTCACTTTCAATCAAGAGCAGATGAGTGGATTAAGAGAAAAAATGACGGAAGAAATCCAAAAAGGAGAACTAAAAGAGCTTGGTTACTAACTTGTTTTAATTGTTAAATCGTTGTAGAAACTTGGTTATGTTCAATAAAGTCAGTGCTTTTTTTAGATTAAATTTGTAGAAATAAATCTGTTGACGAATGAGAAGCACCACCGAGATGATTTTAGAGTGTGATGGCTTATCAGAGAAAATATGTTAAATGGCTCGGTACTCAGGTTTTGGTAGCTGAAGTAGTTCTTTTAGTGCTATCAAACAGCGCTCAGGGCACTATTCTGAACAGTATTCGATAGCTTTCATTTACTACGTCTAAATCCAAAATTTTTGATTCTGGACGTGGATACCTGTTTAGGCCTAAGCCTATGCACCTTGAGGCTTAGAGACTCAATTTGTAAAGGGTCAGTATGCCTAAAGCCAACAGGAGCAATGCTTGTTCTATTTGAGATCGAATCTGTACTAATAAATCCTTTCATGTGAAAATCCGTTGACGAATTCACCAGTTGACGAATTCACCGTTGACGAATTCACCGTTGACGAATCCACCTAGAGCCCTAAAAAATTGTCGTTACTAAGTTGTTTCAATTGTTGAATCATTGTATAAACTTGGCTGCTTTTAATCGAATCGGTGCTTGTACATTTCTCAAAATCAAATTTGTAGCAATAAACCTGTCAATTCAAAATTCGTTGATCAATTTACCAGTTGACCAATTTACCAGTTGACCAATTTACCGTTGACCAATTTACCGTTGATCAATTTACCTAGGGCCCTTTAAAAACGCTTTCGTGCACTTTAAAAAATGCAACATCAAAAATATTAAATTACAGTCAGGCTTATTCAGAAATATTCTGATTAACAAAACTTTACGCGGATTATTCTAAGTAACAGAATCGAGCATGAAAAATCACAAGTTACAGATTTGGGAGAAAATTGCACTAAGTCCTGGGTTTGAGGACTTGTACTAAGTCCTCAAACAAAAATAATGTCTGCTACCACCAAAATCTGAACCTGCAATCCTCAAAAATTTGAAGGGGGAATTAACCGCGCTGGAATTTACCGGAGGTTGAATTTGCCGAAGGAGAATTTACCTCGGGAATTTACCTAGATCCGAAAAATTGTATCGAATCGTCCTTTTAACGACTTGTATCGAATAGTCACGTACGGCACTGCGCCACCCATTTACTAAACGATAAATTGCTAAACTTGGCCATATTCTACGCAAAAAATATCTTATTTTTCAAGCTCGATTTTCTCATTGTAGACGCGTCGGTAGGTAAATCGGAAAGTGAAGCAGTAATAGGCATTCCATGAGCTTTCGATTGATGTATAATGTTTAACGCGTAACGCCGGCTGTGTAACGCCAGCTGAAGTATGTGCACTTCCCGTGTTAGCAACATTCAATACCCTGTTTTATAATCCCGAAAATTGTTAAGTTACAACGGATCCACTACTTAAAATTAATGATTAAACAAGTTTAATATTCTATAACAGAGGTAGATGCAGGTGAATTGAATTTGGATGGGTTGCTGCCCGACGAACGAAGTCTTTTGACAACAGCTGGAGAATTGGAGCTTCTGCCTCTTTTGGAGGTATTCGCATGACCGTTTACTGGAGCATGTTTGGTGGATGATCTTCTCTTTAATATTCCATTTTTCTGCTACAACAATTGAGCTGCATTATTGTAGAGAAAATGCAACATAAATGGTCCACCTTTTTAGACGCACTTTTAGGCGAGTGGGACAAATCCAATGAAGGCGAGTTGAAAACAGCTAAACGTTTGCGCACTTTTCTCCTGCTAGCCACTGAAGCATTTTCGCCTTCTTCTTCGTCCTCCTCCTCCTGAATGTAAGGGTCATAAAAGGGGTGTTTATTTATTGTTTTATTACTAATAATGATTTAGAGGGGCATGCCCACGCTAATAAGATTTTTTTCTAATCATTGAACTTCTGTACGGATTTTCAACTTGGTTTCTAACAAAACAATGCCTAGAATTTAATTTTAGGCATGCTTTTGTTAGAAACCAAGTTGAAAAATCCGTACAGAAGTTCAATGATTAGGAAAAAAATTTGAATTGGCGGGCATCACCTCTTATTAGCGTAGGCACGCCCCTTTAAAATCACGCCTGGGCCCACACGGCACGATTTTTTTATTAACAAAAAAATTTTAGTCGTCCTCCTCCAATCTTTATCAATTTTTAAACTTCAATGAAAAATCCGACCCTAGCAGCAAACATAGTGACAACTCTGTCCTATGCCGTTTGGTTTTTAGCGCTCCTAAATTTATTTTATACCTAATTTTTTTAGATGGAACACTTCTAAACACGTAGGCGTATCTTATTTTTGAGTGACAGTCACTTTTTAAAACATAAATTGACTTACAGGGTGCGCCAAAAGTCCTGACACAGACATAAAACTTCAAAAATCTTCATTGAAACAACAATATCAAAAAAGCAAAAACACCATAAGAAAGCCCAGACAATTTTGCACAAGATACTCATTCGGATCTTAAAATAAAAATCATTTGGTTTGACACAGGCATGCCTTCTTTTCCGCAAACATTCGACCACCGAGGCGAGCAAATTCACACCAAATTAATTGGGTCGCCGCACCCTGTAAAGTGCAATTGCTTAAAATTAAAAAAAAATGCCCTGACTAACGTCTATAAAATCTGTGCTGAACTACAATTTTTCTTTGATTCTACAAAAAGATATGCCGATTTAAATGAAGGTCACTTTTTAGCACAAAATCTAAAAAATGTAGCAAACGTTAAGAAAAATTTAGGTATAAGTCATTAAAAAAGTTGTATCCTTTTCTTTACCCAACAAAACAATCTCGTTCACCAGTTATTTTGAAGCCGAAAAACGGGCTTTCGAATGACCACTAAACTGACCACAACTGTTATGCAGGGTGTGTTATATACGATTAGGTCATAAGTACGTGCGTAGCTTAGTGGGTTCGCTACCTACTCTTTTGACCATCACAACAATTGGCGCAGTCGGCAGGATTCGAGCCTACGCGGGCAAAGCCCAATTGATTTCGAGTCAATGTGGCAAAACAACTAAATTAAATTTTAATTTGCTCGCCAATTAATTTGTTTGCGGAAAAGAAGGCATGCCTGTGTCAAACCATATGATTTTTATTTTAAGATCCGAATGATGTATCTCGTGCAGAATTGTCTGGGCTTTCTTATGATGTTTTTGCTTTTTTGATATTGTTATTAGGGTTGGCGAGTCGAGTACTCGAAATCGAGTAATTTCGAGTAATATTCGAAATTTTTCGAGTTTCGAGTATCGAGGCGAGTACTCGAAAATTCCGAGTACTCGCCTACCCTAATTGTTATGTTTCAATAAAGATTTTTGAAGTTTTATATTTGTATCAGGACTTCTGGCGCACCATGTAAAAATGGTCGACAAAGATCCCGTCCTGGCCTTATTCTTAAATTTTCAGAGGGGTTATTCGCTACATAAAATGGAATTTTTTTGCAGGAAAGTCCCCAAATTGCACTTTGTTTATCGAATTTTTTTTTTGTATTTTTGTTTACTTGAGTCGCTCTTTTTTAAAACAAAGTTGTCAATACTACCGTATTTATTCTAATAGGCCGACAAGTCGGGTTCTTTTTCTTAAATTTTTTTTAATTCTTAAATTTTTGGGTCGATCTCAAGATTTTAAGGTGAAAATCCAAAATCGAAAAGGCGAAATCGGTAGAGCTCATGGGAGTTAAGAAAACGCAAAAAACAACTTCGCGAAATATTTACTCTGGGCTGAGATACAGGCCCTTAAAGTAGAGGGTGTCGGATTATTGGAGACTGTCGGCCTATTAGAAGAAATACGGTATTCAATACTAAGCACCAATATATTTCTGAAATAAAGCTTTGGCAAAGTTTTTTGTTTTATAAGTGCTATTGATGAAAACAAATTGATGCTATGCTTTAACTCAAAAAATTTACCTGCTTGGTTTTTATTTTTTCCAGCTCTTCTTCAAAACTGGACGGGCAGGCACAATCAGAACACTCAAAACCGCAGTTTTTCCTCTGAGTTGGCATTCTTTTGAGGGGTGGATCTAAGCAACCAATGTGGTAGTGGTGCTTGCAAGTGTCACACAAGATTAACAAGTGTTGCTCAGTGATCTAAAAATTAATTCGAGATTTGCTATCGAAAATTTGGAAAAAATTGTAGCCCAAAACTAGGTGCAGCTAAAATACGACTGGGATCCCCCTAGCTAAAAGTCTAGAAGTAGCTACTCTGGTTTAAGAAACCTAGAAGCGTTAAATTGTTCAATTTTTTGGAATATTAGAAACTATGATTCTAGGTCAAGGATCGTATGTGTCCTTTTAAAAATATTTGTCCTTTTTTGGGCACACCTCGAAAAGGATACAAAATATTTTGGAAACGATCGATTAGACAACAAATTCATTTGAGAACAAATTGAATTGTTTTGTAAATATTGTTTTGACATTTAAGAGCAATTTTTTGTAATTTTGGACCAGGTAAAAGCAAATTTTGTTACCTCGATTTATGAACCCTATTTTCTCCTATCGTGTAGACGAGGTTGTTTTAGGCGGGGTTTTACGGATTAAGTGTCGGAAAAAATCCAACTTTCAAGGATCACTGTAAGGACAGATTGGAAAAATTCAGTCTCTTTCTGTTTTTGTTTATTTTACAGTGATCCGTAACAGTACATATTCAATGTGATAAGTCGATGCCGGAAAAGGCGCTCTTTCATCTTGCAGAAAAAGATTAACGTTAAGAAAAACGATTTTTTCGTAAAAAAGACATTTTTCGGAGGGTGAAGTTTGGCATATTATATAGTGTTTTCACCAGTCGCTTGCGCTTCCCAAAAATTTGAAATATTCTATCAGAAGACAAACAAACATTTGAATGAGAAATTTTTCAATATTTTTTTGAATCAAATGTTTGTTTGTCTCGAGCGGATTTGAAATTTGATAAGTATTTTTCAACTCCAAGAGCAGTTTCACATGCAAATTCACTGTGCTGAGCACGAATCTGGTGTCAGAATCTCAGGTTTGCTTAGAAAAAATAAAGTTTTACGTCAAAATGTTATTCGAAGAATTGATGAAGGGTGTAGTTTCTCACGGGTATGTCTCTGGTGGTCTTCTTTTGGCCGTAACTTTCTGTTACATCCCTTTTTTCAACTCATTTAATTGAATCTGACGTAGAGAAAACAGGGCTTTCTGATTGAGTATTTCAAATATTTGAGAAGGGCAAGCGGCTTGCAAAAAGACGGCAAAATATTCCAAATTTTACCCACCGAAAAATGACTACCGTAAATACTAATAAACGACCCCCGGCCACATTTCACTTTACCGGAAATCCGAAAACGGGGTTTCAAGGGCTTTAAAGTATTTTTTATGGCGTGAAACACGTAGAAAACACGTTTAAAAGTGTGGGAAAGCCATTTTTCGAATTTTTTTCGAACCACAGGGGATATCATGGTTTTTTTAGCCAAAATATGAATAATTTGAATTGGCGCCTTTTGAATTTTGAATGGATATATCAAGATCGAAACGATTTTTATGATGAATGTGCTTTTAAAAAATAAACGTCTATTTTAAGGCTGCTCAACCATGTTTCTCAACAAGGGCCGTGGCAAAAAGACACTCTATATGCATTTTATGGTCAAGAGTACTTATCGGAATCATGTCTAAGGTAAGTGAGTGCGCGCATCTCTAACTCTCAAGCCCCCAAGCCCCCGAAGGGGGGCTTGGAATTGAGATGCGCACACCCACATGAGATTTTTTTGAGATGCGCACACCTTACACACAAATCCCTCGGAAGTGACTCTGGATGCATGAAAAAGCATGCATACCAGAGTTTATTTATGCGGCAGACCCCAGTATTCAAAACTATGTTCAACATCTTCTTGTTAGTGGCCCTTGTGTGATTAGTGGCCCCTTTTTGTTCCCTTTCCCTCCCAATACAGCCCTTAATCCCTTTAAAATTCAAAAGGCGCCAATTTAAATTTTTCAAATTTTGACTAAAAAAATCATGATACCCGCTGTGGTTCGAAAATTTTTTTTTTCGAAAAATGGCTTTCCCACACTTTTAAACGTGTTTTCTACGTGTTTCACGCCATAAAAAATACTTTAGAGCCCTTGAAACCCCGTTTTCGGATTTCCGGTAAAGTGAAGCCCCCCCTACAGTTAACTATTTTCAAATTTGTTCTGCTTTTTTAATCCCATCACTGTTTATTTTTTAAAGCGTACGACAACTCATTTTGTAGATCTTTCCAAACTCTACAAAATAAGTTGTCGCACGTTTTAAAAAATAAACAAGTCGGGGTTAAAAAAGCAAAACAAATTTGAAAATAGTTAACTGTAGGGGGAACCGTTTATTAGAGTATTTACGGTATTTTTAAAAAAAGGCATTTTTCTCAAAATTTTGCTATTGTTTAAGAGATTGTTTTCTGCAAGGTGAAAGAGCATCTCTTCCGGCGTCGAATGACATATCACGTTGTACATATACTCTTAATAATTGCTGTGAAGTAGACAAAAGCATAAAGAGACTGAATTTTGCCAGTCTGTCCTTACCAGCGAGCAGTGATCCCTGAAAGTTGGACTTTTTCCGACACTTAATTCGTGAAACCCCGCCTAAAACAACCTCGTCTACACGTAGTATTACTAGGGTAAAAAATTTGAAAAAATATGCGGGGCAGATATTCACTTGAACAGGGTAAAGACACCCTAGTGAACTATAGGGTTGAACAATAAGTAATGTCGTTTTTTTAAATAGGTTTTCATGTAACATGTTATAATTATTTTGTGATTTATTATATACTGCTTGGTAGCCCTTTTCTTGGCCTTTCTAATGAGCCATCATTTGTTTATTAATGATAAAAATAGAGGGTATAAGTGCTCAAAAGAAACGAGGTTCACCAATGGGCACTTTAGGGGGTACATTTATCGCTTTAACTGGTCGAAAGTTTGATCCAGAATTTGGCACTTTAACAACATCTTAATGCTATCTTGTAGCGCACTTCAAAAGCTACAAGACCTATTTTACAGAATAATTTTTGAAAATATGGGTGTTGAGATATGGTCTTTTCAAAAAAACAATTTCTTGAAAAAATTACCAAAATCCGAAAAAATTGGAAAAACTTAGATTTTGGAAATCGTTTTTTCTTCAAAAGACCATATCTCAACACCCATATTTTCAAAAATTATTCTGTAAAATAGGTCTTGAAAAGTAAAAAAGAAATAAAATAAAAAAAAATAACCTGAAATACATACCCCAAATAATAATAATAATCAAAAATGGTCAAAATGTCTTTTTTTAGCGAAATGTTATTATTTTTTCATTTTGACATATGAACCCTATTATAGGTCGAAAGTGTGACGAGAAATAATGATTATGGCCTCAAAAAGTTAGTAAATATGATGAATTTAGCAAAAAGATTGGGTATAGAAATCAAAGACTTGAAATTTTACAAAAATAAAATGGAACTACTCTGGTTGAAGGCATATTACTGACTTTTTTGAGGCCACAAAAATTCTTTCGAGTTTCTCGTCACATTTTAAACCTCGAAGCATCGTTTCTAATGTGCCAAAAATTGAAAAATGCTAAGCTTCTGGGTGCCTTAAACCAGAGTAGCCCTGTTTTTTGTGAATATTTAGCAAATTGTTAGATTGTTTGAAAATTGTATAGCGTAACAAATTTTTGACCCACCTTTTCACAAGTATGGCACTTGTGCATATTTATAGACTCCAGAATGGAAGGAAATGATTTATCCGGAGACATTACCAACCAATTGCCATTAGCTTTAGGAGACGTTGAAGGTGTTCTTGACGACAATTTTTTAGACTTTCCAGAACCAGTTGGAGATTCCAAACTGGTCTTGTTATTGACTGGTATCTGGATCTTGAGTGGGTTCTCCAGGTTGAGTGTATTAGGCTTTATAGGACTGGTTTTGGGTGTGGAACGAGAAAGAATGTTAGGACGCCGAACGGGTGGTTTTACTGCCGGAGGAGTCAGCACAGGATGTGACTCCGCTGATATTGGTGTAATGGTGTCCTTGGTCTTTTTAGTGAATTGACCACTAGAAGACTTCCTGCCTGTCTTTGGCTTACTAAAATATTACCAAAAATTCTAGAATTATTATAGGGAATAAAAGCTATAACTAACTTATTTTGTTGTGAAGATGTTTTAGAATGATGAGGATTTTTGTGCGAGCCAGTCAAAGTATAGAGTGCCTGGCACAACCTATTCAACAATGCATTGGCTGTGGCATGCCTTTCGTGAAGCTTAGGCAATTTCTCTTGCATCTGCAGACAATTTATTACACTTTTTGATATTACCCTAGGACAGTCACGTTAAGACGATTCGCCCCATTTTATTTTGAGAGTGCTTTTTAAAATCAACCCTTTATCACCTTTTAAATGTCAATATACCGTAAATGTTATAATAGGACTTTAGAGAGTTTTTTTTCCGAACGGTATCTAAATCTTATATAGTATTTGGCATGTGTGGGTGGGTGGGTGTTTAACGTTTTTTTACTTCGAAGGCCAGAACGGGTCGTAGATAGCGAAATCACTTTTGTCGCTAATACTATCGTGTTCCCCAGAATGTCAGCTTTTGTTTTAAAAAAGAACAGGCGAAAAAAATGAGTTCTAATAGGGGATATACCTATTTTTATGAATGAAGTCATAGCCCCTCATTGAAATTTCGAAATACTATAGAGGCGCCGATAGGCGCCTGTGGTCCCTTGTGTCAATATACCGTAAATGTTATAATATGGCCCCCTTCTCCAATAGAGAAAACCCCCTTCTTAGAGGTTGAGTGCAAAATAAAGGGTAAAAAAGGGTAAAAAATTCAAATGGGTCGAAAAGACCCACTTAGTAGTTTAAGGGTTAATCTGACATCAGTTTTTGAAATGTATCTGTTGCATAGATACATTCAAATTGGTAGATTTGGGGTACCGTTCTGCCTTGTTTTAGAGTTTGAACTTTTCAGGCAACACTTACCACTTTCATGCTCTTCTCTAGACTTTGTTGTTCAGCGAGAGCAGTAGCTTTTGACTGTTTAGCTCTAACCAGGTGTTGCTCTTCTTCCGGCACTTCCACTTCTTCGCGGTGTTCAAAGTATCTAAAAATGGATCAAATAAACAAATACATAAATTGCTTCAAAGACCCAACCTAACAAATGAGGTAGAAAAAGCAGGTGGAGGGTTAGGCAACCTTAATTAACACACATCTTTACAACACAGCTTTACATAGTTTTTTTAGACAATAATCTTCTTGCACCATCTTGTTTTATTTAATTTGCTAACCTCTTTTCCAAAAAAACACCATTGTGCTGTTAGCTTCTCACGAGATCAGGGGTCCGATTACCGTATTCTCTCTATTAGTTCCACATGTGGGATTATTTTTCAATCGTCCGAAAATCGGAAAAATTTGGGGTCGATCTCGAGATTTTTGGGTGAAAATCCAAAATCCAAAAACAGAATTGGTAGAGCTCGTGGAGTTAAGACAATGCAATAAACAGCTTTGTTGAATTTTTCTCTGAGATGAGATACAGGTCCTCAAAGTTGGGGGTGTGGGTTTAATAGAGAGTGTGGAACTAATAGAGAGAATACGGTATATCCCTTATCGAACCCCTGAACGAGATATTATTTTGTACAAGAACCCTTGAAAATGTATAACAAACAAATAAAAGTATGAACCAAATTACTTTTTTGACTTAGTCCATACTTTTACTTTTTTGTTCTACATTTTCATAAAATCCTGCACAAAATGACACATGTAAAAAATTATTGTAGTAGCGAATACACCTCCTCCCGAAATTTTTCCTTATGAAACCCTATTATGAAGTACCCAAATATAAGTCCCAGACCCCAGAATAAGTGCGTAAGACATTTTTTAGTCCCAGTTAACATAGGCTGGCCTACCCTAAGCCTAAAACCACAGGTAGTTACAGGGATTTTGAAAAAAAAATCGGAGTGGGGGGAGGAGGGGTGTATTTGCTACTAGCGCCAGAAAATTAAACAGGACAAGATAAAAGAAAAATTTGGTACAAAAATGTTAAAAATCAAATATATATTTTTTGAAATAGATAAAATATGAAAAGACCAACTGTTCGGTTGGCACTTCAGCAAACTTTTCCTCAAATTGGTGCCTGTCCATGCCCAGCAGTTCCGCTTTTTCCGCAAAGGCGTTGAGAAATTGAGCGCTTGTGTGAAGCATTTTGGTCTTTTTATTGTGCATCTGCAATGGGACAATACGTTAAGATTTAAAATAAGTATGATCATTACAGCTGGCAGAACCACAATCACATTTTCTATATTTTTCATGCGCTGCTGGTAGCTGTGGAGTTGCTGGCGACGTTTAAACTCTTGTCTGGAGTTAAGCACTGGACGATGAAATAAGATCATACGTGTGTTTTCTTGCCTCATAAATTTGGCATAGCTGAATAAAAAACAGCATCACAATTTCCAATTGGACTGTTTTGGTTAAAAAGTTGGATTCTTATCCTTTATCCCGACCCCACCCTAATTTAAAAGGGTACCGGGATACTGGAAAATAGCTTAAAAGTATGGAAATTGAACAAATTTTTGTCAGCTTGGTCTTACTGCACAAAGAAACTCTGGTATGCATGCATGTTTTATGCCGCCAAAAAGGCGAATCAACTTATTTATGTCAAAATAAAAATGAAGTTCAACAATCAAAACTTGGGTGGGGTCGGGATAAAGGATAAGAACCAAAAGTTGAATAAAAAGGTTTTACATCAGGTTTTACATAATATAACCACCCTCTCTAATAAACCCACCCTCAACTTTGAGGGTCTGTATCTCGGAGCAGAGTGAATATTTTGCAAAGCTGTTTTTTGCGTTTTCTTAGTTCTCACGAGCCCTACTGATTCCATTTTTTGGACTTTGGTCGAACCCACAAAAATTTCAAAATGACTCTAATAAACCCACACCTTAGAAGGGGCTTAAAAAATAAACCCACCGGCGATTATATTAGAATAAATACGGTATTACTGTATTCCCTCTATCTAGCCGGCCGCTCGACTTTGAGAACCTATATCTCAGCCCAGAGTAAATATTTTCCAAATCTGTTTATTTCAATTTATTTAAATAGGAGGTACCGTATATCCTCGATTAAACGGTCCGGGCCGTTTATTTTTCAACCCCCCTCGGAGGGGGGCCGTTTATTAGAAGGGGGCCGATTATTACAGGGGGCCGATTATTTTTCAACCTAAAATGTTGTTTGAATTTTGTTGGTCGCAAAACGAAAAAAAAACCTTTTTTGACACCTCAAATTCATATTTTGCTTCACAATTTTCTTGCGATTTTTGTTCTTCTTATTGGTGTCTCCAATGTTTTCTGTTTTAGATATATCTGATGACTTACCAAATCGATGAGCTTCAGCTACATGAAGATGAAGGCCAACAAGTCAACCGTAAGCGCCATCGCAACAATGATTCGGCCACAAAATTGGAAGCAGTTTCATGGGCGCGCAAAGTCTCGATTCACTCGGCAGCGAAGAAGTTTGCAGTCACAAGAAGCCGTATCAAGGACTGGATGAAGAAGGAGAATAAGCTTCAGCAGCAACAGTGAGCTTTAGTATTTTCTTTGATCTCTAGTTCTTCATCGTTTCATTTTCAGAAATGCAGCCGGTGGATCTAAACGGATGCGTCTTGATGGTGGTGGCCGCCATGTGCTCAATCCTGAACTTGATGTCCAATTGGCTGAGTGGGTCAGAGAGAAACGGGAGAACAAGCAACCAATGTCTCGTCGAGTCATCAGGAACAAGGCAGCTGAAGTATTTCATGGCACTGATTTTTTCTAAGAATTCTAATATTTTCTAAGAATTCAAAATTATAATTAGCATCGCTTAAAGTTTTAGATCTCTACTGGATGGCTAGACTCGTTCCTCAATCGAAACAATTTCTCTCTTTGCCGTGTTACGACAACAGCTCAGAAACCACCAGAGAACTATGCTGAAGCAGTAGCTAAGTTCGTCGTCTACGTGGAAGAAAGAAGGAAAGTAAACAAGTTCAGTTCAATCATGGCGATGGATGAGACCGCTATTTGGTTCGACTGTCCTGACAATCGTTGCATTGAAACAAAGGGAGCCAAGGATGTAAGTTCAAATTCTGCCACTAGTGTCTAGTGTATCTAGTATATTTATTATTAGGTGACAGTTGTTACGACTGGCCATGAAAAGATGAGAGTCACTGTATGCCTCACTGCCTGCTCTGATGGAAAGAAGCTTATGCCATACGTCCTGGTCAATCGAAAACGCCCAGTGCCGAGGATCGTGAAACAATTTGAAGGCAAATTGCTTATCAACTGGAACGGATCAGTATGGATGGACAATGATACAACTGCGGACTATTTAAGAGAAATTGTCAAACCTGGTGGAGTTTTCTCTGGCAAACGACTTCTGGTTTGGGATGCCTTTGCAGCGCACAAGAGCGAGAAAACATTAGCGTTGCTGAAAGAATTAGGCATAGAAGCAGCTTTTATCCCCGGGGGTGTACAAAATTCATACAGGTATATATTTTTTATCTCTTTTCTACTTCAAACTTTTTTGAGGCACCAGATGTAAGTTGGAACAAGCCGTTAAAGGAACGAATCCGTCAGTATTATACTATTTGGATGAGCAATGATGCAGACAAGGAATTCACTTCTGGAGGCAATCCAAGAGCACCGGCATTAGACATCGTTTTGGGCTGGGTGAATCGTGCTTGGCAAGGAATAACAAAGGAACTCATCTCAAAGTCCTTCAAAGGTTTGTTTTTGATCGATATCAAATAAATCGTTTCTGTTTAGCTTGCGCTCTTACAACAGCATTAGACGGAACTGAGGATGAACAGATAACTTGCTTGAAACCAGAGGGATCAATCGGCACAAGAGGTTTGAATATTCTCCGCGACATCCGGGCTCAAAGGAATGCAAGAGATGGTCGGTGCGACTTTGAAGTGGATGGTTTGGAAGAGTGTGAGCTATCAGAAGAAGGCATGATGAGAAGAACCAATCAAGAAATCAATTTGGATAATTTCAATGAGAAAGAGTTATTTTTGTGTGTTGAATAGTTTATGGGATAGATTGTTGGTGCTTTAAAATGTTAAATAAAACCGTTCTCCTTGTCAGCAAATATTTCGTGCGTGACTTCCCTTGCCTTAAAAAGTGGGAATCTATAGGCAAAATGACCCATTTCAAGGGGGCCGTTTATTAGGGGGCCGATTATTTTTCGACCCCCCTCCTAGGGGGGCCGTTTATTAGAAGGGGCCGATTATCACAGGAGGGCCGTTTATTAGAGGATATACGGTATATTTTATAGTCCAAATGGTTCGAATACCACTACGAGCATGAATACAACCTACATCAAAACATCAATACCGTATTTCCTCTAATAGCTCCCCCGGGGAGTTATTTTTCGGATGCCCGAAAATCAAAAAATTTGGAATTCGATCCCGAGATTTTTGGGTGCTCAACTAAAATCTGAAAAGTGCGATCGGTATAGCTTGCGGGAGTAAATAAAACGCGTTAACAGATTTGCAAAAAAATTGACTCTGGGCTGAAATATAGGTCCTCAAAGTTGGGGGGAGTTATTAGAGCAGGGGGAGCCATTAGAGGTAATACGGTACATATATTTTTTGACTATTTTTTGATTGTTTTTTTCCTATTTATTACTATTTTTAAATTCGTTATACTATAATTATTATAGTATAATATCAAAAGGTCGAAATTAGTAGCCAAATGGTAGAGCACAAAAAGAAAGAAAAAAAAGAGCCGCTATACCGAGGGCTGACTTTAACATATCCACATATTACTATGTTCACACCATGTGGAATTTCGCGGATTAGCAAAACAAAGTTGTAAGATATTTCTTGCAGTAAATAATGGTCCACTGTAGCTGAGGGTTCATAGCAGATAGCAAAGGATATTTAGCAATAAAGCAATTTTATTCTAATAAACCCTGATTAGCCTCGAATAACCTTGGCTTTTACTTGAAAAAATGCTCAAAGAAATCAGCAATTTATCGCACGCTAATCACCGCTGTAATAACTTTTCTATTTAAAAAACTATTACAGTCAAACTTCCCTAACACGTACCCCCTGGGAACCGGGCTCAGGTGTACGTGTTAGGGAAGATACGTGTTATAGAGGGTACGTGTATAGACATTTTTGGTCAGGTAAATCCAACCAAATAAAAAAAGGTGTACGTGTTAGGGAAGTTTGACTGTACTAGCGAAAAGCGTAGTTTGTGCACTAATCTTGATCTTTTGATACCATAGTATAACGAGTTTTAAAAGATTAATAAATAGAAAAAACAATCAAAAATTAGTTAAAAAAAAGTATTCATGCTCGTATTGGTATTCCAACCATTCGGACCATAGTTGCACCCCCGCCTGGCGGCTCCGCCGGCGGCCCGCATCCGCCGGCGGAGCCGCCAGGCGGAGGCGGAAAATTCAGAAACTGCCGGCGCTGCCGCCAGGCGGCGGCGGCAAAAATTTTTAAACGCAGGCGGAGGCGGCGGCGGTGAGGCGGTTTTGAGAAGGCGGCGGAGGCGGCGGCGGAGCGAAAAATGGCGGCGGAGGCGGAGCCGCCGGCGGAGTGATTTTTGCTTTAATTTTGTTGTTTTTCCATTCATTTATTTCAAAAAAAGACTAATTAATAAAATTTAATTGATTAAATGAATAAAAAAACAGATGAGATTTTCAAATTCACAGTCTTAAGATATCTTTTAACAAGCTTTCAACAAGCCGAAAGACACCAACAAAACCAATTCTTTTGAATAGTAAAACTTTACTTGCTTATGATGCTCATTTGATCAAAGTTTGACTTGTTTATATAAAATAAAAGTGCAGAAAATTAATATTTGAAATTTCGCTTTATTTTAAAAAAATGGTTCAAAAACAATCTCGGCGGAGGCGGCGGCGGAGCGATTTAGCCGGCGGATACGTGTCCGCCGGCGGAGGCGGGGTACTTCAATAATGGCGCCGCCTCCGCCAGGCGGCGGCGGCGAAATTTTTTTAACGCCGCCTCCGCCGGAGGCGGAGGCGGGAAAAATTTTAAAGCGCCGGCGGAGGCGGAGGCTGGATTTGAAAATTTTGCTGCCGTGCAACTATGATTCGGACTATGAAATGTACCACCCCTTTAACTCTCACGAGCTCTACCGATTTCGCTTTTTCGATTTTGAATGTTCACCCAAAATATTTTGAGATCAACCTCAAATTTTTCCGATTTTCGGGAATCCAAAAAATAAGCTGGCCGGCCGGCTAATTAGAGGGAATACGGTACGCAAAATTTTTCACAAAAAGTTCATTTTGATTATTTTTGAAGAAAAAGATTAGTTTTATCCAGTGCTCTTTTCAAAAAAATTGACGTAAAATTCAAGAATAAATATATAAATTTTTGTTTTTATTTTAAAGTAAAAATATACACAGCAATCTATTTTTGCATGTGTTTAGTCAAAACTAGGGTTGGGTGATTTCCCAATTTTCAAAAATAGCGGTGAGTCACCGGTGACTCACCTAGTCACTTTTTTCATTTTTGACTAAATTTTCAAAATTCGCCGACCAACCCTAGTCAAAACTCTTCAATTAGGTCATTATTTAATGGTTTTAAGCGTCTTAAAAAGGCTATAATTTAGGTCAAAACTTCTTTTTAGGTTTTTTATAATTTTTTCTCCTGTTTATATGCGCAACCAACAGACTTACGCGTCTTTTCTTATTCTAAGTGTGTCAGAGTGATTGTGTTTTTTGCACAGCAAAAAGTTTGAGTCCATACAGCCATTTTGATCTGAGTGTCCCAACATAGAATTTTCATTTTGAGCATCTACAAGCAAGCCTAGTCTAAAGTAGTGAAATTAAAGCATTAAAAATGTTTTTTATTTGAAATCAGCGGGATCAAGACTTTTCGCATAAGGTATGTTTTAATAAGATTTTTTTCGTCGAAAATTAGGTGCATGGGCGTTTAACACCTTGGTAACGTTTTTCGGATACGAGTCTATTTTTTTTTAATTTTTACTGCCATTTTTTAGTTTAACTCACCCGTTTTTTCCCGTACTAACATACGCTGGCCTACTTATAAACCTTTACTTAAGTTTGAAAAATGGCCGTAAGGTTCTTATCCTTTATCCCGACCCCACCCTAATTTAAAAGGGTACCGGGATACTGGAAAATAGCTTAAAAGTATGGAAATTGAACAAATTTTTGTCAGCTTGGTCTTACTGCACAAAGAAACTCTGGTGTACATGCATTTTTTATGCCGCCAAAAAGGCGAATCAACTTATTTATGTCAAAATATAAAATGAAGTTCAACAATCAAAACTTGGGTGGGGTCGGGATAAAGGATACGAACCGGCCGTAATAACGACAAAGGCGCAAATTTAAAAGGCTAAATATGAGTATGGTCACCCCACTCAATATGAGTATAACCACCCCTTTTGAAATTTTTAATTTTTAGAATGGCGCGTTTTCCACATATTTTATTTTTTGAGGCTATACTATACTCATATTGAGTGGGGTGACTATACTCATATTGAGTGGGGTGACTATACTCATATTGAGTGGGGTGACTATACTCATATTGAGTGGGGTGACTATACTCATATTGAGTGGGGTGACTATACTCATATTGAGTGGGGTGACTATACTCATATTGAGTGGGGTGACTATACTCATATTGAGTGGGGTGACTATACTCATATTGAGTGGGGTGACTATACTCATATTGAGTGGGGTGACTATACTCATATTGAGTGGGGTGACTATACTCATATTGAGTGGGGTGACTATACTCATATTGAGTGGGGTGACTATACTCATATTGAGTGGGGTGACTATACTCATATTGAGTGGGGTGACTATACTCATATTGAGTGGGGTGACTATACTCATATTGAGTGGGGTGACTATACTCATATTGAGTGGGGTGACTATACTCATATTGAGTGGGGTGACTATACTCATATTGAGTGGGGTGACTATACTCATATTGAGTGGGGTGACTATACTCATATTGAGTGGGGTGACTATACTCATATTGAGTGGGGTGACTATACTCATATTGAGTGGGGTGACTATACTCATATTGAGTGGGGTGACTATACTCATATTGAGTGGGGTGACTATACTCATATTGAGTGGGGTGACTATACTCATATTGAGTGGGGTGACTATACTCATATTGAGTGGGGTGACTATACTCATATTGAGTGGGGTGACTATACTCATATTGAGTGGGGTGACTATACTCATATTGAGTGGGGTGACTATACTCATATTGAGTGGGGTGACTATACTCATATTGAGTGGGGTGACTATACTCATATTGAGTGGGGTGACTATACTCATATTGAGTGGGGTGACTATACTCATATTGAGTGGGTGACTATACTCATATTGAGTGGGGTGACTATACTCATATTGAGTGGGGTGACTATACTCATATTGAGTGGGGTGACTATACTCATATTGAGTGGGGTGACTATACTCATATTGCTCCATTTAAAAAATGTCAAAAATAGTGGCTGGTTCTAATGCCAAAAATTTATTAAAAATGAAAAAAACTGTTTTGAACGTATCTAAAGCCAACACCAAAGAGTATTAGGGGTCTTAAAATTCGGAATTTTTTAAATTTAAATCGTAACCATTAAAAAGACCCACTTTTGTGCACACGTAACGTGATAGAAGTTTTTACACATGCCCGCTTCACATTGCAAAGTAATTCCTGTTCTAGCTTCCAATCTATCTGGACAACCAATACAAGGTTTTCTTCCAAATGCTTTGTAGTCGATTTCTTGCCAACTGACTGCTGATAAATGATCTACGTCACCAAAGCTGATGCCAACAGAGTAAAGAGCACAAATAAGGTGCACCCAGCCTCCCCCTACATCTAAAATAAAAAAAGTTAACAAAAATAGCTTAAATCAAAAGTCTTACCAGCTTTTTTAAAAGCTCCAAACCTACTGGGACACAGTTCACAATGTGGCACTACATTTAATCCAAATATGCAAGGCTCGCAAAACCAGGGTTCTGTAGAAGAACTTGAGTTTACACTCTGGTCATCAGTGGCATCATCTACCATGTAGCATGCCTCATGTACTGCCAATCCACACCTCAAATATCGGAAATAAATTGGATACTTATGGATTATGCGTCCATATTTTTAAATTATATAAGACGCAAGGCTCTATATGTGTTGGTGGTGAGATGAGAGCTTGAGATTCAACCCTAAAATTGCAAATCATACCTTGAAGATCAGCTTCCATTTCTCCTCCGCTTCTTTCTTCATCGCTTCTTGGTGAATTTCCTTGAGGATGCTGTTGAGTTGAGAGAGTTCGTCGTAGATCTGAACCCATCTGGAGCGATCTGTTCGGCGAGCTGAACATCCTCTTTGAAATTGATTTCTTGGGCCTGAAGCATGATCCAGGAAATGTCAGCAGGAAGAGCTGCAAGGCGGAACCACTTGTCGAAAGACACTCTTGTATTTGCGCTTGAAAGACATTGCGAGAGCCTAAAATCGTGAGTTGTTCCTTTGTAACGAAGCGAGATGTCTTTCAATCATTTACGAGGTAAATCGCTTTCGAAGGATTGCTTTGTAAAGTTGTTTTCGTCGCGCCAATCGCAAAGGCGATAGGAGGCAATAAGAAGCGTCGACGACGATAGAAGGCGAATCATATTGTCGATTCCATTTCTTTTGAAGGCACTTTTGAAGATGACTTTCAAGTACCAAACAAAGAGAACGTTGTTCTCGTTGCACATCGCTTAGACTGGAGAAAAAAGGAGAACAAATAAAAAAGAAATCCATCCCCAAAGAAAGGAGAAACCTTTTTAAAAAGAGATCTGGGAACCCTGATCTAGAGGCACTTTAGCCTTGCTCCTATGAAAAAATATGGTAAAAAGATAAAAATTTTCTAGCTTCTCAAAACCTCTTTTTAAATGAGGACGGATAACCCACAAGAATTAAAAAATGTCAAACTAGCATACTTGTCACATTGAATGATCTCAGCTCCTTTTGTAGATTGTTTTAAATTCATGCAAATACTGCACACCAATAAATCTTTAGAATCACTGGAAGTAGAAGGCATTTGCTCAAAATTTTTGCTTGTGCCGGCATTTTCATAGCCCTAAATTTGTTGGTAGAAGTTAAAATAATAACAAAATGCTCATAGAAAAGTGTCTACTCACCAGCTGTGTGCTGTCCAGTATTTGAATGTCATTTTCGTCGTCACTTTCTCCCTCACTTTTTTCTTGGTCAGCATCAGAGGCAGAACTTGAAGCGTTGGAGTCAGTGTCATCTTGTTCTTGATCTGAATTTTCAGAGCTGTTTTCGCCAGCTAAAAATTATGAAAATATTTTAGAATTGAAATAATCTAGCTGCAAAAATTTCACCAGAAAAATCGGCATCGTCCTCATCATCTTCCACCCCACCACCTGAACCTTCCTCAAATATGACAGCATTTGGTTTAATTTGTCGTTTTCCTGGTCCTCTGGATACTGAAAGATCAGAAGATGGATGAAGAAAAAAGTATGAATACGTTACTGTCGGTAAAATGCCAAAGGCTTAAAATTTTAAAGTTTCTAATCTTGCGATTCAAAATAATTTATTAGTTTAAAAGATAGAAAAAAATCATTTCAGCTTAAGAAAAAAGTCTTTTTTATTAAAAATAATAATAATTTTTTTGACAAAATAAAAGGCTTACCAGCAAGTTTTAAAAAGTTAGCTCTTTCCTGTTCATACATTATGAGTACTGTAAATAAAATTTTTACTGTAAAAACCAATTATCGCCACCAATCAAAGTAAATTTTGGTATAAATTTTACACTAAGTAATATTAAAAAGATATATTAACTAATAAAAATGACGGTAATAAGTGTAAATGGATAAAGCAAATAAGCAAAAAGACGCCTAATAGCAGAACAAGTAGCTTGTTTTCTCCCTTCGTCTCTTTCTTGTGTCATCTCTAGCAACACAAAACTAGTTCTAGGCGGGACAAACTCATTTTGAAAATTTTAAATTAAAGTTTTGGTGTAATAAAGTAACTAAAAAAATAATAAATAGACCAGGGAAAATAATATAAAATTTACATAAAAATGATAAGTCACTACTAAAATCGGATGCTATTTTTGCTTTGATTTTCCTGTTGTTTTTTAGCTTGTGGTTAACCCTGACATTACGGGAAAAAAAAACTAGCACTGTTTACGGATGGGGTCAATATGACCCCAGCCGTAAAGTGCTTAGAATCATTCGAAATTTTGCAATTTCTCACATAAAAAGCAAATAACTTTATTTATTCCCACACTCGTGGCACACTGAATGACCAACACACGTAAATTTCTGACAATTAGAACATTTTGATGACACTTTTCTATCTGTTTCTCGCGGGCACAAATAACAACGACCACGTTTGCTTCCCGACGCAGATTGCGGAATCGCAAAAGTTCTTGGAGGATTTGCTACGAGTTGAGTAGAAGCCAAGATTTGCGCAAGCTCTTCAATAAATAGAAGACGACGATGACGCTTGCCAACTTGATATCCAGCATGGATTTTTGACCAGATAACAAATGCGTTGACAGCAGCAATGTCTACATGTTGTAGAATACGACCTAAAATAAAAGATAACTCTAATAAAAACGGATCAAATAAGAGAATCTACCATAGGCCAGCGACAGGTCTTTCGTTTCGTAGAATATGTTTGCACCATTTGGTCCAAGATATCTACTCCTCCTAAGATTCCAATAGATTGGATCCGAAAAATACCTCAAAAATCGAAGTATCTGGAGAAAAAGATCACGTGCAATTCCCTTCCGGATGCATTCCCTTCCGACACTTATGTTCCACAGCATTGCCACAGGCTCGTTCTTACCACGATACACACCTAAAAACGACGCAAAACATAAGTCAATATTTCAAATCCAACAAACCTATCAGATAGAGAACTCCAAGAAATCGGCGAAATTCCTGCACGGTGACGTTTTTCCACTCATTTGTAAGAACTCGAGAGCCTTCTTTGTTTGTCATCTCGACGATCGTCTAAACTGGATATATATGACCACATCTGGTAATCATCAAATCACACCTGAACAATTTCGGAGGCAAAGAATAAATCAAGAGAGCTTTCGATGGTGTCGACCCGATGAATTGCGTATGTTGTTACTCCTTCTTTCTGCTTCATGAAATTTTCTGCTGACAGTCTTCGCCGATTTGCTGGAGGCTGAGAATTCCACGCTTCTTTCCCGTTCTTAGACGCATACGACGGAATCACTTCGACTGTTTCATCACCACTCGCTACCATTGGATGAGACACCGCTGAGAGCGTCAACTATATTGTACTATTATATTGGGGTCAATATGACCCCAAATGGTATACAGTGCTGCTTTTTTTTTATACACCAACAAAAATAAAGCGCCAAATCCTCCGGAAAGTCAAAATGTAGCTAACAAAGAGACGAACAAAGTCACGAAAAATCAGCTCTTAATAATGTCTAGAAAAAAATTTACAGCCGTTTTAAAAGTGCCCTGGGGTCATATTGACCCCACCGTAATGTCAGGGTTAAACCTACTTTAGGGCAGACTCAAGCATGCTTCCCGAACTTAAGAAGGTAAGAAAAACACGTTTGAGTCTGTCCTAATATGCGTTGCCCTAACCACAACCTAAAAATTAACAATGGGAAGCAAAGCGAAAAACTCACCTGACTTTAGGGGCAATATTAGAGCCAATAATGTTTTTTTTTCGATTACACCAATAAACAACATGAATTTACCTTGTGCGGTAAATTGATAGGTAGGCGGAAATATCTTTTTTGTTAGATTTTATCCGCGATGAAATTCCTTTTCGGGATTAAAAGCGGGATTAATAGCAAAGCGAAACGATTTTGAGGTTATTTGCATTATTTTGTGCATTCTCTATAGCATTTTTTTCAGATTCGGCATAGTCTGCAAGTCTGCGATTCATCACCAATCACAAGGAAGAAGTCTATTACCCTATTCACTCTAATAGTAGCCTCCCCTTCTAATTTTAGCCCCGCTCTAATAGCACTGGACGTACTGGAATTCTGTGATAAAGAATATAAAGCTCATTTTGCTGGTGGTGGAAAGCCAGACAGAAGCAAGGTTATCAAATTTCAGGTCGACGAGGAAGAAGCGGTCAGACATGCAATTGAAAGGTAATTAATTGGTTCCTGAGTTGAAGTTTTGTCCTTGTGATAACACACATCTAATTGAGTATTTTAGGCATGAAGACGATCCAGAAGAAGCATTTCGACTAGTACGCTATAGCCAACTCCGATCCGAGGAAACAATTCATGCCCTGCTCATGGGGTGGGAAGAACAACCGGTCGGAAACCTTTGAACTCACTATGAATTATTGGGCTTTCTTCGTTCCGTTCAAGAATCGCTATGGTATGCAAAAGGATCTCATGCGGACTTAGATGATGTAGAACAAAGTGATGATGAAAACGATGACGATGAATGTAATTATTGTTGAATCAATTGATGTTATTTGTTTTAGTAGTTGTATAAAAGTTTAAGTTTTTACATTATGACCTTTCAGGGGTGTATTTATGGCCTTCTTGTTGAGTTATATATAAATATGGATGTAAAAAGAGTGGCCAAATCGCCTTCCATTTGCCTTCTAAAAACTTTTGAGGAAATTCTCAAGTAGAGACTGTATACAGTGCTGTGAAATTTAAATAAATATGGTAAAGTTTGAATGAAACTTGCAATTTATCGAATTTGTCGGGCAATAAATTCGGCAAATTATCGAAAATGTCTGGTTGCCCAAATTTCCAATTCCACTCAATACATTAAATTTTTAATTGCTTTAATATACATCCTCTGATTAAACTTCAATTGTCAGTCGGATTTTCCTCGTCTCTTCTATCAGGACTAGAAGAAAGGAGAGAAGATGGAAATTTGAAAGATGTCCCTTTAACTATTAAATTTACTAAATATCCTAGATTTTTGTAAAATAGCTTTTCAGCTTATTATCGGGCATTGCAAAGCATAATTAGCAATTCGACTAATAGAAACAGGGATGAGAAAAGTCATTGCTTTAAGAATGATGACGCAATGTCCGGCTGTTGGACGAAGCTACAGCAAGATGTCTGAAGACATCGACTTGGAAGAAGAAAAAATTTTTATAATTTGATATAGAAATTTCATTGGAGTGACGCTTGTACAAAAAAGGTACACTTATGTTTTGGGTTGTTCGGGAGTTGACTGTATTATGAGAGTTGACTGTATTTTTGACTGAAAGTTGACTGTATTGGAAGCGCTGATAGTAATAGAAGCGTCGACTGTATTAGGAGCGTCGACTGTGTTAGTAGCGTTGACTGCATCGTTGACTCAGAGTTGACTGTATTGGAATATTTAACTGTAGCCCGCTTTGCAAAGAGTGGGGAACAATTAACCGATTTCTCATCGACTGGTCAAATGATAATAATTAACCGGTCAATTGATCATTAGTTAACCCTACTTGTTTCAAGGGCCCAGGGCGCTGCGCGCCCCGTCGTTTTATTTCGTTTTTATTTTCGAATTGCTTTTTTTCGTTGTTGCTTTTAAATATTTAAAAAATAGATAACTTTCTATTTTTGTTTAAATTTATTTGTGTGACTTCTACTTATATCGATTTCTATAGAAATTGATGCGTCGGCCTTTCATAGTTAAATGTAAGCGACCTAAAATATGCTAAATTATTTTTTACTAGAGATGGAGGATGGCCTATTCCGGGACGGGACGGGACAAAATTTTTAGCAAAATTTTTCGGGACGGGACAACCTACAAATCTGTTCCGGGACGGGAATCCGGGACCAAGTGAAATTCCGGGACGGGGGACTGGTTTTTCCGGTCGGGACGCAAAAGCTCGAATTTGACATACCAGTTAATGAAATGACAATGAGAAATTCCTCGGAAGGGAATGTTGTTGATACGGAAGGGTTTTCACGGTCGAGAAATGAATTTGATACACTCGTTTATTCTCATATAACAAGTACAAGAAAAGGGTACTAGATCAACACTTTGTTCAAGAACATCAACATTTCGGCCTTCTCTGGGTCCAAGTTCGTTCTTCTGTAGTCGTAAACGTCGCGGGCCGTTTACTGCCGTTGTTGAGCTATCTGAAAGAAAGAATGGGAATGGGACAAATGAGAGGAAGGGAAGTTAAGGAGAGAAAAAGTTGGAAGCAAGCAATCGGTTTTTTGCATGACACGTTTTGGAGTTTTTAGATAACATAATTTTAGCGCCAGTTCCGGGACACATTTTAAAAATCCGGGACGGGACAATAAATATGGAAACCGAAAAATTTTCCCGGGACGGGACAAGGGTCAAATTTTTTTCGGTCGGGATACCGGGACGGGACAATCGCATGAAACTCCACCGGTCGGGACGGGAATGTCCCGTCCCGTCCCGTCCCGCCTCCATCTCTATTTTTTACTATTGCTGTTTGAATCGATTTTTGCCCTTTTCCAGTCATGCTTAGTTTTATTTCTACCTTACTTGTTTTGTAATCGTTTTGTCTTACTCGATTAAATTTTTTAAATCGGTACAATCAATAAGGTTGCCTGCTAAGATAAAGCGGGAGATAAAGACATGAGTACAGAACATGGGTTTGAATTGTAAAGGGTTGAGACCATAGTTGGGCATTTTTAAAAAACCACCACCGCCGCCGCCACCGCCGGCGGCGCCGCCGTCACCACCGCCGGCGGCGCCGCCGTCACCACCGCCGCCGCCGGCGGCGCTACCGGCGGCGCCACCGGCGGCGTAAAAATTCTGCTAAATTTCGCCACCGCCGCCACCACCGACGCCGCTACTCCGCCGCTAGCGCCGCCGGCTATTGCGTTAACGTCAAAAAAAAAGTTTTATTAGTATAAGACTACAATGAATGAACCAGTTATCTAGTTTTTCATATTTTAATAAGATGACCATTTAAGACAAGCATTGTTTTACTATTTAATAAAATTGGTCCTGTCGGAGTTTTTCTCCCTGAAGAGAGCATAGCCATAATACTAAACAGTCTTTCCACTCCTGCACTTGTAGCTGGCGTTGCTAAGATGTCGAAAGCCATCTGAGAAATCGAGGAATATGTCTAAAAATGAAGTCATATTAATAAACTTACTAAAGTTATTTGTATTTTACCTCGATTCTGGCTTTCCAAAAGTCCCATGGATTACAGGTGCCAATGAAATCATCACTATTTATTTCATTGAAAAAACGTTCTACTTGTGCAGTATCAAGTGAGCCCAGTGGCTTTTTATCGAAAGAGTCAGTGAAAAAGCTGTAAATGATTACCTCAAAGAACAGAATGCTGGTGCTATTAGAACAACATGGCCAAAACATTTGGAAATGAATGCTCGAGACGCAGCAACTGGTTACGTTCACGAAAGTGCTTCTTCACGTTCAATTCCCTTCACAGCTAAAGAGATAAACGGCATTGCAAAAGAAGCTGTTGATCTATATCTCAGCCAAATCCGAAAAGACTTACAAGACAAAGAAAAATTTAGAAAATTTTGTATTTAGTTATCTTTCATTGTTCGTTCTCAGCCATTTATTCTGACTATTTGTCCAGTTGATATTTAAAAAAATCTGAAATTATGACATTTGAAAATAGTGCACTTTTGCGCAATCAAGAACACAAAGTTTTTGCCGCTAACGCCAACCGGCGCCTCCACTGCCGCCGCCGCCGCCACCGCCGCCGCCTCCACGTGCACCGCCACCGCCGCCGCCGCTACTCCGCCGCCACCGCCGCCACCGCCGCCGCCGCCACCACCGCCGCCGCCTCCACGTGCACCGCCACCGCCGCCACCGCCGCCGCCGCTACTCCGCCGCCACCGCCGCCACCGCCGCCGCCGCCACCGCCGCCACCGCCGCCGCCGCCACCGCCGCCGCCTCCCGTGCACCGCCACCGCCGCCACCGCCGCCGCCGCTACTCCGCCGCCACCGCCGCCACCGCCGCCGCCGCCACCACCGCCGCCCTCATATTCGCCGCCGGCGCCACCGCCACCGCCGGCGGTGCTTTTATTTTTGCCGGCGGCGCCGGTGGCGGCGGCGGCGATCCAACTATGGTTGAGACGTTTGAAGATTATATTGTATTGCTTTCCTAGTGACTAATTAAATTAATTGAATCGATTTAAACGATCGAATCCATTCAACTGGATCGATGTAATAGACTGGATTCAATCAATTGAAGCAATTCACCTACGACAAATGATCTTTTTCAATCGAAACGGAATGAGGATGATTGGTGGCTAAAGAGCAGACGCCTCATTTTATGGTCTGACTAATTGGATGTTGGATTGGAATGGCCTTAAGATGATAATAAATTAGTTTGTAATAATGATTGGAGGTCGGACCAAATGAACCAATCCCACTGGTTGACTCATCCATTTGAATCGATTCAACCAAGTGTATCTACTCAACCGGATGACATAATTCAAGTAGATAAATCGATTGAAAGGCCCGGCCGTGAATTTTTGGACCCGTGTCCACCCCTGGTGGCTGTAATCAATTTTACCCGTCACATTACTGATTTACCCCGTCAAGTCTTAAAAAGTTTATTTCTATTAAGTATTTCTTAGATTTTTGCTATATTTTTTTAAGTTTTTACACCAACGCGTAGATCTGGATCTTAAATTTTCAACGAGCTATCAACTGACTTAATGAAATTATTAAAAGTTGCAGAAAAAAGTGTTTGTATAGACCTAATTTTAGAAAAATTTGCTTTATACAAAGTCTATTTACTACAACTTTTTAAAATCTCAATAGATCAGTCTACAACTTGTTTGAAAGCTGAGACCCAGGGCCACACTTCGTTATGAATATTTTAAAAAAATGGATAAAATTTAAAAGAAAACAACAAATTTTAAAGATTTGACGGAGTAAATCAATAATTTGACTGGGTAAAATAGTACGATCTATCTTTATTTATAAGATTTGTCCTTATTTTGATACCTCAAATCTTACAGATTTTTAATGTCCTTATTTATAAGAAATGTCCTTTTTTTGCACATCGTCCTTATTTGTCCTTATTTTCTAAAAAAGTGCGACAAATCAAAGAATTTCATCAAAATTTTAGTCAATTTGTTTCGTTTTGTTCTGATTCTCTCTCGTTGCAGATTTTCTTTTTTTGCTGCTGAAATAAAGTTCAAAGGGATTGGAAAGTGAAAAAACTGTAATTATATTCACTGTATCTTGTCCGATAATAAAATTAACATTCTTGCAGTGAGTTAAACCGCTTATGATTATTTTATAATTACAAAGTGTCAAAAGTACTCAAAGCAAAAGTGAGTACTTGTTTAAAACAACGACTCGCATCCTGATCTCTACTGGCTTATTAGCACAAGGCAGGCTCCATTCAGCTGACTAACACGTTCTTGAAGCTTGTTTCTCTTTGTACAAAGCGCAGTGGACTGATGGCAGGAAATTTTTGCAAGTGGAAGCTATTAAAGGTCTACTGCAAGTTCGGGTCAACATTGATATCGACTCCCCAAATAAAAAAAAATTGAATGCCACAAAACCTGACCTTCTTAAAATCGCTGTAACTACCCTTTGGAACAACAAGTTTAAGCTTAGCCCTTAGGCTCAGGGTAGGCCAGCGTATGGAAGTTGTGACTAATAATAGTTTTACGCACATTTTCGGGTCTGGAACATATATTTGGGTGCCCTTTACTCAAAGGGCCATGCCGTCTGCATCCACGATTGTCCCCGCTAATTCAAAAAAATTTCCTAATCATTGAACTTCTGTACGGATTTTTTGGTTTCTAACAAAACTTTATTTTAAATTAAATTCTAGCCTTGTTTTAACCAAGTTGAAAAATCTGTACAGAAGTTTAATGATTAGGAACAATTTAGAACATGCAGGCATGGTTCTTTAAGTTTTAAAAGGCATAAGTTCGGGGAGGGGGTTATTTATACTAGGATCAATAACAATTTTTGCAGTTAATCAAATAAGATTTTAACCAACGGCTGAAAATGACAATACAAAGAGAAGATACCTGAGGGCAGAGCAAAGGAGGACAGCAAAGACTGTATATCAGTGGCTAGCTGTTAAGGAGGAGTGTTATTAAAAATAATTTATTGTTCAATCTATGAACCACAATGTCAGGCTCCTGGTCGAAAACAATACTTTAAATAACAATAAATGCCACACAATTTTGCGGAAATTTCTTTATTCAAAAATGTCCATAATGCGATTTTTCTGCTACTGCGACTAAGAGCTTTATCCAGATATTTTAATTCAAAAAAACTAATTGTTAAAATAATAAAGCTATCTAAAATGTCTAAATCTACAGATATGCTGAATAAGCTCAACCTGACACCTTCTCGTAATCCAAATTTCAAAAAAGGTCAAGTATCTACAGGCGATCGATACATGAGTTTGAGAAGTGAAGACCAGATCGACCTGGCAAACCACCTTCTTACATCAGTAAACAGTTTATTGTATTTTTGTGGTGGATTTGGGAATTTTTCGGTTACAGGAAGAAAGTGCTCAGTCTTCAGAAAGTCCAGCTACAAGACTTGAGCGTGAGACAAAATTAAAGTCCATGCAGAGTGAAGTCCTCAGAAGATTTTGACATTGCAGTATGCTCCTATCGGCGAGTTTTGCAACCGACAATAGCATTAAGACTTCGTTATCCAGCCAAAGTGCTCTATTCTTGCGCAGCTCCACCTGTCAATGTGAAGCGCTCCCGCAGGTACATTGAGAAAAGCCCGAAAGGATATTAGACGCCCTGGATTATCAGATAATTTCTGTAAGCTCTAAAGGCAAAATATTTAGAAAAGGCATTGTTTTAAGTAGGGTTGGGTGATGGCCATATGGCCGGCCATATGGCGGAGTATAATTTCAAATAACCGACCATTTGACCAACCCTTTCACCTTGGGATTATGAAAAATCTTCCAGCTGTGGAAATTTATGGTAGAATTGACTGTGAAAATGGCCTGGCTTCAGCCATATGGCCGATTTAAAAATGGCTGGCCATTTTCCCAACCCTAGTTTTAAGTTAAGATTAATTAAGACTTTATTAATCCCTAAGCTTAAAATAAAACTGTGTTGAAATGTGTTTCCAGGCAGAATTAGTCAAACTTTATAGATTCATCATTAACTGATTGGAGCTACTCAAACATAGTTGCCGTTGCTCTGGCACATGAAGTGTATCTTTGGGATGCAGATAAAGGAGATGCTCAAGTTGTTTTTTTATCATTTTGTTGCCATACAATTGTTTTTGTTTGCAGTTGCTTACTAAGTTTGATGAAAATGGAGCAATTCCAACCTTGATTAAATGGTCTCAAGAGGGAAAATATCTTTCTGTCGGACTTAGTGACGGTACTCTTAAGGTTATTCCCCCTAATATAATTCAAATTACTACAGTCAAATCTTGATAAGCCGACATTGAGGACATTGAAAAAAGCTGAAGAACAAATTTTAAAACCTCCTAAAATGTCCCCAAATGCCGCATCTACTAAGGTCGCGTCCACAAATAACAATCCAAATTTGTCGAGTCATAAATGCTTGTAAGGCCGCAAATGTCTCATCCGCAGATTTATCTTACATCCCATCATGATGACCTCATGTCTCGGCTTAGCAAGTTTAAAATTTTCATATTAATCTTA
>JAMRYI010000315.1:0-179663 GCA_029231635.1 Ditylenchus weischeri | reverse complement strand
AAGATTGATGAATTGAGAAAAATTAATTTAAAAATCCAATCTTCGAATTTCTACATCTTGTTTGGTAGGAGCTGCCAAAAGAGACCAGTTCGTTGGCATTGAATACATCAGCAGGTGAGAATTTTGAGATAGCTTCCAGGAGGAGAGTTTGCTGCCAATTGCCCAGTGCATCCATGTTGATGTCTCCAGCTTCTCTTTGTTCTTTGCCGAATTTGATCGAATGTCTGTTCCTGAATTTGGTGAGCCAGCCTTCACTTGCTTCGAACAATTCCCATTCTTCGATCTTCTGTTCAATCTTGGATTTGTCCTCTTCCAGCGGCCTTTACAGATGCTCCAAAGATTTCTTCAGCGACTTGACCAATTCTTTTGTTAGTTGAAGTGCTTTTTTCTAAAACAAACAAAATAAATTTAAAGCATAGGATATAAATTTTACCATGACCAAAGGACCAGTGAGAGGGACATTTTGACTTCCGACCATTTTGACCCAGCGCAGCACAACCTCTTCCAGACCCTCATTCTTCATTGCTGTTAGTCGAGACTGTTTTTCTTCGCCACCTTCATCGATTGCACTGAGGATTACCGCCTTGCTGTCCAGAATGTTTTTGATTGTTGAATGAGGAAGATCGAATTTTTTGCTGAGATCCGCCAAACTGCCTGTTGCCTCAATGACTTTCTTCTTCAGTTGCAAAGTGATGACGCGTCGCTTCTTTGGAGTAGACATCTTAAAGATAAAAAGGATAGATTAAAAACAATGAAAAGCACAAAAATGAAAGAACAGAAACAGTGAAAAACATAAAAATGAGAAAACTAAATGTATACAGAGTTTGTATGCTTGTTTCGTGTTGGGACACAAAAAATTTGAAGGCATTATTGGACTGTACATTGTACAGAGTGTCAATTTGTTGGTCGGGATCGGCTTTAGGTGTACACTATAGAGAGTGTACACTATGGTGGGATGTCGGTTTGCCTTAATTTTGTTCAGGCCAACCAAATCTTCCTCAAGTGTACACTATAGAGAACTGTACACTATAGAGAGTGTACACTATAGAGACAGTTGACTGTATATCAAGATTTTGTATCAAAAGTAGATATCTGATCAATATTTTCTTACTAAACATATATAAAGTAGCGTCCAAAAACATTCAGCAAGGTACAATTTTTTAAAGAAAAGGGTATAACTTTTACCACGATGTACATTGTATTTCAACCATGTACGCCAAATGTTTCTCAAAACCTGCGTTTCATTTTATGTATAAATATGCTTATGTGAAAACCGAATTAAAAAACACAACGTGCATTGATTCAATTGTACCTTCAATTGCACTTCATAAGTTATGGCCATCAACATACAAAATCAAAACAAGATGACTCAACAATATTAAAATGTAGCGCAAATTTTGAGCAACATTTTGGCACACATGTTTAAGAGTTTCGAAAATCTTTTTTCATAAAAGTTAAAGTTTTTTGAGAGTTAAGATGAGGGTTGATCATTAGGTGTATTGTAACAACTGATTTTAACTTGAAATTGATCAAAATTTTGTTATTATCATCACGTAAGGCTAAAAAAGTTGAAGTGTTCTTGTACATGAGGTTTTTAAATTATCCAAAAAGTTGACTATTCACAAAGTTGACCAATAGGGGTCAAAATAATAGTAGGGAATATTAAGATGGCGGAGTATAGAGGTGGCTGCCGTGGCGGCGCAGGTGGCGTTGGCCGTCTCTTTAGAAAACCGTATAAACAATTTGAAAGAGCAAGGAAAACTACACCAAAAAGTACTTCATAGTGAAAAAACAAAGTCTTCAGAGTGTTAATCGACAATTTGTAAATAATTTAGAAAAATATTTCAAAACACATTTGGACGTAAAACTATTTTCTTCTAGGCTGACCTTCTAACATCCGATTCGTGTTCAGCATGGTCAATTTGCATATAGAACTGCTTTTTAAATTTAAAAAATTATGGTCGAATTTCATAATCCCATTAAGTATCATGGGCATTTAATAATTTTAATTCGATTGCTGTACCACTTTTTGTGGTAATATCGCCTCCAGGGACCAGTTTCACCAGGAAGTCATAAGTGCTCTACAAGAATAAGCAATAAAAAAATTCTCGTGATAGGGTCCTCAAAATCACACCCCGGACGGTTTCCCTGTAAGACATTTTTCTGCTGTTAATCTTCCAGCTTAAAACCGCTGGTAACGATGAACTTGATTTCTTATACGCGTGTCTTTGTTGATTGCTTGTGTTTTGCAATGACGACGGCCTCTTCCATAAATACAATCGTTATAGTCATTACCATAGTCCGATAAATATGCTGTTTTGACTCTCAACAAAAATTTCACCAGATGTAAATGTGGAGTGCTGATTATTTTCATCAAGTAGTTGTTGTTTGACTCATTAAAGTTGTTTGATTTGCCGTGCTGGTCAAGTGTTTTTTGAAAAACATTCCATTCTTAAGATGGATATCGGGCACGTCGTTCTCTGACACCACGTGCACGATCTTCTGGAATTCCTAAAAGGAAGGCTGTATCCTTATCTGAGTTTCATTGAAAATAAATTGGCCTACTTAAAATATTCTTCTTCTTATTCTTCTTTTAAGCTCATCTAGATTGGCGATCGGCGTGCGGTAAACCCTGCTTTTGATGTATCCCCATAGGAAAAAATCACATGGCGTTAGGTCTGGAGAGTAGGGAGGCCACGGAAGCAAAAAAGAACCCTAAAGGAGCAATAACTAAGCATGAAGGAGAACCATGAATAAAACTACCCCTGTCCATCTAACTATTTGGAAGCTGGCGAGAAAGCCACTGACGAACTCGAATATCCTAATGTGGTGGAGCCCCATATTGCATGAACACCACTTCTTCGAAATTTGGAAGCCCCATAGCCATGGTCGGTACAACTTGCAAAATTACCCAAGTCAAACCGGACCTTGTACCGAAATTAAGATTACACCAATCTGTTTTTGTAGCATGGCGAGATAATTCGTCCCATTCACATTTTCATCGATAGAGAACGGGCCTACAATTCCTTCTTTCCCAATTGCTGCGCAGACTGTAACACGAGCACAGTGAAAAGTCTGTTCAACGTACCAATGCGGATTATCATGGCTTCAATAACGAAAGTCGTGATAATAGCGACAAAGATAACAACAGCCCACAATAATAACAAACAAATAGCACCTGCCGATTAACAACACTGTTAACATGGAAATGAGCCTCATCCAGAAACATCAAATTGCCCAAAAAAATTCGGATCCTCCTCCATATTTGCCAGCTGAGTGTAAGCGTGAACGATGCGAGTCCCTTCATTGTCATTGTTCCTCGGATCGATCTGATGGTGAAACTAAAGTTTATACGGATGCCATTTCGCTTCCTAAAGACGGTACACACAATAAGAAATCATACGAAAAAGCAATAAAGAAACCTTGAGAACACGCTGTATTGATATTCTTGAGGCATCTCTTTAGAAGGCCAGTATGCGAGTGCACAGATGCGGATTTGCGGCGAATGTTGCAACAACCTGCAGCGTCTTTGAGTTGAAACCTGGGATTGTTCCTCTTCTTTCGATTCATAAACTTTTCATGCTACTCTTTGATACGATTGCGATCTGGAACCTTTGCGTGCCCACCGAGACGAAAATGCGTACCTAACTTCCCTTGGACTGACATCGGACTCGCTTCTTTGATCCATTCAAAATTATTAAATGACCGGTCATTTCAGCAACTCCACTGTGAACCAATTGACCTCCAGCCGAGAAAATGATAAAACAGTAAAATATTAAAAAATTTCAATTTAAGAATTTGAAAACATAAAATTTTGGAAATTGGGGCCCAAATGCGGGTGCCCAAATGCGGGATGCCCAAATGCGGTTGCTCAAATACGGGTGCCCAAATGCGATGTGCCCAAATGCGTGGATACCGGAGCAATTAGTAACTTTATTCACACAAACATAACATTTTGTAACAGCCATGAATTGAGTGTAAACAATAACATCACACAAAACAAATTGGAACACTTCAATTTAATTCACCGCCGAGAATCTCGCTGACCATTTTTTCTCGCATCCCTTTCATCTCGCCCTGTAGTAAATCATTCAAGGCACCACGAGATATACGCTCCGCAAATTGACATATGAATGCTCCACAGTAATAGTTATTGTCCTGTTCTGGGATATTCTGCAAAAATTCTTGCAAAGCACCGCATCAAACATTTAAAAGCATACCTTCGCGCAAAAACCAATCCAGTTAGAAGGGTCTGCTTCTTTGTCATCTGTTTCTACTGCATAATTTATCAGAAAATCCCTGAACACTTATTAATGATCAAAACTATCTTTAAACCTCCTCACTTGCTCAAAACATCTTTAGCGCCTTTTTCCTGGAGTCGTAAGAAGACCTTTGCCAAATTCTTTACTGCTTCCTTCACCAGGTTTTTCAATCGCTCATCAGCCATGCGATACTTCTTGCGTCTGTTCATCTCGTTGTAAACTTCGTCAGTTCCTTGCTGATTTAACTGAAAAAAAGCAATGTGAAGCAGAAAATTAATTAAGAACTTACCTTAATGGAGTCGATGAATTTCCAGATGGTTGGATGTGCGACGCCGAGGGCACAAGCAACTTTCCTTTGATGAGCTTCTAAATTTAATTCGTGTAGATATTTCACAGCCACTAAAAAATCGCAACATACCAGCGTAGTTGTCTGTTCTTTCATCGTCCTGCATTATGCGCTCAACCAGATGCCATGAGTCGATCGGGAAATGAGCGGTTTTGCGCATTCCATTACTTTGCATAACACCTAGAATAACAAATAAACAAGCGAATCAAGAACTAAATTCACCTATGTAGTTAGGCTCAAACCAATCTAACAAAATAGGCGTGAGCTCCATCGGCATGTGCTTTTTAGGGCATCAAAGAACTCGTCCAGATTTTTCATAGGCACACAGGCTGAAGCTACAATGTTCTACACTAAATTGCTTGAAGATTAATTAGATTACGAGCAACAGTAAAAACATACATCATGAGCAAATAGTGGATCAGTATTGTATCGATTGGAAAGGCCTTCTTCCTGCAGATGTTTGTAAAGATTCGAACATAAATGCCAATAGCAGCCAGCAATAGAAATTCCCTCCCATTCTCCTCGAGCTGCATTCTGGATCGCCAATTCAAAATGGCATGAGATTGACTTAGGTTTGAGATTCGGGAAGACTGGACCAGTAGTTGAAAGAGACGACGGTATGTTGCACCTTTTTTATTCGGCAAAAGAGCAGTAACGATTGGAAAGACAAAGCCTTTTCTCTTGGCAAGGACCACAAAGACCTGAAAAAAAACTTTATGACAAAGAAAACCCGTGTAAATTTAAAAATATATTTGTGCGAAAAGCGGAGGTGTGATTAGAAAAGTTCCATCACCGTAAATTTTCTTCACACTGCTCATCCACTGACCATAGCTTTTGCGACCGAAGCCAAGAATTCTGCCTCCAATTTCTTTCTCCATTCCTGAGTCAAACAGAAGAAATTCATCCGGCTCTCTTCCACAGACGGCTTCTTAAAGGACTTTTCTTTAAGGAAAACGTGCTTTTTGAAAATATTTCGCTTTTTAGAATTTAGGGTTTTAGCATGAAAGACTTGTAAACCCCACGATTAAAATATAACCAGCATAATCCTATATGCCATTCAATTTCATGCGCTTTCTTAACACATATTATGAACAGCGGTCTAGTAAGAGAAAAACGCAAAATTAAACTAAAATTATGTTAGGAATCGCAAAAATGAGGGCACTACAAACCACAACTTTGAAAAGGCCATATCTTAAAAATGCGTAAGAATAACGCAAATTTTGACGGTGCCATCGTGTGCAGCGTATGCGAAATGGGTAATATATCGTATTTCCTCTAATTGCGCCATCCTCCAGTTTTGAAGTTTTGCCTTGTTTTTTTGTCTGTTTCATGTATGAGATTTCTAATCTATCGCGTACGGCGCGCGTCTTCTTTCTCGCAGATTTATTCATTCGGAAGATAACGATCCGTCGGTTCTCTTAGTTCATGAAAAAGAGTCATAGCGTTGATTTAGGAAACAGTGAAAAATATCGTAGAACTTTAAGTATCCTATTTAGGAACTTGAGTTTCTATGGTGTTTTTGCAGCCTTGTGGAACAAGGTTTTGTCTGAACGATAGATCAAAAGAACCGGATGTGAGTCATTATTCAAACAAACTGGATATAAAAATTTCGCAAGCAAAATCATAAAAAATATAAAGAAAAGAATAAAAATTACATTCTTGGACTGGTCGACTGCCTCAAATTTATGGTCGAAAAATAAGCGCCCCCCTCCTCTAATTGTCGCCCCCTTTTATAAGCGCCCACTTAGAGGTCGAGGTCCAAATAAGCGGTCCGGGGCGGCAATTAGAGGAAATACGGTAGTCAAAAAAAAAGATACCGAAAAATCACTATTGCACACCGTAGGTTCACTCTCTCATAATTCGACTCTTGGTAAAGTTTCCGACAAATGATACTATCGTTTCTTTTGGTCAAAACTTTTAGATTTAACTATCATAAACTACCTGGAAATATGTCTTTAGAAAGCTCTTGATCTGCGCTTTCTTCTAACAAATAGACCAATACAGAAAAATTGAAAAGATCTCTCGCTTTGAAGTTGCATGAGCGGAAATCTGTACTTGGCTGGTTGACCCGCAGATACCAATTTTTTTCAATTTTTCCACTATCGTGTTCAGTGTTATTGGCAATTACTACAGGAATCGGAGTGTTAAAAATAAATACAATTTAAATGTGTTCGCGTTTTTTTTCGCCCCACCCTGTACGTAAAAGGGGGACTGCAACTGTTTTCTCGTGTAAAAAGAAAATATTAAGTTTTTTGGTAAAATAAAAGCCGATGACATAATTTATTTAAAAAAAAATAGTTGGATGTACAACTCTTTCCTCCACAAAACAGATTCAAACTGACAATGTGGCGGTATGATGATTCACAAAAATGCATATTCACTAGAGTTGTCGACGTGGAATTTGTCACTTTTGGATATTTTTTGAGTTCTAGTTTTAACAGCCCCCTGTTTTTCTGCTCGCTGATACCTTTTTCAGAATTTGACGATCTTTCCTACACAACGGTCTATCAAGCGTCAAATTTAGTCTAAAAAATTGCCATGCACATAGCTTTTGATTTCGACGTGGGGCTACGTCGAAATCGACTTTCACGTCGCTCCACGTAGAAATCAAAGTGCATGAAAATTTTCCAAACTAAATATAACGTTTGATATACCAATCTTAAATACCAAGAACTTCAATAAAGGTATCAGCGAGCAGAAAAACAGAAAATTGTCCAAAAGTACAAATTCCACGTCGACAACCCTAGTCCAGGTAGATATATCAGATTTTTTGTCTTATAAAACTTGATTTCTCACACGATTGCACGTATGATAGCATGGATTTTTTTATAATTAGATTACACTTTTTTCAGGGCATCCAGCTGAATATACACCTGGCCAGGAGGTACCCAACTGGGTTTTGGGTGGGCTAAACAGAAGGCTAAACTCGCATATTTGGTTCTGTCAAACAGGTTTCCCCACACGATTTTGAGTATAATAGCATGGGTTGTTTTTATTTTGACTAAAAAATTGTCAGCCATCCAGGTAGATATCCACCTAACCCGAGAGGTACCATTTCAGGGTCCGGTAGGCTAAAATCGCATTTGGTCTTAACAAACCCAATTTTCCACAGAGTTTTGAGTGAGGAAAAATAGTTTGTTTTTAATTTCTAACAATTTTTTTATTTCTCAAGTCATCCAAGTGGATATCCACCTGAGCCTAGGGTAACCACCCCAGGATTTGGAGTTAGGGTGGGTAAAATCTATGAATAATACGAAATTTATGAATATGTATTTATCAAAATTTTATATCAACGGTTGACTATAATCGAATAAAGTCTCCGTAGAAAGGTTAGTTAGCGAGTTTGTTAAAAAGGCACTTTTGTTGAAATGTGAGTTTGTAAAGATGCATTTTTGTGAATCTCAAACTGCCTGCAATGTTAAAACTAAAAATGCGAAACTAAAAACATGATACTTTCTAGTTCATTTGCTGATGTTTAGCCTGCCTTTCTGGACCCCTGAAGTGGATGTTTTTCTAGGTGGCAAATTTTTTTTAGCTTCCTTTTCAACGACTTCTCTCTCTTCTTCTTCGTTCAAGAACAAGGTGGGACGAGTGCCCAGACGGGACTTGAATCTAGCTGAGCTACTACTGCTGCTAGACCCGGTTTGTTTGGCAACAGCAGAAGTGTTGACAGGTGGCGGGGCTATGAACGATGCTTCACTAGCCACACTACCTGCCCTCTCGCGGTCTACAGAAGGCGAGGCTCGAGGTCGGCTTGATAATTTTCCTGCAACTGCCTGACTTCTTCTGCTAATTTTGACTGGAGGTGATACATCTCCAAACTCTCCCGCTGCATATTGGGCGTCCTAAATTTTTATTTTAGGAAGAAGAAGAAAAGATGGAATTTGAACATAGTTTTTTAACTGCGGCCTACCACATAAAGAAACTTCGGTATGCATGCTTTTTATGCATCGAGAGTCACTTTCGAGTGATTTGTGTCTAAGGTATGTGGGTGTTTCAACGGCATCTCAACTCCAAGCCTCCAAGGAAGCGCATGGGGCTTGATGGGTTGGAGATGCGCGCACTCACTTACCTTAGAAACAATTCCGAGAAGTACTCTTGGGAACTTGTTTACTTGGGGGGGGGGATTCTTTTTGGTCAACTGTGAATAGTGCCAAGAAGGGAACTTTTTGCCCAGCTCCAGCAACCAAAACGTAGTGGAAATATCGTAAAATAAGTGTTTACAAGGATTTTGAGTGCGAATAAAATTGTTGTTGTCGAGAAGCATCTTTTGTAGTCTGACACCGCTCTCATTCGCTCAGCCTACCTTGGGGGACCAAGGCAGTTGGTCAACCTTTGATAACCAATTTTTTTTTCAAAACATGTCTTTTTAGTACGGAAATTGTTTGGAAAGAACATTTTTATCGTTTTTAGCGTATAAAAATTACTTAGGAGACGTCTGAACACTATTCACAGTTCACCAAAAGGCCCCCAAGTAAACAAGTGCCTACTCTTGATCATAAATGCATAAAGAAGCTCTTTTTGCCAATCTCCTGTGACCAAAACGAAGTATAATACCAAAAAATGACCAAAAACCACAGGGGTGACCAAGGCAAACAAAAAAATTTCGAAAAATTTCCTACCCACACTCAAAAACATGTTCTCTATCTGTTTCAGGGCATAAAAATGCTTAGGAGCGCTTTAAACCGTGTTTTCTGATTTAGAGCAGTAAAATGCGGCCGAAAAGCGAGTACACTACAAAATATGAGCAACTAACCCTGATCAGTTTCATACAGAATCGAAGCATGTCTTTGGCTATTCGGTTGATGTCGTGCTCTGTGCTATTGAACATAATTGCATTGGTGAACATGAGAAGGATGTGCTCCTGGAATTCGTTGATGGTACAAATGCTACCGGCATCTATCTTTCTGCGGATGGTTGACAAGTCCATTGGTCTAAATTATGACAAACAATATATTTATCGAAAATGCCAATTTATGTTATCACATGCTTTTATAGATTATAGATTTGATTTTGCCTAGCTGCAAATTTATTTTTTAAATTTTTACAGCGGTGCAGCATTTGCTCAAATTAACCAGAAGAAAAAACCGGGTGGTGTTTTGGAGGTACCGTATTTCCTCTAATTTTTGAATGCCCTCCAGAGGGGTGAGTTATTAGAGCAGGGGTAGTTATTTTTTCAATCAGTAAGCGCCAAAGGTGCCGGCAAAAATTTCAACACAACAGAAGCCGTTCAAGCAAAGTTTTTTCTACTTTTCAATACAATCCACTCTTGATTTAGTGTAACTTCAAAAAAATCGTTCCCACCTTGGGTCCGACACTTTTTTATTCCATATTTTGAAGGCTTCTGTCAGTTGTCCTTGTTTAGTCTAATCTGTAATATCGCAAGGATTTCGATTTTGCCGATCATTTTTGTGAATGACAGCAGTTTCGCCGAAAAGAACCGCGCCTTTCGATTTAGTGTAGCTGCTTATTTTCAAAAAAAGGCTATACTAAATCGAAAGGCGCGGGTATTTTCGGTAAAACTGTTGTCAGTTGAGAAAACGACCGGCAAAATCGGAATCTTTGCGATTTTCCGATTAGATTGACAAATCAGATTTAGTGAAAGTTTTCAAAAATGTAGGATAAAAAAGTGTCCGACCCTAGGCGGCAACGAATTTTTTAGGGTTACACTAAATCGAGAGTGAACTGCAACAAAACATTTCTAAACAATCATATACAATGAAATACCGGGTTAGGCGCATTAAGTTCATAGTCACTATGATCATTTTCAAAATTGAGAGATTTTTCAACTTTTTCCGAAAATTTGTTAGGGTAGGGGGGTGGTTGAGTTATTTTTTGGATGCCCTCCAGAGGGGTGAGTTATTATAGCGGCGTGAATTATTAGAGCAGGGTGAGCAGGGGTGGGACGGAATTCCGATTTCCGTCTTCCGATTTCCGATTTCCGGCACTTTTTTCCTTCCGATTTCGAAAAATGGGTCAAATTTGAAATTTCGGAAGAAAATAAATAACTCAGAAAAAAATTTAAAAAAAATTTTTTTCAGAAATTTTTTGAATTTCTTCCGATTTCCGTCTTCCGATTTCCGGCACTTTTTTCCTTCCGATTTCCGACTTCCGATTTTGAAAATTTTTTTCTTCCGGTTCCGATTTTTGTTCCGACTTTTTTTGTCTTCCGTCCCACCCCTGAGGGTGAGTTATTAGAGGAAAGACGGTATTTGGTATTTTAGGTATTTGAATAGGTACCATGTTTTCTCTAGACCACTCTCTAATAGAAGCCCACCCTTGTATTTCGACTAGGATTTCAGAGTTGATGATTTTTGATTCGTTGATTAGTACAGTCAAGATAAATCACTACTTTTTTGTTAGGGTAGGGATTTTCAAAACGTTCTACCCTGACATTCTACGAGCCCTAACATTGTGTAGAGATGACATATACCGTATATTCTTTAATAAAATACCAGTCTGTAATTAACGACCACTCTCTAATAAACGATAATGTCTCCAGGATGGTTGAAAAATAAAAGACCACTCTCTAATTAACGACCACTCTCTAATAAACGACCATGTCTCCAGGGAGGTTAAAAAATAAACGACCACTTCCTAATACACGCTTATTACTTGAGAAAGATTTTATTCAGCAAAATACAACCCATATTTAAACATCAAACAACAAATTTTCATCCTCATAAACATGTTCAAAACTGATTTCCCCTTCTTCGATGCCCGCTTCTTCAAAGTCGTTTCGTCCATCAAGAGTCTTTTGCCGAGCCCGGACTTCGCGGAGGATGTCAATTCCTCTAGCGCCGATTGATCCCTCTGGCTTGAAGCACGCGATTTTGCCATCTCCAGAACCGTCAGTTGGTGTACTGAGAGCGCACGCTAAAAGCGTAAGAGGTAATAAAAGAAACTTAATCAAAAAGAAACCTTCAAACGATTTGATTATGAGATTCTTTGAGAGTTCATTCTACGCCCGATCCACCCAGCTTAAGATAAGTTCCAATGCAGGGGCCTTTGGATTTCCACCTACTGTATACTGCTTGTTTGCATCGTTTGTCATCCATGTCGTGTAGTAGTTGCGAATATGGCCCTTGAACGGCTTATTCCAGCTGACATCAGGCGCCTACAGAAAAAATAAGCAAGTTTGAAATTACTCTACTGGTAAACAATCACACCTGAATGAACTTAGTGCAACCTCCCGGTATGTAAGCTGTGTCAAGCTTCAGCTCTCTGAGAACCGCCATTGTGCCCTTGCTCTTGTGTGCCGCAAAAGCATCCCACACCAATAGTCGTCTTCCACCAAAGGTACCGCCTCCTTTGACCACTTTTCGCAGAAAATCCTCAGTTGTTTTGTCGTCCATCCAAACTTATCCATTCCATGAAATGACGAGCTTGTTCTTGAATTCTTCTTCGATCTTCGGCACTGGCCTTTTCCTGTTGACGAGCACAAACGGAAGAAGCTTCGTTCCATCGCTTCGGGCAGCTAGACACACCGTTACTCTCATTTTGAGCTTTGCACGAAAAAAGACACTACCAACAAACACAAAACAACTGCAGGAATGATCAGAAATTTGAACACTGATTTTCGTTTTTTGAATTCTTTTCATAACAAAACTTTTTTGAACAAAATTTCTGTCAATTTGCAAAATATATGAAAAATTTTAACGGCGTCTTTGGCTCTGATAAATTGAAAAATAAAAAACCACTCTCTAATAAACGACCACTCTCTAATAAACTACCATGTCTCCAGAGGGGTTGAAAAATAAAAGACCATGGTATTTTATTAAAGAATATACGGTAACTAAACGGCTAAAAGGGTACTAACGCACTTTAGTAGTCCAAAGGAATTTCAGTAGTCCAACAAAATAAGTTTATTGTGATGATATCCATCTCTCAAAAATAATTGACCTAATGTCGTCGAAATTATTGTTCTGAACTAATTTTAGAGGGAATAAGGGCTGTATAGGGATGGGAAAGAAATCAAAGAGGGCCACTAATCACATAGAACTCACTAACAAGAATATGTTGAACATAGTTTTGAATACTGGAGCCTGCCGCATATAGAAACTCTAGTACCATATAATCTCTATTAATAGACCCGGGTCTATTATTTTTCAACCCTCTCAAAATCGGGAAAATTTTGGGTTGATCTCGAGATTTTGAGTGTAAAACCAAAATCTAGAAAGCGGAATCGGTAGAGCCTGTGGCAGTAAAGAAAATGCGATAAACAGCTTCGCAAAATATTGACTCTGAGCTGAGATATAGGTCTTCAAAGTTGAGGGGGGGTCTATTATTAGAGGGGGTTAATTAATAGAGGTTTTACGGTATGCATGTTTTTTTATTCATCCAGAGTCAGTTTCGAGTGATTTGTGTCTAAGGTACGTGGGTGTGCGCATCTCAACTCCAAGCCTTCGAAGGGGGTGCAGGGGACTTGATGGGTTAGAGATGCGCGCACTCATTTATCTTAGACATAAATCCGAGCAAGACTCTTGATCATAAAACGCATATAGAGTCTCTTTTTGCCACGGCCCATGTTGAAAAACATAGTAGAAACAGCTGAAAAATCACTCAAAAAGTAGCCCCCATTATTCCCTCACCCTCCCAATACAGCCCTTGTACCCTTTTTTATATCCATTAATAATTGGACTACTAAACTTCCATTTGACTACCATGTTTCTATTGGACTACTAAAGTGCAATTAACCCAGGAAAAGAATGACCAGAATCTGACGGTTATTTTGACACTAAATACAGCAATACCTCATAATCAAATTGTGACAAAATGGACAAAATCCATATATAAGTTGTAACAGGAATTAACTTTTGTTTTTGCTAGGAAAATCTTTAATTCTGACAGCGGGTTCATGTCCAACACGGTCAAACTTTGTATTCCTCTCAAGACAATAAATACTCAAATTTTGATAATCAAATTTTTATTGTTTTGAAAAGAATTTAAAATTTGACAGTATTTTTCAAATTTCAAAAGCAGTTTTATAAGCGAATCTACCACGGTGGGCACCAATCCGGTGTCAGAATTAATGGTTTTCCTAGCAGAAAAAAGTTATGAGAGATTCGTGTTACAACTCATTTATTAATTTTGTCCATTTCGTTACAATTTGAAAATAAAATATTGCTGTATTTAGTGTCAAAATAAGCGTCAGATTCTGGTCGTTTCCGTTCAACTATTTAGCTATATGTGATCTCTACACAAAGTTATGGCTCGTAGAAAGTGAGGGTAAAAAATTTTTAAAATCCCTACCCTAACAAATTAGTGGTGATTTATCTTGACTTTACAAATCACAAGAGCCTCTTTTCATTATTATTCGAAAGCTTGATTCCTGGCGGTTGTTTTAGTATATTATAAGCCGAAGTGAAGTATGGCAATCACGTACCACTTGAAAACATGCGGGTATCCAGCTGGATTTCGACCACACACAATTCACATACTTAACCCGTCGTTAAAGCAAAAAGTTGGGCGCACCAGGCCTTATGGGCTTGAATTAGAGAAAATAGGGTAAACTAATTATTAAAATGCTTTATTGGCTTATGAAAAAATTAGTAATTTTTTTCAAAAAATAGCCAACCTTTTGACAACCGAATCGTAGCCAGGCACATCCTCTTCACTCACAGGCTGCGTAAATATAGGGGCATTGCGCATAGATATTATCTCCTTCCACAGGGCAATTAAAATGCTCTTGGTGACTGCAGCCGCTGCAGCAGATGCTTGCGCTCTCACTGGACGGGCACTGGAACCACGAGCCGTTTTTATGTCACCCATTGCTGGAAACAGTCAATTAGAGACATGGTAGAAAGAAAATAAACTCAAACCAACATTTCTTGTCTTTTTTGGATGGACTTTGTGGTCGTTGGCTGATCACTACTTTGATTTCGCTAACTACTGAGGACTGAGAATGCTGAATTGATGCTTGAGAAATGACTGAAGAATCTTTTGTGTTTCGCGACCTGAAAAGTGTCTAATCTACGTAAATACTGATAAATTAGTCATTAAGCTTTTAAGAAGCTCGTTTGTAATTTTGAACCAACAGCTGGATAATGATTTTCTGGGGTACCGCTTTTTTCCGCCAGGGTTGTAGAATTTTTCAATTAATTAATTTTTTATTTAGAAGTTTGGGGTCTCCTCCTTATCCAAAAATAGTTAAACAGCACTAAAAGACGGCATACAATCTCAAGTGAACAAAATTGTCTGTTCTTTTCAACCCCATTTTCACCGGCATTTTAAAGGTTGTCAGGGGTACTTTATTTCGAACCGACGACTTGTTGCTGGGTTTGTGAGGACTTTTTCAAGAGGTTGTAAAATTCTTATTTTTAACGTTTCAGACATTTTTTTGAACAGTTTTGTAGATTTTGCCTTTCTGCGCAAAACAGTTATAAAGGAATGTCTGAACGCTAAAAATTATTGGCGCTTGTTGGATTGAAACTCCCACCCTAAATTTCTCGTTCCCCGTCTGTCTGGTTCACGAAGAGTATCAACATCTGACAGTCAATCATTCAAGGAATTTCGTCGATCCGGTAACAGGTGCTCATACACAAGCAATTGAGTCAGTCTAGCAGAAATATAAGGTTCGACATAAGAATGAATTCGGAACAGCCAGAACTCTGTTTTTGTCATACGTGTCTGATTTTGTGTGGAGAAGAAAATTCATTGGTCCAGACATATTTTTTCACTTGTGGTGTCAAATATCAGAGATGTATGTTTGTGAATGCAAAATAAATAAAAAAATCTGTGTTTCGAGAAGGTTGGAAAAAAATTTAGGGTGGTGGCCCCAACCCAACAAGTGCCAAAATGAAGATTTACAACCTGTTGAAAAAGTGCTCACAAACCCAGCAACTAGTTGTCGGTTTGAAATAATACTACCCCTGACAACCCTAATCGGAGAAGAGACGATTAGGAAGGCACCCCAGGTTTCTAAGTAAAAATTACTCAGCATGCTACAGCCCTAGCCAAAAAAACCGACACCCTAAAAAATCACTGTCCAGCTCTTCTTTGAGATTGGCTCATAATTACAAAACCAGCTTCTTAAATTGAAACCGGAAAAAAAAACTCGGATTTTTTGAAACTCGGATTTTTATAAAGTCTCTCAGATTGTTCACAAAGTCTCTTATCAATCTTGTTCAATTAACTTAAGGGTGGTATTTGATTTTGCCCGCTAATCTGTGAAAAAATCTCCGCTAGTTTGAAACGCACGCATTTTCCTAAGAATAAGCGGGCATTTTTTACAATTTAGTGGCATTCTTAAATAATTAGCGGGTATTTTTCAGAAAATTATCGGGTGATTTTCTCAAATTAGCGCGCATGTTTAAATATTACCCTAAATTTAATCCAAAATTTAACAACAAAAATCTTTTTCGCACTCGATTACTACCTTCCATCCCTTTACCAGATCCCTTATCTCTTAGACAAAGAAGGCAGATTACTTGGACTCTTGACAAAGGCTTTGATCTCCTCTTCAGTATTACCACTTCTCATATTCCCATGAAGTCGAAACAGAAACTGGAAGATACCGCCCTATTCACCCGGCAGTGATCCGATAGACTTCAAGCTCTTTCCTTGGATACAGAATTACCTCAAGAGCAAAGCGCTTAAAATCAAAGAGGATCTCAAGGTTTTCGTCAAGCAGTTCTTTTAGTCCAAGTCTTCTAGCTTTTTCGTCTAAGCACGACGGATCTATGTGATCAAGTCCAGACGATCCACCAATATAGCTCCAGACGATCCACCAATATTATAGCTATGGATCCACCATCAATTTGTTGAATAAAAATCCGAGTGGACTTTTTGGAAAGTCTGGTACTAACCGAAATTATTTGCTTTTTTTGGTAAGCTAAGATAAATAAGAACACCTACCTCAAAGTTTCTTTGCCAGTTGCCTTGTTTCCGCTTGCTTTCTGCGCATTTTCTGCAGCTACAGCAGTGTGGCTCTCCAAAAAAGCCAGTTTTTCATTTTCCATAGCAATCTGGGCAATAGTGTCTTCGTCAGTAGTGATTGTAGCCGTTTTGGCCTTTGACTTTTTAGCAAAGGATTCTTTTTGTTCCTCCAAGTTGATCACTTTGTCCACATGTTTGTAGGTTTGGATAGAACCGATAGGGCGAATGTATAGCACATCTTCTGCCCCGAACTCCACTTTTTCGGTCTGGGTTCCCATGGATAGCGGCACTAAAATGGTTTTAATTGAAACTGTAGAAGTTAATAACAAGCAAAATTTACATTTGGGAGCTATCCGACCTCTGGTCTGTTTGCTTTTGAGTGTGATTGGTTGAATTGGAACGCACAAATGTCTGACCGAAACATTAGTTTGAGTGCCGATTGAAAAGCTTCCTTTGCCATTTTTCTCTCGATGCCACAGACTCTTCTCGTCCTCTTTTTCTGCCTCCTGTTTGAAAGCTATTGTGGTCGATGAGATGGCTTTTTCTACAATTTGGTTCAGATGCTTATAGATAAAAAAATGTTCTACACTGCCGCTTACTCACAAAAAGTTCAGGCAAATGTTATAGACTCAAGACAGACAATCAAGACTCAAGACTGCCAAAAGCACTCAAAAACATGTTTTTTTATGTTATAGCACTTTTAACGTGTAGAAAACATTTTTTCGGGCGCAGTTAACCATTTTTAGAAATAAAAATTATTAAATAAAAATTGATCCAAAATCTAATTTTCGCCTAAAGGACCAAGGTAAAGGGTACTGGAGACATGAATTACCTTTTTATTTATTTATTCCTTTTTTGGCGCTAGCAAAGAATAGGGTTCCAAAAATCAGCTTGGTCCTCCATGTTGATTTATTTGTAAAAACAACAGGGGGACCAAGCTGATTTTTGGAACCATATTCTTCACTATTCTTTCCTTACTAGAACTTGGCAAAAAGAGTATTTGAATGCATTTTTGATCATGAGTCTTGCCCGGGTTCATGTCGCAGGTTAAATTTTCGTTTTCTTTGGTCTTCCTGTGGTTTTTGGTCCCCTGTGGTCTTAACCCCCTACGGGGGCGCAGGGGACTTGGGGTCTTGGAGTTGATGCGCACACCCAAATACCTTAGACACAAATCACTCGAAAGTGACTCTGGATGCGTGAAAAAACATGCCAGAGTTTTTATACGCGGTGGCGCCAGTATTCAAAACTATGTTCAACATCTTTAATTTTTGAAGAATTCAGCTACTCTTCAGTATCCTTTACCTTGTTCCCCCTAGCCAAAAAGTCGATTTTAGGTCAGAAAATTTTTTTTTCTAAAAGTAGTCGGCCGCGCCCTCACAGCAAGTTTTTCACACGTTAAAAGTGCTAAAATATCGAAAAGCATGTTTTCGGATCCTTTGAGGGCACCGAATAAGGGAGTTTAGCCCGTCATTATAAAGAAAGTCGTTACAGTCGAACCTCGGTTATACGCCACCCCAAGGGACCGACCTTAGAGTGGCGTACGATGCGTATAACTGGGTCGCAAATTCATTTCATTAAAGTGGCGGTTAAATGAGGTTCATCCAGTCCTTTCAATTAGGACACTCAAGGGACCGGCCAACTTACCTTTGATACCTTTTACCTCAAGTTTTCAAAACTTTTGACAGTTCTGTTTTTGACAGTCTGGTCCCTACAAGGATCCGATTTACCTTTTTCCAAAATCTTTCCTAAAAAGCCGAAAAAGATTTTCGATCTAAGAGTCTTTTTTAGAACAAAAATTTTTTTGAAAATTAGAAAGTATGTCGGATTATTGCCCTTTTACGCTGAACACGATGGCGCGGTTCAGTTTTGTCACCGTTCGAGAACAGTGCGAAAAACCTATCGTGACATGAAATTTGTAAACTTTCAGATTATGAGCTTTGGTATAAAATTCAGCTCGAGATAAGGGTTTAGCCCTTTCATTCAAAAAAGAAAGTCGAAGGTTACAGTCGAACCTCGGTTTATACTTAGCCATTAGAAGGGACGAAATGCTTGTGTGACTATATTAAAAGCATAAGTAATCTGCTCAAAAGTTTGTGACACTTCCCAAATTCGGATGTCCCGAACTAGGTAACTTTCGAGGTCTGTATCTCGAAAACGGAACACAAAAAGAGCAAAATGAACCGCGCCATCGAGTTCAGCATATCGTAAATAGGGTATACATGCGATAATCCGACATACTTAAATCCGCTATCAGACTCTCAGTACTCGTTCAGGGCTAAAATTACAGAAAATCCCTCTTAAAAAGGATTCTTGTCTCTATTCACCTTTAGGTCCCCTTTTTTCCCTTGGTCCCCCCTTTGGTTTTTTTTCCAAATTTTTTGCCTTGGTCCGATCTTTGGTTTTTGTAAGATGAAATGTAGGTAAAATGTAGGTACAATGAAGGTAAAATGTAAGATGAAAGACGTAGCAGGTTCTCTTTGAGACAAAAAAAATTGAAAACACCAGAAGGGGGACCAAGGGAAAAAAAGGGGAACCTAAAGGTGAATAAAGCCGGATTCTTCATACAAAGCCATGATACGTCTAGTTGAATCGGATACCGTAGATATGCACCTGCTTTTACACCTACCTTCTTCAACATCATCTTTTTTGATTTTGTCGTGCTTGGACTTTTTCTCCCCTTCATCATCAACAATACTGATAACTTCGTCGTCCACATCAATGACTGGCGGCTTAGCAAGTGTGCTAGTAGGTGTGGCAGATGTTACTGCATTTTCGGATCCAGACGGCACTCTTTGGAGCACCTGGATGCGAGTGGACGCTCTTCTGAAAATTTCAATGCTTACTAACTAAATTTCATCACAACATTTAATCACGAGAAAAATATTTTAACCAATAAAAAACTAACAAAAGTTTTACACGCAATTTTTTAAGTCTAGATTAAAATGTAAAAATTTTTGGCGCTACTTGGATATAACACCCCCAAATCAATTTTTTTAAGTGTTTCCAAACACCCTATATCGACTCAAAATCGCCTCAGGAGCTCGAAAAAGGCATTATTTTTGAGTTCTAGTCAATAAAAAGTTGAGTTTTGGGGCCACCTAAAAACCCATTTTTGGAACCCATTTTTGATCGAGAGTCTTTCTCGGAATTATGTCTCAGGTAAGGGAGTGCGCGCATCTCTAACTTCAAGCCCTCTTCGAAGGCTTGGAGTTGCGCCCCTTCGGGGCTCAGTGACTCTGGTACTTGGGGTTGAGATGCGCACACCCACATACCTTAGACACAAATCACTCGAAAGTGACTCTGGATGCATGAAAAAGCATGCATACCTAGGCCCCAGTCAACAAAACTATGTTCAACATCTTTTTTTGTACAAAATTGGCCCCTGTTCGGTTCCTTTCCACCCCAATACAGCCCTAAATTCCTTAAAAATGGTCAAAAAGTGTACTTTTAGGTGGCCCCAAAACTCAACTTTTTATTGACTAGAACTCAAAAATAATGCCTTTTTCGATCTCCTGATGCGTTTGGCAAAAAATGATTTGGGGGGTTATATCCAAGTAGTGTCAAATTTTTGATTTTTGGAACACATGGCGTACCAATATTTATATGTTAGATATTCCCGCACTGATCTAAAAAATTTTCGCATCCAACCTTTTGTTGCTGTCCTTTTCAGCTGCGGTTTCAGAAAAAGAAGAACTCTGTACTAGAGCTGCCATTTCAGCAGCTGCCTGCTTCAACTGAATGCTAGTTATAGCTATGGGTGGGCCTAAAAGCAGGAAATAGATTGTACACCATGTACACCACAAATGTAAAGTTTACTTCCATGAGTTCTTCTTAGATTTTTTGAAGGTGGGGCGTCCACTAGGTCGTTGGCAGAGGCATCGGATGTCTCGGTGGTGCGACCTCTGAAAACAATTTCAATTATTCTACTAATTGAAGCAGGCAATACACACAACCTTTTTCTAGACGGTCCAGCATCTATTGGCACCTCAGACACTTCTTTAGTAGCAGGTGTGGATGTGCTAGTGGTGTTGTTTGTCGTAGTTGTTCTGAGTCTGCGCTTTAATGAACTCTTATCCTTTTGATTGGTTGGCGCACCAGGGTCAGTGCTGTCTGAAATCAAATATGAAATTGATAAAATTAATGATCTAAATTTTTGCACTGTTGATGGAAAATCGACAACTTTTTGACAAAAAGCTTTTGGAATATCTCTATATAGTATTTGGCATGTGTCCGTCCTACTTTTTAATGGACATTTTGACCACATTCAGGCCATTTTTGCTTATTTTTCCGATTATTTTCGGCAATGTCTCGACGGAACCCCAAACTTCAGACAATTCAGCGTCTTTTATGCGAGACCCAGGAAAATGTCTTCGAAAAAGAAAAACTTTGTGGTCCCTCAAATTGGAGTTGGAGGATTTTGGGGTAGGCCTGGAGGATGGTTTTTCTGCTTCCAACGATGGCCATTTTTGCGATGTCTCGAAAAGAACGTAGACGTAGATAGACGCGTAGTTTTTCACGATGAATGCACTATCGAAATTTCGAAATACTATAGAGGCGCCGATAGGCGCCTGTGGTCCCTTGTTAAACAATAATACCAAAATGTCACCCGTTGAGATAGCGTCAGAATAATTATAGGGAGCTAAGATACCATATTTTCTCTATTCTCTCCTCGTTCAAAATCGTGTTCGTGGCATTGCCACTTTTTGCAAAACAGTCTTAGTTACTAGAGACAGAAACGGGACGCGGCAAAAGTACACTATTTGGAGTAGCCTAAAAGTGCGTTTTTTTCAAGGTCTAAGATTGTTTTAGGCCCTGAAAAAGGATAGAAAAGGCGAAAAAAAGTGTTGGAAGGACATTTTTCGAAAAAAAAAATTTGTTGCCTTGGTCCCCCCTGTGGTTTTAGTCTTTTTTTTTGTATTTTACTCCGTTTTGATCACTGGGGCTGGGCGAAAAGAGTCTTTATATGCATTTTTGATCAAAAGTATTGCTCGGAATCATGCCCTTTTCTGGCTTGGGGTTGAGATGCGCACACCCACATACCTTAGACGCAAATCACTCGAAAGTTACTCTGGATGCATGAAAAATATATGCATACCAGAGTTTCTTTATGCGGTAGGCCCCAGTCCACAAAACTGTGTTCAAATTCCATCTTTTTATTTTCAACAGAGGTGAATAAGTCGAAAAATGACCAAAAACCATAGGGGGACCAAGGCAAAAGTAATTTTTTTTTTGCAAGATGTCCTTCCCACACTTTCTTTCGCCGTTTCTATCTGTTTCAGGGCCTAAAAAATACTTAGACCTAGAAAAAACGCATTTTGGGCATCCCCAGATAGTGTGCTTTAGCCCGGGACGGAATCCCGACCCCACTCGAGCCGATTTCGAGCCAAAATCCCATGATGAAATCCCGCCGATAAATTCCCAGAATTCCGATCCCAATCCCGAAATTCGTTGAATCCCGAGCTCCAATTTCGTTCTAAAAACCACCAATTTTTCAATTATTATTTTTTTCATACAAATCTAATTTTTTTTAAATTTGTTTCTTATTTAGGATTTTTTTTCGAATTCTATTTTCTCTCTTTGTAATAGTGAAAACCAAAGCCCAGAATCTTGCCTATATATCGGTATATAAAAAATGTGTACTAATAACAGAAAATTAGTATTTTTTATCAAAAACATTTTTGCAGGTGGAGGCCGGTATCGACATCTGTATATATTTGGTGTAGTTTTCCAACTTTTGGCTCTCTATGTGCTGGTGGTGCCCCCGAAAACTAACATGCTTTGGTCTACCTTGTTGATTTTTAGGCTTAAGCTCAGGGTAGGCCAATGTGCGTTAGGGCGGAATCAAACATGTTTTCTGAAATAAAACAAGGTAAGAAAATAACGTTTGAGTCCGTCCTAACATACGCTGGCCTACCCTTACCTAAGCCTAAAAAACACACAAAAAATCAACAGGTGGGACCAAGGCATATTTTTGGGGGCAAAACTAACACCAACAATTACAGCTAAACTTCAAAAAACATTCAAATCTATCTAAAAAGGCGGCTAATTTCATATAAAAGCAGCCAAATATTATCTTTTTTTGTTAAAAAATTCAAAAAAATTCAATAAAACAGGTAAAAAAAATGATCAGACGGTACGTTTCAATTACATAGTGACCGCCCGTCCGGCCGGGCCGTCCGTCCCCGTCCGGACGGTCGGACGGCCGGCCAAGCCGGCCGTCCGAGCGGCCGGCCGGCTAAAAACGTCCAAGACAGCAGACGGCCGGAAACGACAAACTCGGACGGGACGGCCGACGGCCGGTCCGTCTGAGACCGCCCTTCATTGTACCGAACAAATTTTGGAAAAATAATTTTTTGGTTTTTTGTGTTGAAAACCTATGCTTATTTCATTCAACATGTATGTATAACTAATCATTTAATCGTACTAATTTTCTTGCTCAATCTTTTTATTTAAACGTTTACGATCTCGAAGTTTGTTTCTCAATTCATCGAGATATTTTTCAAGTAGCTGTTGTGTTTCTTCTGAAGAATCTCCGTCAAAGTAATCAATTCCTTTGTTCACAACAACATCTATTCCAATAAAACCCAGAAGTTTAACGAAGAACTCTTAAAGTCTCGAACACTTCTGACATATAACTCGATATATATTTCTTAAGTTGCTTAATTATTTCAATGAAGATCAATTTTTAAGTGAAAAATTTGTCACAGAACTTTTTTCGGGCTTTTTGAGCCGGCCGGCGGACGGCCGGCGTTAGAAAATTTTAATCGGACGGCCGGCGAAAATTTCAGCAAGACGGCGAAATATTGGACGGCCGGCCGACGGCCGGCCGTTAGAAAAAAATTTCTGACGGCCGGTTGGACGGCCGGTCAAAAACGTCTAAGACGGGGATGGGACGCCATCCAAATTTTAAAGAAGCGCGGTCACTATGTTCAATTATATCTGTTTTGATTAGACATATTTGGTGTTTAAAATAACCAATAGTTTGAAAATATTGCAAAAATATGTGAATTTTTCCTATTCTACTCTTTATTTAAAAAATCACGAAAATTGTTCAGGATCCCAAAATTTTTTTCCAAAAAGTGGGTCACAAGACAGTATGGTTATTAGGAGTAGATTACTTAAAAATTTGCAAAACTCACCTACTTTAAAGGATATCCCGGTTTTCAGAAAAAAAATTAAGCTGATCTCAACAGATTCGGATTTATAAACACATTTTGGCTAAAGGGTCGTTTTCCATATATCTTATTTTTAACTGGTGTAAAAAAAGTTCCCGGTGGGTTTTTAGGCTAATGTTTAATAACAAATTTTATTTCAAAAAAATATTCCAAACATATGGTTTTGTAGCTCTTTCCTTCCTCTACCGAATGATATATAAAGTTTTTATTTTACTCAATAAAATGGTCTCCATGAAGCGCCGGGACGGGACTTCATATGAAAAACTTTGTCGATCATGTTTTGCACAGACATGTGAGAGATTCCAAGTGCAACGGCCAACTTCCTTGTGCAGTCCACACTGCTGTAGATGTGGCCTGCTTCGTGGTCTTTGCAGTAGCGGAATCTGTCAGCAATTAGCCGGATATTTTCCTCTGTTGTGGCTGTCGCAGGGCGCCCACTCCTTGCCCTATCGTCGTTGCTGCCAGTCTGTTCAAATCGCTTGATGGCATCACTGACGGTTTGTTGTGAAACGTTCATCAGGCGGGAAATCTCCATAACGCGATGTCCTTCTTAATAAAGACGCACAATCCCTGCCCGTAAACCACTCATTTTCAATAAACAAAATAAATCAATGAAGATGCAAATGAAAATAAAGTTTAAGCTGAGTGAAATGTCACCCTATAATCACTGCATAAATTATTTTTCTTCCATTTCTTTCTTTGTCCAATTTTTCCACCAAACTTCCATCACAATCAAAAACTTTATATATCATTCGGTAGAGGAAGGAAAGAGCTACAAAACCATATGTTTGGAATATTTTTTTTGAAATAAAATTTGTTCTTAAACATTAGCCTAAAAACCCGCCGGGAACTTTTTTTACACCAGTTAAAAATTATCGATTTTTAATCCGAAATTCTAAAAGTTAGTTGATAAGCAGTTTTGAGTTAGTAGTTGTCCGATCAAGTGTTGAAAAAGAAGATTTAATAACCGGTATGAAATTTTTGCTCCTTCATCAATCTTTTTGACCTTTTCCACTTTTTTATTTTGATTTTCTGTATGTCTTTGCACTTAGACTCGCTAAGTGTTGCTCTGACCGTGTGGTTTACAAATTTTGTCAAAGTTATGATGCCTTCACAAGTTTCAGAATTGTTTTCAAAGCATTTTTCCAGCTCTATTTCTCTAGTTAGCCAGTGGACTTTGCCGGTCAAACTTGCTTCAAGTGCGTCTATTGGACTTTCTCGCTCAGGGCTACCACTAATTTTGATTGCATTATTTTTCTGCCTTACTGCTTTTAATTGCATAGCTTTAGCTTTTTGACGTGCGACTATAATTGTGGTAGGAAACAAGTTTTCTTCTTCGTATTTAGTTTCCGGCTTGACGGACTCGTTTGGTGCAAATATATTTGCTAAACAAAAAAGGTAGAAAAATATGTGCACTAACTGGTGTACCAAAAGTCCTTGAGGAACTTTTAAGCTCATTATTTACAAGAAAAATATTGCTACAAAAAATTCAGAATGTAAGTTTTGTAGCTCTGTTGATCATCTTTCAAATAGTATACAAAGCTTTTTTTTAATATATAAGAACAGTCATCATTCAGGTGCAAACACATGTGAGGTCATTTTGAGATGTTGTCAAGCATTTTCATCACATTAAGTGATGAAAAATTAAATTGAGTACTAAGTTCTGCAAAAACATTATGAGTCTTAGTTGTAGCGCAGTTCAAGAGCAACCAGACCCATTTTACAGAATAATTTTAAAAAATCTGAGTGTTGAGATATGGTCCTTTGAAAAAAATCCATATCTTTAAAAAATGACCAAAAATCATAAAAACTTGAAAAAGTTGTATTTTGGTCATTTTTTAAAGATATGGATTTTTTCCAAAAGACCATATCTCAACACTCAGATTTTTCAAAATTATTCTGTAAAATGGGTCTGGTTGCTCTTGAACTGCGCTACAACTCAGACTCATAATGTTTTTGCAACAGTAAGTACTCAATTTAATTTTTCATCACTTAATGTGATGAAAATGCTTGACAACATCTCAAAATGACCTCACATGTGTTTGGACCTGAGTGATGACTGTTCTTATATATTTCAAAAAACATTTGTACACTATTTGAAAGAAGAATTCTCTGAAAAAGGATGACCAGGGCTACAAAAACCACATTTTGAATTTTTTCGTAGCAATATTTTTCTTGTAAATAATCAGCTTAAAAGCCCCGAAGGACTTTTGGTGCACCAGTTAAAACTGTATTTTTGATAAAGCAGAATTAGTTGGGGGAAAAATGAACGCATTTTTTAAAAATGCTTTTTACAGGTCTAAAAAAACTAAAAGCACAATAGAAAAAAATAATAGATAATTTTCAGATAGTTTTTTTAAATATAACTACTATATTTTTTGAACCAAAAAGAATACTCATTTAACACTGTAAAGGCCAAATGTCCTAGAGGTATGTTATTGTGCAGAATTTTCCGCTAAACACAATGATGAAAAAATTTAAACAGTTTATATGTTGGGGTCAGTTGATGCCCCGATACCCCAATACAATATTTACGACCCAAATTTGACGTAATACACCCAATACCAATAAATTACGTTGGCGCCATCACTAGTAACAGCTGTCTGGTTTAGGGACCCAATAATACTAATACTATCCGTACTAACCAATAGTACCCATTATTTTTCCTAAACCCAATGCCAATATTTCAAAAAGGACCCACCCAATAGCCCTATACAGTATTTTTGACCCGAATTGGACCCAATACAGCCAATACCCAATACCAATATATTGCATTGGGTCCAAATAACAAAATAACTAATAACAAAATATAAAATTTTTAGTCTAAAAAACTTTTTACTTTCACCGATTCCTTAAAACCGCAAGGGGGACCAAGCACTTTTCAAATTTTTTTTCGATAATGGTCTAATACTTTTTTACCGGTGTTTCTACCATGTTTTAAGCATTTCGAGCTGAAATTTTTTTTTGCAAAAAAATTACCTTAGGGGACCAAGGTCACATTTTGGGTTTTAGGTTACCTCAATCTTCCAAAGCAAAATTTAGTTTAAAATGCTTAAAACATGGTAGAAACACCGTCAAAAAAGTATTAGACCATTATCGAAAAAAAAATTGAAAATTGCTTGGTCCCCTTGAAAGGAATCGGTGACCAGAAAACAGATTTTCGGTGACAAGAAAGAGTCTTTCGGTGACAACTTTTTTCGGTGACAATATTTTTGTCCATTAAAAAGCATGTGTTCTGCTCTTTCTTTTCAACTTAAAATCGATTAAATCTTTTATAAAATGGAAAAAAGCATTATCGTGAAACCTATTTCGTCTCAATAGAAGTCGAAATTCCTCTTTTTATTTTTCAGTTGTCTTACATATAATTAGGTATTACCTTGGTCAGTGGTGTCCTCCTCAGTTTCCATGGCGGCTTTGGCGCTTCTAGCAGGAGATTTTATTGATTTTTTTAGTGAAGTCAACTCCCTAGCCTCATTCGGTTCATCCTCATCTTCCGAAATTAGGATTCTGGTACGTCCTCTTGATGTGTCAGATGTCTTTCTGGGTTCTGATTTCTTGGTGGCAACTGGAGTAGAGATTGAATGGATTGTATTTTGAGATGGAGAGAAGGAGGATGGCCGCTGCCTGAGCCCTGAGGATGGAGGACTATCCAATTTCACACCTTCCTGTAAATTAATTGATTAATTAATTAATCAATATTTGAACCCATCGTTGAATTTTTGAAACATTTTAACATAAATTATGTACTGACACAGAGGTTGATCGCGTCAAAGATATGAACACCTTACAGCAATGAATGAAGAACCGTGACTTGACTAAAATCTGTGTATCAAACTTTTGCATACTTTACGGATGCAAATCGAGCAATCTTTTTCACAAATTAAAATCTGGACCCTACTGGCTCATACAGGGTGTATCAAAATAACGCGGCTACCCAAAAAAAATTTGGCTATGTATCCCTTTGTCCGGTCGATTTCCGAATTTTGGGCCCTAACCCTCGGAAATCCCCAACTTCACTTAGCATCTTTGCAACATTCATATTTTTCATTGAAAAGAGTTGATATAGCCGCAGGTTAACACAAAGCACTATTTATATAGGGTTTAGAGATTATTAGAAGAAAAAAGATTGCAAACAAATCAACAGTGGGGCCAAGGCATATTTGTTCGACGTCGGCATGAACACATATAGAGCCCTTGTTTGATATAATTTTCGAAACTTGAAAAATTTCTTATTTTGGTTTTGATCGCAAAATACTATCGCCCACCGTCTGCTTGACGATATTTCCAGCATCTGAAATTTTCTGAGTTTTAACATCCAGAGCTTCATCATCCCCGGACTGAGCATTGTCTCCTGCTGGGGTGTGTGATACAGACGTTCTGTAACCCATGCCCACTGGAAGGTCTATTCCTCTATGCTTCTGCTCATCTAATCCACTGTCCGGCTGGGTCCCTTCCTCTGATCTTAATGGACTTGTGGCAGCACGCAAAGGTGAGCTGCCCACCATTGTAATAGCTCTGGTAGTGGGAGATCTGTTGGAGGGTGAAAAACCTAGTTTCTCAGCCAGACTTATTCCCTGCTCTTGTTTAGGTGTGCTTGGCTGGGTTATTGGACTAGAAGCTGCAGAGGATACTTGGTTAGTTGACTTAATTAAGTGAGATGACAGAGGATGCACTTTGGGGGAACGCAGGGGAGATCCTACTGGTGCTGTGGACGGGTGCAGACGATCTCCTTTGATCACTTTGAGCAAGTCTTCCAGACAAGTCACCTAAAAATATGGGGTAATCCATTTTTTCTGGCGCAAATATACTTATCCGGGGCAAATTAACTGTTTTTGGTACAAATTTATCCTTTTCCAGAGAACTTTTTTGAAAAGCCAAAAAAGAGAAAAATTTGTCCCCTAAAAAAGTAAATTTGCTCCAAAAAAGTATATTTGTTGCTCAAAAAAGTATATTTGTCCCAAAAAAGTATATTTGCCTCGAACCTATCTGCCCCCAAAAAGTATTTCTGTCCCAAAAGAAGTATAATTGCCCCAAAAAAGGATTATGGCTCGTTCACGGACTCTGACTTAGACTTTGACTTAGACTTAGACTATTTTGGCTACATGAACACACCTTAGTCTAAGTCTAAGTCAAAGTCTAAGTCAGAGTCCGTGAACGAGCCATTACGCAAAAATATGCCGAGCATTTATTGAATTTCAAATTTGAAACCTATGAAATCATTTTATTCTAATTTGATTTTAAAGTTTTTCTTTAAAAAACTTAGCTTCGGTGTTCAACAAACGTTTTTATACCCCATCAACAAGTACTAGGCTTAAAAAATTTACAGCATCTACCCATCAACAAGTGCTAGGCACTTCTAGGTCCTTGCAGGACTCTTCCGACAACCGGAAAAAAGAAAGAAAGAAAGCAGCATCGAAAACTACGTTAACATTCACGGTGAAGAATTCCCCACAGCAAACTAAACAAACTAAAAAGTACAGGGTGGCGCAAGAAATTCGCCCGATTTCAAACATCCATAACTTTTTGTTCTGACACAATTTCGAAATTCTGTAAACGCAGAATACCTTAGATTACGATTTCATGTGAATTTCGAAATTTTGATTTTTTTTTGTCCTCCTTTGGTCCAAAATTAGATTTAGAAAATGTCAAAAATCTAATTTTGGACCAAAGGGGGACCAAAGCAAAAAAGTCAAAAATTGTCGAAATTTTTTTTGATACCAAATGAAATCGCCCGTAATCTCTATATAGTATTTGGCATGTGTCCGTCCTACTTTTTAATGGACATTTTGACCACATTCAGGCCATTTTTGCTTATTTTTCCGATTATTTTCGGCAATGTCTCGACGGAACCCCAAACTTCAGACAATTCAGCGTCTTTTTATGCCGAGACCCAGGAAAATGTCTTCGAAAAAGAAAAACTTTTGTGGTCCCTCAAAATTGGAGTTGGAGGATTTTGGGGTAGGACTGGAGGATGGTTTTTCTGCTTCCAACGATGGCCATTTTTGCGATGTCTCGAAAAGAACGTAGACGTAGATAGACGCGTAGTTTTTCACGATGAATGCACTATCGAAATTTCGAAATACTATAGAGGCGCCGATAGGTGCCTGTGGTCCCTTGTTCTAAGGTATTCTGCGTTTACAGAATTTCGAAATTGTGTCAGAACAAAAAGTTGTGGATGTTTGAAATCGTTTGAAACACCCTGCACAAACTAAAAAGCAAAAAATTCAAAAAGTTAAATTGTATGATTTGACTGAATCGCTTACATAGTCTAGATCTTCAGCATGAGACTGACTCATAAACTTTTGGAGATTCTTCTCGAATCTCTCAGCGTCGGGTCTCTAAAAATGATTTTAGAAGTATTAGTATCTTTTCCAATGCGTCTTCCGAATAATTCCAATAATTTCCAAATACCCAACCTCAGCATCCTGTTGCCGTTGCTGGTCACGCATGGCCATCAATTCCACCATGGGCATTTGACCATTTTTGAAGCGTAGTACTAGATCGAGTGTTTTTCGCATCCCTATTTTTAACATTTGCTTTGCTTGCTCCTGCTTCTCTACCAGCTAAATTTAAAGAAATTATGAGTGTTTGCGGACATTGCAATAAACCAACTTTCTTGCGATAGTGTTTTAACCACATTTCAGCGGCTTCTTTACCTCTTGGATGAGATGGCAGACCTGAATGTTATATTTTTTAATTCTTTTTTCAATTTTTTAATTTCTGCCTTACCCGTGTTAACATGTTCTGGGATTAGGATCTCGAAAGATAAGATGCAGCTCATACTTGGCACTCTAAATTTAATATGTTACAGGGTGGCCCGAAGAATGTCACAACACTGAAACAGGCTTTTCTTTTGACTAGTAATGTGAGTTTGCTGCTATTAAATATCTTCACGCTCTTTTTCCGCCATCACCCTTCCGAACAAAACATCTCGGGTATATCAGGCAAAAAAAGTGCTTAGCGAAAATGGGCAAAAACAGCTGTTATTGCAAAATTATTTTCAGTGAAATACTTATTTTAAGGTAACAGTGTGTGGTCCAAAATTACAAAATACTTTAAAAATACTACTCATACTTGGAGTAGTATTTGCAATACTACTCTTTTATCGGCTCAAATTGAATTTCCACACTAAATTTATTAATTTCCACACTGAATTTCTGATTTTCCCCACTAAATTTTTACAAAAGCGAATTCTGTTTTGGATGGCTGTTATTAATGATTCTACATCCTCTTTATGTATCCTCTTAACTCATTGTCGTTTTTAGTTAGACAATGCAAAATCACGGCAATCAAACAAACAAGCGAGAAGCTGCGCGCATATGGACAACTGTCAAAGAGTGCACTAGCAAGGATGATCTCGATCAGTCGAAAACAAAGAATTATGGTCATAGTAAGCCACGTTTCATCTTTGGCTATGCTAAATTTCTGCTTTAGTAATTCGATTAACAAATCTAAGAAGTTTGCTGATGAAATATACCGCTGTGATCATTTCTTAGCTTAGCTGCTTTAGATGTGTGGCTTCTCGTAAGCGGACAAGAGATTCTTTCCCACAGGAGTAGCGATTTCTTCGGGCGAAGGCAAATGGGCATATGAGATCTTCATGCAAGCCATTGCAAAGTGGAATCCAGACCGTGTCTATGAGCTAAGATTGCTGATTGACGATGGGGCACTGCCAATAACAAATGGTAAGAACCACTCAAAGTTTTTTAATACGCTGTTTTTATTTCGTTTAATTAAGCTTGCAGGAAGGAGTTTCCGTCAGCGGCTAGAGGAATGTGCTGGTACCATGTTCGAGCAAACTTTGAAAGAGAACTTCCGAAAGCAAAGATCTATGAGAATGCATGCGATCAAGTGACAAATGATGTCAAAATTCTAGCCCGAGCAACAAGCTATGCAGAGTTTCATGGAGGTTGTCCGTTTTAAAATTCATCCACTGTTCTTTTGTTTATTTGTGCACAATATAGCCGCCCAATCACATTTAAAGCACTGGAGCGAGAAATGGAGTGTTCAGCAACGTGTTATAGAAGCGCTGCAGAAATTCGTCATTTCTTGGTTGCAAAGGTTGGATTACCAAGGATGGTTTTACAGGTTTGCTAGTTCAATCGGCTTGTGCATGGCTTCAATACCGACTAATAATGGGTTGGAGTGTACGAATAATCTCATCAAAAGAGACTACACTCAGCGTGAACTTCTCGGTATTTCAAGGTTCCTGCTTCCAGTAGAGATATATTCATGACCGCAGCATCGAATCGGAGAAAGGGTTAGCTGAGAATTTTTAATTGTCGGGATTCTGTATTATCACAGGGGGGACTAGCGCAACAAGTACCAAAATTTCGAGGTTTTGACACGAATTTTAGAAATTTTGCGACATTTTATAACATTTTGACACTTAGGCCGCCTTTGCGGCATAAATTATTTTTACGGAAACACTTACAGCCCTGTAATCTCACTGTGCCTGTTAACAATCATTATAACCAATAAAAATACCTGGACTGTGAAAAAGTTTGGTGGATGATTTTTGCCGAATTCTTTATCCAGCTCCTCTGCTCTAGTGTCCCTAGAATTCGTGTCGCACATTAGAAAAAATGGTTGCAGTTTACAATCCCCACGGGAAGGTGGAGGAGATAACATATCGTGTTTCTCGACCCGATTTCATGAGAAGCCGGCTTTTGGTTCTGAGAAAATTTTTCAAACCACAGGTATCATGGTTTTTCAGTCAAAATTTGAAAATTTGAATTGGCGCCTTTGAATTTGAAAGGGATTATGTTGTGACAGAATAGGGGCCACCAAAGAAGATGTTGAGCAAATGAACCATGTTTCTCTGCCAAATAGACTCTATATGCACTTTATGGAACTTAGTGCAAGGCAGTGCGCATCTAACTCCAAGAAACCCCTTCGGGGCGCAGGGGGCTTGGTTTCTTGGAGTTAGAGATGCGCGCACTCACTTGCCTTAGACATGATTCCGAGAAGTACTTGACCATAAAGTGCATATAGAGTCTATTTTTGCCACGGCCCAGTTGAAAAACATGGTAAGACAGTCGAAGAATATAAATATTTACTTTTCTAACGTTCTGCCATGAAAGTGGCCCCTTTTTATTATCTTCCCTCCCAATACAGCCCTTAATCCCTTTAAAATTCAAAAGGCGCCAATTCAAATTTTTCAAATTTTGACTGAAAAAACCATGATACCCCCTGTGGCTCGAAAAATTTTTTTTCTCAGAACCAAAAAAACAGCCGGCTTTCTCATGAAATCGGGGTCGAGAAACACAAATATGAAGTTATCTCCTCCACCTGACCCTTCCCCGTGGGGGGATTCTATACTCAAGCCGAAAAAATAAGCATTTTTGCTTTCAAAACCAGTGTTTCCATGACCCATCGAAAAAACGAGATATCACCGTCCACTTTTGAAAGAGTCCTTGTGAAAATTGGGCTTTTTGAGGGTATTGCACTTATGTTTGGAGACGCGATTTTGTGATATCCGTGCTCAGCAGGCTCTAAAACCTTTATAGGAACCGTTATCCCAGTCGGGAATTCCCGTGTTAATAGAAGAAATACGGCATGCTCGAAAAAGCCGGATCATGGAAATACTGTCTGAAACAGCTCTCACCAAAGAATGTCACTTCTGGTGTACAACTCTAATAGACGAGTCCTTTCAGCCACATTCCATGCAGGAGTAGTTTTGCTAGGGCGTTGCGAGTGTGTCAACATGCTAGAATGTCGTTGGAATAATTTGAAAAAAAAATATTGCTAACTATTCAATAAACAGTTTTTTTGAATAGAACAAAAGGTGAAAAAATCCATTCAACGAAAAAGGCGGCAGTTCAAAACTTTTTAAAAAAATAATCAAGGAAAATTGCAAATTATGAAATTTTGTTAGGCCGTAACTGAATTGCTATACTGAATTCATTATATTAAGCATTTTTCTTAAATCATGGTCAAAAATAATAAAAATGGACCACCTACTTTTTTTTATTTGCTCGTCTAACAAGAGAACCGCCGAGCTGTAAAATGTAAATCCTTCAAATTTTAATTCGCTCTTACCATTTTTCTATGTTATTCGACGCGCTGAACACGAAAAATACTCTAAACCATTCCTGGCATTGACACAAAAAAGATTATTTTTAGATGCCTTGGTTCTCAAGTTGATTTTTTCGACTACTTGGAATCTAACAAAAATTAGCTTGGGGGACCAAGGCATCCAAAAAATAAAATCTTTATGGTCAAAGCCAAGGATCGCTATTGCACTTATAACACTTTTTTCGAAGCATGCTCCCAGGCAAGATACACTTTGATTTGTAGCCAGCCAGAAAAGCTATAAATTAAGGAGCACATGCACTGCACCCCTGCCACTCAAGTGCACTGTACCCCTTTCAGTCAAAAAATCGGTTTTTCTTGATATTTAACTATTCTTTACTGACTTAATTTCACACATAATTAGTAGAGACAGAAACGGGACGGGATCCAGTCGGGATCCCGATCCCGCCCGAGCAGATTTCGAGCCAAAATCCCGTCCCGAAATCCCGCCCGATGATTTCCCAAAATCCCGATCCCGACATTTGTTGAATCCCGATGGACAATTTTTATCCTTTCTATGGTCTTAAAACCACCAAAATTTTACGTTTTTGTCTCTATTTTTTCTGATGTGGAGCTTGTCCACAATGTGCGCCCCAAAAATATAAACAGTTATTTTGCTTGAAATGCGGTATCTTACTACGAAACAAAATCGAGTATATAGAAGGATGATAAATTATTGTGCCAAATTGTTGCTTCTCTCCGGTTTCTATGTTATTACTGTGTATCGTATTACCGGATTACCTAGGTTTTTGTAGATTGCAAGTTTCATATACCTGGAGTGTTACGCGATGAAAGTCCTTAAGAATATGAATGTGCGCAGTCTTCTTCGTTGGATTGATGCAAAAACAGACGACGAATTCGTTCTCTGGCTTCAAGCGGTTGGTCTGTTGCATTCAAGCCGAGCTTGCCCCTCGTGCTCTAAGTTAATGAAGTTCTATAAGCGCGATTCACACGGCGACGCAAAAGAGAACTATTTCTGGAGGTGCTCAAACTCGAGAGGATGCAAGAAAAGTATGATGATCTGCTCAATGCTCAATATCTTTTCAAAAGAATATGAATTTTATAGTCTGTTATATAAATCTATGAGCTCAGGTGAGGGAGGAGTTTATCAGAGAAAATATATGATAACCAAAAAAAATTTGATTGTGTTTCAAGTGTTCGAATTTGTCAAATTTGTGTTAGAAGTTTATGTATCGATTAATATTTCGATTAATTCTACGATTAATTCTACGATTAATTTTTAATTATATTTTTTTTATAAAGTTCCATCTACCACTGAAGTGCGTTCTCAAAAGTCTGAATTTCACCATTAAATTTCTGAATTATACCAGCAAATATTGAAATTTCCCTGTGGGTTTTTGTTGTAATTTTGTGGAATTTTCTGCTTCAAAACACAAATTTTTTGAAAACCTCTAACTCTCTATATTTCGTAAATTATTTATTATTTATCTTAAAGAAAATAAGTACATAAGGGGGGGTCGGGTCAGAGGAGGGGACCAAGACAAAACCCGGATTGTTCGATGACCTCGTTTTATTTTCTGATTACACTTTTATAAGTAAATAGACCACGCTGAGCACGAATCTGGCCTCAGAATTGGCACATGTCAACTAAAAACTGCACTTCCTAAGAATTATGTTAGGCGGGAATTTAAAAATGCTCAAATCCATGATATCACGGATTTTTGCACATAGACGCGATACCGCAAATTTTTTCGCGCAGTCCGTGCACAAAACTGAAATGTGCAAACTCTGCAAAAAAAATTCTCTGAAACATGATTTTAAAAGCTTTTACGGGGGGTCTCAAAATCAGCCGTATTCAGAGTGTCGATGGCTTGTTAGTAGGTCAATAGTTTGGGCTACATGCTAGTGCAAAAATCACTACAAAACCCGGAAAAAGTTCAAAAAAAAATTGTTGGTGAGATCCAGACTTTTGAGGGCACGATTTAATTTGAACTAATATAAATTCATGACTGTTTTTTATTTCAACAAAAATCATTTTTACCTAGTTTATGCTTGTCCTCTTTTATTTTTCTCATTCCACTTTAGGACAAGCGACATGGAACAAGACGAGTGTGATGAAGACCTTTTCCATATTGGAGATAAAATTGCTAGCAACGTGGACATGGAGTGCCCCATCTGCACTAAGATGTCAGAGGAGGCTAAGAAACTGCTTTGCGGCCATATTTTCTGTGAAAAATGTTTGGCTAATCTAGTCAAGAACTATTCCTACCATACTGTTGGCATTTCCAAAATCAACTGTCCCAAGTGTGGGCGCTCTAATACTGTACCCAAAGATGGAAATTTTCCCACTGCGATCAAAATCAAAGGTAATTGTTAAATATTAGCCGGAAATTTATGGGACCAAGCTTATATCGTGCCTCAGAACAATTTTTTTAAAAGCTTGCCTCGATTTCCTGCGGATTTTTGAAATTTGACCAAATCGGCGTGATCTTCCTTATATTTTGTTTTAAAAATTAATTTTTTTGTTTGTTTTGATGGACGGGTCGACAACCCTAGTTTTGCACGTTATATGCTTGTTCAGAAACTTAAAACTAAATTTTTAGAAGAATATTAAAATTTGCCCAATTTTTCTCGACAGTTTTCTAAAAAAAATCTAACCTGTTCTAATCTGTTTTCAAAATTCAAGCTAGAAAAATGTGAAAAAATACTCTTGCTTTTAGGCACCGTTGAAAAAATGAAAAAAATACGAGCCCGCTCAAGTGAATCTAAGATTACATACAGGCAGAGATATAAGTGTTCTGCTTGCACTGCCCTAATCTTTGCTGAACAGCTGATGGTTTGCCAGACTTGTCAGGATTTGAAAAATGATCTGGAAATTGTAAGTAAATTTAAAAATAAATAAAAATCTTAGTGTTTTCAAAAAAAATTTGCAGTTTTTAGACAAAAGACTGCTGGTGAAAAATAAGTCGAATAAAAAAGCTTTTGGTGTGTGAGGCAGACGTCTCAAACAAATCAAAAAAGTAATTTAAAAACATTTTGACGTAAGGTACTTGCAAACTCATAATTCTGACGCCGCATTGGTGTTTAGCGTGGTCGAATTACTTGAGAAAATGCTCTTTGAATTCAAAAGGCATGATTGTTTTCCTTGCATAAGATCTATTTTTCATCAGGCTATGCACCAGGTTTACTTCTTTTTGCGTAAGATGTAGTGCTTTTCTTATTAAAAGGTGGGACCTTATTAGAAGATATACGGTATCCTATGCAAAAAGAGTATTTCTTGTGCAAAAAGAATTAGATATTATGCAAAAATAATCTTATGCAAAAAAATTATTTCTTACGCAAAGAAAAGGATTTGCGATTCAGAAGTCACTGACAAATTTTTTAATCCCATCGAGACAAAAGACATTTTTACTTGAAAAAATCGAAAAATTCTATATTTGAATGTTTTTTGTCTTGAAGGGTATCAAGCCCTTTGGCATGCATAGGACCTTTTGTGTTTAGATTTGGGTTTTGCTGTGAAAATTTTTGAAATTTTCATGGTTGAACTTGAAAGTTGGGGGTTTTATGGGAAAATCGGAGCGAAAAACTTTTTGTGAACAAAACCCTTTTTTTGAATTGCCACCAAATTTGGGTTTTCGGGTTTACGGCCCGATTGGTATTGTAGTATTTTGCTACACTGAACTTTGCCTTTCAAATGCGGGCACTCGAGAGGGCGCTAGTCCGCTTGTCTATTTATTATTTACATAAAAGTAAGTAACCACATTACACTTTACGCAACTACATTAATAATTAGATAATGAAAGACAAATCTTTTTTCTAATCTTGATTTGAAAAGATGCTTACATCCTGCAGAAATAACAAATTCGGGCAAGTTATAGTAAAAGTTTAGAAACTCTAATAAAGAAAGTTGAATCTACAATTAGTTTTACAATTTTCAATAGCAATTTTGTGAGATAGTCTTCTAGTAAGAGACGTTCTATAAATTTGATTGACAGTCATAATATTGGGATTAAGAACAAAGTTGTGATAGAAAACTAAATCAGCAACTAACCGCCTATATTGAAGAGATTCAAGTCCAAGAATATCTTATATAGTATTTGGCATGTGTGGGTGGGTGGGTGGGTTGGGCAACGCTTTTTTACTTCGAAGGCCAGAACGGGTCGTAGATAGCGAAATCACTTTTGTCGCTAATACCATCGTGTTGCCCAGAATGTCAGCTTTCGTTTTAAAAAAAGAACAGGCGAAAAAAATGAGTTCTAATAGGGGATATACCTATTTTTAGGAATGAAGTCATAGCCCCTCATTGAAATTTCGAAATACTATAGAGGCGCCGATGGCGCCTGTGCTCCCTTGTTTAGTAAATAGTTGTAGGTAGGTAAAATTGGGAATTGGGCCCTTAGGAATCTGTTATAGATTAGGTTGACTGCCATAATTTGTACCTTGTGTCAAAGTAACTGGTACCTTGTGTCGAATCTCCCTGTTAACTGCGTTTTTAAATGTACGCCTTTAGCATCACAGGTTTCCGAAATGTTTACCGTATCATCTCTAATAAGCGCCAAAAAAATTCTAGAAAAGTTTCGTGCAAAGAAAAAATACCGAAAAATTTTATTGTATATTTTTAGCACAAACTGTGTCCAATGTGCGTTGTGAAAGAGCACAAGGGTCATGAGGCAATGAAAGCAAGTGAATATGTCGCTGCTAATACTCTCAGCAGTTCAAACAAGAACACCATGGAAATGATAAAGAGTTTAATGAAAGAGCTCACTAACACCAACAACTTCACCTTGAGCCAGATTAGAAATTCTAAGATCAAGTTGCAAACCCTGCTGGACGAAACTATTCAGGTATTCTTTTTAGAGAAAAAAATCGAAAAATAGTAATTACTCCGCCAAGGCATTATTTTAGTGGATATATTTGCCACGTACAGCCTCCGTGACCGAGAGACTTTTCTAAAAATTTAAAACTTTTTCAATGCTTTATTATTATTGTCTAGAAAAAATTTCGTGCAGTCGACTTTCGATAAATGGGCGACCCTCAAGTTTGATCGACAATTTTTTTAGCTGAACTTTTTGCAATCATTGGCCAGTTGTCTTTGGTTGGTCAGGCTTAAAAATGCAAGAATTCTCGTTTCACAGATAACCGATTATCGGTTATCGAAGCCAGTAATATCTGTGGCTCTCGGTTACACGCCACCTTATATGGAGAAAAGGGAAATAAAATAATCTTACTGGCTAAAGTTTTAAAATCTTTAGAAATGATTGGTAAAATCGGAATCCTTCCAATTTTCGGATAAGACCAACCAAAGACAACTGGACAATGTTTGCAAAAATTCATTTAAAAAATGGTCGGACCCTAGGTGGGAACGAATTAGAGAGATGGAGGATCATTTTTTCCATTTGCCCCACTTAAGAAAATTATAACCAAAGCAACTAAATTTCAGATTTATTGTGGCAAACTAAAGAAAACTAAACAATCGGTTGCCGATAACACTTTTTGTTTTACGGAAGAAATGCAAAAACAGGTGCATGCTACAGCGTTGATGAGAAGATTTCTGCTAGACCTAACCATCAGCAACTTTATGCCCGGTATCAAGAGGAGTGTCGACAGTCTGTGCGAGATTCTCGAACTATATCGCGACGAACTTATTAGTGCTGCTGATAGTAATGAGCCGGCGAATGGACAGACCAGGTAGTTGCAATGATTCAAAATCAACAAGGGAGGGACCCTGACTGTGACCTGGGTAAATTTCGATAAATTTTTTAAGCGCGTATTTTTGTAGAGCCTGCTCAAATTCCTTGTGAATCTTGCTCCTTATCTCTGAAGGCCAACAAAAATTTAGGAATGACTCATGGCTCAGTTAAAAATGGGTCAGTTATAAAAAAACCATGATGTGGGTATAGAGGTGTTTTTAGAACCAGTGATGTGCTGCCGAAAATTATGGCTCCTGCTCTGGCTCTTGGCTCCTCCCTTAAAAATTTTGGCTCCTGCTCTGGCTCTTGGCTCCTGCCTCGAAAATTTGGCTCCTGCTCTGGCTCTTGGCTCCTGACTTCAAAATTTTGGCTCCTGCTCTGGCTCTGGCTCCTGCCTCGAAAATTTTGGTCCTGCTCTGGCTCTGACTCCTGACTTCAAAATTTTGGCCTGCTCTGGCTCTTGGCTCCTGCCTCGAAAATTTTGGCTCCTGCTCTGGCTCTTGACTCCTGACTTCAAAATTTTGGCTCCTGCTCTGGCTTTTGGCTCGGAGCAGGAGCGCTCGGAGCCAAGAGCGGAGCTGCGCACATCACTGTTTAGAACTTTGAGTGACCCTTGTATCACTTTTTGTGGACCTTCAGAGCTAAGGAGCCAGATTTGTCAGGAAATTGGGCACGCTCTACAAGAATATGCAGAAAAAATTTAAAAGAAATTCCCCAGGTCATAGTCAGGGTCCCTTCCTTGTCAGTGTTGAAATGCATAACAACATCAACATTTCAGCTCCCCTAGCCAAATTGCCTGGAAAAAGTTTTTGAAGAATTGGAAGCAACCTTAAAGGAAAACATACCGTAAATACTCTAATAAATGGGCCCCCCTACAGTTAACCATTAATGTTTTGCTTTTTAACTAACATTGTTTATTTTAAACGTACGACCACTGTTTTGTAGAGTTTGGAAAGATCTACAAAATGAGTGGTCGTACGTTTGAAAAAATAAACAATGTTAGAGTTAAAAAAGCAAAACAAATTTTAAAATAGTTAACTGTAGGGGGTGCCCATTTATTAGAGTATTCACGGTATGTATATATTATTATTTGTGGCGGCTGATGCATACCTCTCGAAGAATATTCCTACCTCATATATATCCTATATTTTTTATTGTTTGTTATAAATAGAGTTAATTTTTGCATAAGTTTTACCTTCGTTGTGTACTGCATTTTCAAAATAATGCTTCCTTCGCGGAGAAGCAGCCAAAAATTTTAACTGCATATAATCCATTGAAAACGATCCTTTATACTACTCACTTCTGACATAAACAATAAAAACTTATAAAAATGCTTCCTAAAATTTACAGTATTTATTGTGATAGAAACGTTCATTCCTAGTTCCCAACCTCAACATTTCCGAAATATTTTGCAGGTTCAAACAAAACCTTTTTTGTTTACGTACTTAAGGTTGGTGAATGGAGGCTTTAGCCCGGTTACCACCTCTTTTTTCAAACCGATTTAATTGTGTTACGAGGTGTTTGAAGTTTATGTATCGCCGACTATTTTGCTTCTAAGATTGATTTTTTATACGGTCAACTCTCGATTTAACGAACCCCTTATTTGACGAAATACTCGATTTAACGAAACTTTCAATTTTTAACGTGTTTTTGTTTAACAGCAATAGTTTTCCTGTTTTGGCTTTGTTCAATTGGGATTTCCGTGCCCATCTCTTTGCATCGTTTTGTTGTATACCTTGTGAACTATCTTCTCTTTTCATAGATTGAAAAAGGAGCACTCCGAAGAAACGTCACGTAATCTCTGTATTCGAAAAGAAAGTCATCATCGAAGCTGCAGATTTTAATGAAAACATAAAATATTTTTTAAGTATAAAAAAATGAACAGCAGGGGCAAATTTGTTTGAGAGCTCGCTAGACACTTAAAGTGTCAACAGTTGAACACTGCGATGCACCATCACCACATTACAATTTTCTTGCTTTTGAGCAGGTCGATTTCTTAAAGCAACTCTGCCAATTCTTTGTTGATGAGCTTTTTTGAGATGCTATCTAAAGCATCGACGATACAGGTTGATTACCCTTACAGCTGCTTCCAGATTTCCACCCTTTGTGAAATCTTTGCAAATCTGCATTATCAAGTATTCATATAGTTAGCAGATTTCAGACTAAAAGGTAGAGTCTGATACGTCCAAAGACTACAAATTAAAGTTACTGAGAAAAATCTCTATATAGTATTTGGGTCGGGGATGGTTATTGGCGGTTGTGGTCCGTGGACCACACCTTTACAGCCACTGGGAGTGGTCCAAATCTTTTCCTGAGAACACTTCCTAAGGTAAAAATTTTTAGACTGTTTTTTCACCGTTTTTCACCGAGAAAAATGGAAACGGGTTTGATATCTTGGTGAGATCTGTCGAAATCAAGCGAAGGAGGTGTTTATCAGAAAAAATAGATGATAACGATTTGATTGTGTTTCAAGTGTTCGAAGTTTATATATCGCCGACTATTTCAATTAATTTTAAGATAAATTTTTTATAATATTTTTCAATATATCATAAATACGTTCGTTTATTTCAGAAGTCGTTTTTTGTGGCATTGTTTTTTGTATGAATTTTTTGACAATTTTTTAAGACTTGGCCTCTCATTTTGTATTGGTTCAGTGTTTGGACCTCGTATTGCTTCGTACTGTATTGTACACGTACTCGTACTACGAGTACGAAAGTACGAAGTACGAGAAGAAATTTTTGTGGTACGAGGTACGAGTACGAAGTACGAGAAGAAATTTCAGTGGTACGAAGTACGAGTACGAAGTACGAGAAAAAAATTTGGAGGTACGAGGTACGAGTACGAACAGCTTCAAAATATAAGTATTAATAGATTAACTGACATTTTTCACTTAGTGAAATTCCGTTTGTGAAATGTTCATTTGAAATTATCAAAAATTATATATTGTTGAAAAATAGCAAAACGAGGTTTTGATAGACTACAAGAGGTCTTTCTATTTAAAGTCCGTCGCGAGTTCTCTCAGATATTGTCGGACCTCTTCTGGCTCTATCTTTTCATCTCCATCGTCTCGTTTACCACTGTGCTTATGCCAATGACTACATCACGCGTTGAGAGAATGTTCAGCCAAATGACTCTCCACAGTGCGAATCACAAAGCAAATACTGGCGCTTCACGACTTAAAAGCCGGATCTTAATGTCTTTTAATAAAAAATACATTGAAAAATAATTTTTTTTGAACTGATTTTCAAATAACTCATGCGTTCTTTTTTAAACACATCTCTATATAGTATTTGGCATGTGTCCGTCCTACTTTTTAATGGACATTTTGACCACATTCAGGCCATTTTTGCGTATTTTTCCGATTATTTTCGGCAATGTCTCGACGGAACCCCAAACTTCAGACAATTCAGCGTCTTTTATGCCGAGACCCAGGAAAATGTCTTCGAAAAAGAAAAACTTTTGTGGTCCCTCAAAATTGGAGTTGGAGGATTTTGGGGTAGGACTGGAGGATGGTTTTTCTGCTTCCAACGATGGCCATTTTTGCGATGTCTCGAAAAGAACGTAGACGTAGATAGACGCGTAGTTTTTCACGATGAATGCACTATCGAAATTTCGAAATACTATAGAGGCGCCGATAGGCGCCTGTGGTCCCTTGTTAATAAATAATGCTGTGAGAAATAAGTACCTAGGTACTTAATAACTAATATTTTTCTTTTAAAATTCATAAATTTTCAAAATAACGAGCAAAAATGAAGTAGAACTAAAAACTACTGAAATTTTAAGACTATGGAAAGAAGTAAGAAGTGAGAGTCATTATTTTTGTAGTACGAGTACGAAGTACGAGCAGCAAATGTTTGTAGTACGAAGTACGAGTACGAAGTACGAGCAAATTTTTTTTTGGTACGAGGTACGAGTACGATATACGAGCTTTAAATTTTTGTTGTACGAGGTACGAGTACGAAGTACGACGGCTGAAATTTAGCAGTACGAAGTACGAGTACGAGTACGACCATTTCCTGAAAGTCCAAACACTGATTGGGTTGTTCAGAAAGTTCGTGCACTAACCCTTACATTTTTTTCCAAAAATGTTTTTGTTGTAAAACTATTGAAAACCTCAATTATAAGCATAAAATTATACGCTGAGCACGAATCTGAGCTCAGAATTGTTGTGCAAATCTAATATGTTGACAGAATAAACATTTTAAAAGTAACAAAGCTGCAACTTGTGTTTTTAGATGTACTCAGTCGAACATTTACGTCATTGTCTTCTCTTTCTGTATGATGCCGGAAAAACCGCTCAGCAAGTTGTCTTTTTGTTGTCTTTTCCTGTTTCTGAGCTCAGATTCGTGCTTAGCGTATAATTTTATGCTTATAATTGACGTTTTCAATAGTTTTACAGCAAAAACATTTTTGGAAAAAATGTAAGGGTTAGTGCGCGAACTTTCTGAACAACCCAATAGCTAAGAATCTCGGGATCATAGGACAACCTAGCTTTTTATATTTTTAAAAGAAACTTTAAATTTTTTTGCTAGGATTACTACTCATCATCACCTAAGACAAATAATTCTAAAATATATGGCCTACTTTTTATTTAATTTAAAAAAGTCCACTTTTTTCCATGAGGAGGCTATTTTGGTTTTTTGACACCCACGATAAATCAATCCTATCAACCGTGTCATGAAAAATTTTCTGCCAAGATCCCAAACTAAGCGTACTTCTGCGCCAATTATAATGCAAAAGACACGAAAATCGTGTTATTTTTGCGTCAGAACCATTATATTTTGTATTTTTAGATAGGTTTAAGATACCTTTGATTTCGCAGATTGGCGAGAATTTGAATATTTATTGTCATAAAAAATGAGAGAAACAAGTAACTAGATTGCCTTGAGGCAAAAATAACACGATTTTCGTGTTATTCGCATGAAAATTGGCATAGAAGTACGCTTAGTTTGGCATTTTGGCGAGAACATTTTTTCAAGACATGGTTGATAGGATTGATTTATCGTGGGTGTCATAAAACCAAAATAGCTCTTCATTGAAAAAGTGGACCTTTTTAAATTAAATACAAAGTAGGCCACATATTTCAGGATTGTTTGTCGTAGGGTATGAGTAGTACAGTCAACTCTCGATTTAACGAAACTCTCGATTTAACGAACATTTTTGCCGTTCCACAGGGGTTCGTTAAATCGAGAGTTGCCTGTAATCCCAGCTTTTCAGCTAGATGGAGCAATTTTTTATTTTTCTTAATTTTTATGTTCACAATACTATTGAAATGAATTAAAATTGAGGCCAAAAAGTTTAAAAAAATTTTTACTCATTTTTTAGTGAAAGGTTGAAAAAATGCTAGCCCAAGGAAGCGAACTTAACCTTACGTACAGGCTAAAAGATAAATGTTCTGCTTGCACTGCCCTAAATTACGCTGAACAGCTGATGGTTTGCCAGACTTGTCAGGATTTGAGAAATGATCTGGAAATCGTAAGTAAATCTACAAAAATACTGGAAATTGAGTTTGCCAATTCGAAACTCTTGCAATTTGTTAGTAGGGTAGGACGCGATAACCCGTCACACTTTTGAATTGGACTAGGATTGTCAAAGGACAAAATTTTCGACTTGGAGGCTCAAAAAATGAATTAAGTCGAAATTTTCTACTCGATGGGTTGACTTAAAAGTTGGAAATTTTCGACTTTTGAGTGAAACCATCAAAAATGCATACACTACAAGGTACATAAAAGGCTTGCTCCCCTTTTAATGATTTTTCCCAGAACACCCTATTGTCGAATTGTCCAGCAACTATCAACAATTTGCCAAATCCTTTTTAACAGAGTTTTCACCTATCTTGCAATTATAATTTTAAAAAAATGTCAAAAAATGATGTGTTTAGCCAGAGTTACGGGTAAGATTAAATGCGCCAAAAAACTGCGCCACCCTGTACAGTCGAGTCTCGATCAACCGACACCCCTCGGGACCGGCCTTAGGTGTCGGTTAATTGAGGGTGTCGGATAAGCAAGACTTTTAGACTAAAAAATCTCAAGGGTGTCGGTTTATCGAGTTTCTTATGGACATACGAGAGATAATAAGATTTATTTAAACAAATAATATTCATTCAACAATGGAAAAGAATTATGTTAGTTTTTTCTGCTTTTTTTTTCAATTTGCGTTCTTCTTAAAAAACGGCGAAGCAAGAGAAAGATCAAAAATTCAAAAGGAATTTTTAAAATTTAGGAGTTTGAAAAATTTCGAAAATATACAAGCTGTCGGTTTATCAGGGGTGGTTTCATTGAAAGGAACCCGCCGAGGGGTGTCGGTTAACTGAGGGTGTCGGATAATCGAAGTGTCGGTTAAACGAGACTCGACTGTACTTAGGAACAACAAAAAAGGTATACCAAAAAATTCTGCTAAATATTTTTTTAGCACAAACTGTGTCCAATGTGCGTTGTGAAAGAGCACAAGGGTCATGAGGCATTGAAAGCAGATGATTTTGTTGCTACTAATACTCTCAGCAAGTCAAACAAGAACACCATGGAGATGATAAAGAGTTTAATGAAAGAGCTCACTAACACCAACAACTTCACCTTGAGCCAGATTAGAAATTCTAAGATCAAGTTGCAAACTTTGCTGGATGAAACTATTCAGGTGAGACTGGATTACTGTATTACTGTTACCGTATTTTCTCTTATTATAGACCCAGATCTATAATTTTTCAATCCCCCCAAAATCAGAAAATTTTAAGGTCGACATCGAGATTTTCGGTTGCTCAGCCATAATCTAAAAAACGGAATCGGCACAGTTGGTGCGAGTTAAGAAAACACAAAAACAACTTTGCAAAATGTTTTCTCTAATCCAAGATACAGACCCTCAAAGTCGAAGGGGTCTATAATAAGAGACGGCTCTATAATTAGAGAAAGTACAGTAATAGAGCTGGGCACGGTCGATTAACCGAAACGGACCGGTTTTGGCCCAGGTACGGAAAAACGCGTTACCATATTTATTCTAATATAACCACCTAGTCAACTTAAAAAGTCTGTATCTCGAGGCAGAGTAAATATTTCGCAAAGCTGTTCGTTGAATTTTCTTAACTTCTACGAGCTCTACGGATGTTCCTGCTTTTTAGATTTTTACCCAAAACCTCGAGATCGGTCTGAAATTTTTCGGATTTGGTGGGAGTTGGTGTTGAAAATAAACCTACCGGTGATTATATTACAATAAATGCTGTAACTGAAAACCAGGTACAACGAAATTGCGAAATTACTGTGATTAGACGTTATTTCAGTGTATATATAGGAGGTACAAATCTGGCGAAAAAATTCCTGGCCTTAGGTGGTGAGAAGGAATGGAAAATCCTTTTTCGTTTTACTTTAATTTAAAAACATTTGAATTATTTGTTTCTTTATTTTAAACAATCTTAAAAACCATGCCAGGTGGTCCAGGCTAGTATATCTTTGACGAAAACGACAATTGGTTAGCGAGATTTAGCAAAACGAGATATGGCAAGCGGAACAATTGCAGATTAGGCAACCACTTTAGTATCCTATGGGTACTGCATTTTAAACTGCCATATTTTTGCTGGAAACCGAAACGCCGTCTTAGTTTGTTTTTTTTCGTATATAATGTGAAACACGATTTGCTTATCGGCCTACCCATCAAAGGCCACCTACAGACCAGAGCCATAACAGGGGGACCAAGCGAAAATCGTATTTCACATTATATACCAAAAAATTGTCATCTGGATATTGGTTCTATTCGCGTAACAAAAAATATGGCAGTTTAAAAGTGCGAATTTCTTGCTGTACTAGGCATCCAGTTTAGATCCATTTTTATTCAATAACATTATAACATTATCCAGACGCGCAGTCACTTACCTTAGACATGATTCCGAGAATTACTCTGATCATAAAATGCGTATGAGTCATTTTGCCACGGCGAGTTGAAAACATGGTAAAGCAGTGAAAAGGTCCAACGCAAAGTACTTACGAAGTTCTTAATTCCATTTTGTCAAACTTACATGGTCGTCGAAAATGACGTGGCCCCACAATACACACTTAGTTTGAGAGTTCAATGCTTTCATTTCTAATACTGCCCAAAAAATGAGCCATGCCATGACAGGCTACACACATTCCTAAAGTACTTATGGAATGTCTAAACTTTTTTAAGGATGCCTAAAGTGGTTAAGGATGCCCAAACTTTTTAAGGATGCCTAAACTGCAATTGAGCCTGGCAAGCTTGACTGAGCTATGGAGCGTGAATACACTGTACCGCGTGGCTCTAAAAAGATTTTTAGTTAAAATTTGCTTGCTAATATTCGTTTTACCAAAACAAGTTTTGCCAAATATCGATCTATCCTAGCCGTAGTCAATTTTAAGATGCCCACTATTAAATTTAAATGGCTCTAATTTTCCTTTTATTTAACGGTGGCCCATTTTTCTCTCAAGATTTGTAAAAACTGTCGAATTTATATTATAATTTTACTCTAGACAAAAATATTTGATCATATTTTAAAATATCAAATTTCTGACAATTCAATTGTCTTCAGTGGAGTTTGAAATTTATCAAGGACTTCAAATTAAAAAAGTACTTTCATAATCATGCAAATAATAGTGACTATATTTCAGATGTATTCTGGCAAACTAAAGAAAACTAAACAATCTGTTGCCGATAACACTTTCGTTTTTACAAAAACATTGAAAAAACAGGTGCATGCCACTGCTTTGATGCGAAAATTTCTGCTAGACCTAACCATCAGCAACTTTATGCCCGGTATCAAGAGGAGTGTCGACAGTCTGTGCGAAGTGCTCAACCTATATCGAGACGAACTTATTAGTGCTAGTAGTCCAGAGCCCAGTTCATCAGCTGAAACAAAAACTAAGTTATCGAAAACCGGTTTACCATATAAACAGGGTGCAGACTAAAGCAATGAGCTCATGGATGGACAGAGCAGGTAGTTGTAACGATTTAGAATTAAGTGAAAAATGCATAACGACATAAACATTTCAGCTCCCTGGCCAAATCGTTTGGAAAACCTTTTTGAAGAATTGGAAACAACCTTAATGCCCAATATATTCATATTTCATCATTTATAGGAGTTGATGCATACCTCTCAAGTTTGAAATACTATCTCAAATCCTACGCTGTTTGTTTGCAGTTTTTGCTGTTTGTTGAACATAAAATTATTTTTCGCATAAGTTTGACCTCTGTTGTTCACTGCATTTTTGCGCAGAAGCGGCAAAAAATTTTAATTGCAAACAATTTATTGAAAAAGATCTTATATACAGGGTGGGCCAATTTTCGTGCACACTTTTGGACGGCCATAATTTTTTTTCTAGGTCGATTTTCAAAATTCTGTTTTCACTGATCGACTCAGTTTTCGATGCGGTTTTGTTTGTCATACGTTGCTCGGAAAAATTTCAAAAATTTGCCTTGGTCCCCCCTATGGGATGAAAACGTCATTTTGGTACATGTTTGAGTACTCAGGAAAAATCAACCCATAGGGGGGACCAAGGCAAATTTTTGAAATTTTTCGAAAATTTTTTTTCCGAGCAACGTATGACAAACAAAACCGCCTCGAAAACTGAGTCGATCTGTGAAAACAGAATTTTGAAAATCGACCTAGAAAAAAAATTATGGCCGTCCAAAAGTGTGCGCAAAAATTGGCCCACCCTGTACTTCTTACTTCGGACATGAAACAATAAAAACCAATATGAATGCTTATTAGAATTTTACGGTTTTTATTCTAATAGAAGCGCAAAGACTTCTATTTTCCATCTTCAATACTTCGGAAAAATTTCGTACTTTCAAAAAAAATTTTTCATTTACTTTACCATCAGCTACACAATTTGGCTCTATATAAAACGGCATTAGGTGAATTCATCGACATTTTTGCGCTCTGTTATATAGCCTTTTTTGTTTTTTTATTCAACTTCGTTGAAAATAGTTACCAAAAACTACATAAAGTCACCTCAAAACTTTGAAAAAGGCATTGTTTTTAAGTTCTGGTCAATAGAAAATTGAGTTGTTCGGAACTTTGATTTTTCGACCATTCAAATGCTTTACCATGTTTTGAATGCGCGCATCTATAACCCCTCAAGCATCCGGCGCCCCTTCGGAGGTAGGTAAACCAAGCCGTGACATAAGAACAAATATGTAGCTAAGGTGAATAAAACATTTGTACAAAAACGTTCTATAAAATTATTAGGTATATAGATTAATACACACTATGTGGACTACTTACGGCCATGTAGTGAAGTATACTTAAAGAGCTTCATGATTTAAAGCAAAGCGATCATAAGGACATCAGATTCATAGGGCGTAGTACTCGCTGGAACCAAATAACGGGGTCTTAGCTGCAAAATTAACACATATAAAATGGGGTAGGATATGGTTGGTTAATTTCGTAATCGGTCGGTTCATTTACCGCATTTTCAATGCACCCGGTTTTCGTTCCCGTTTAATTTGTCGAAAATCGGTCCGATTCGGTTAGCCGACCGTGTAAATTTGCAACGAAAAATGCAAAATATAAAATAAGACAAAACTTTATTGCGAACAGAACCAACAAAGACAGTGCAACCAAACAATAATACATGCAAAATATATGACTAGACCTATTTCATTCGAGACGATAAACTTCAGCCACAGTGACACACGCAAGAAAATACCATCATTCAGGTCATCCTTTAGTCATCCTTGAATACTTCCACCTTGCAGGTCATCCTTCTTGAGTATTTGAGCAGAATCACTGATACTTAGTGAAAGCAAAGAGCACTGAAAAACGACCACCTTGCAGGTTGAGCAGCTTGTCTTTTTACCACTCTACTTGAGACGTCTTGTAACCCTGGCCTAAGAACTATCTAAAAAATAGCAGAAAAACACCAACAATGGACCGGATTCGACACTAGGGCTGAAATCGCAATGTCAGAAAGGAGACATGATTTTTATGCCAACTCGTTTCTTTGCGACTCTCTCTAGTTTTTAAAGAAAAATTACCCCCTCAACTCAGTTTTGGGTGCTTAAATTTAAAAATTCAAGCTTTAGAAGATGCTTGTCTTTGCTTGCTCTTGCTCACACCAGTATATGCATACATGTAGGCTGTTAGATTGCTGCCTCTAATTCATCATCCATCACCTGTCCCCTCTACCTGAAAGAGGTAGTTGTAGACAATAATCTTCTCCGAGATCTAACAGACCATCTACATTACATCTATTCTTATGTTTTTTGATCAAACTTTGTGTTTTGATTTGATTAAAAAGAGGCTAGGTAGTAACTGTTGTTTGTTTTTTTAACCAAGTTGTGATTTTTGACTCACTCTGTTTGTTTCACCTGATTTTTTGTCAAAAATATTGGTGTGTATTTGATGTCATTTTGTTTGTAAGAGTCAATACCGTATTCTCTCTAATAGACGGGCATGTTCGTCTATTTTTCAACCCCCCTCAGGGAGTGCCCGTCTAATAGAGAGAATACGGTAAGCTTCTTGAAAACACTTTTATGGTTGAATTAGTTTGCGTGGTTCGTCGAAACCATTTTCACGAGATTTCATGTGCTCATGGTTTTTGTAAAAATATTTTTAATTGTTTGCTTTTTTGAATGTTTCGTTGGAAATCTGCTATTCTCCGGTGGGGATACGACTCGACGGCGTAAAGAATCACGTGGGAAGAAACGGCGGCACAATCACAATTACGGCATATAGAATTTTATGTACGTTTTTATATGCAAATCCAAATGGTTGACACCATATTCGTGTCTAGCATGGTCGGTTTGCTTATGAAAATGCTCTTTAATCTCAAAACTTAGTCAAATTTCGAATTCCATTCGAGACAACAAGCATTCAAATCTAAAAATTTACTGAATATTTTTGAGTTCTAAATATTTGTTGTCTCGAGTCGAATTTGTAATTTGACCAAGTTTTAAGATTCAGTAGGAATTTCAGAAGCAAACCCACCATACTACGAATTTAGAGTCAGAGTTTTGGGTTTGCAGAGCAAAAATATATAAAACTTTATATAACATTCCGCCATTTTTTCTGACCCTTATTTTTTTCTGCCGTCATTCTTTCTTTCACCGAATCGTATGCCCATCCATTTCGTGAATAGTAAGAGTTAAGATTTATCTTATAAGTCGGTTTTACAATGTGCCTTGGTTCCCCTGTTCATTTTTCCCAAAAAAACAACATTTTTATTTTAATTTTTTTCTATCTTAAAAAATCAACAAGGGGATTAAAATCGGACCAGAAACTGTGAGACAACAAGAGAAACATCATAAAAATGTTTGAAATGAAAAGCCAATTCAAATTGATTTTGTCTTTATCTGAAAAACTAGGTGCCCAGGAATTCAAACATTTGAAACGAAACTTATTGGCGTGGGCATGCCCCTTTAAGGCATGTTTTGGCACTGACTCATATGTTGGATCTGAGAGTAGTGATGACTGCTACCGGAGTTTGGGTAAGCGCATTTCACGGTTATATAACCTAAAGTTTTGTGGGAATCAAGTTATTCATATTCGAAAAGAAAAAAAATTATCAAGAAAAAGTAAGAGAAGGAAATCATGTGAAGTACTCATCTTCTTCTCCTGCATATTATAATAATTAATGGCTACTGCTTGGTCTCGTGCAAAACTAGATTCTCTACTTTCTTTTCCTGCTTGTGGGTACTCATAACCAATTCTCCTCGCCCCTTTATCAGTTATAGTGCATCTTGCTGCTGGCTAATTTATTTTTACTGGTCAGGGCTAAGCCCAATGGCAGAGGCTCTGACCAAGTGTTTTTTGTTGTAAACATATATTTTTCAATCTGAATTACAGTCAAATTTTCCATAAAAGAGGTCTTGAGATGTGTATTATGTAGAGAGTCTCTCACGGGTGAAATTTTTTCCGTCACTGATTCACTTTGTGTTGTCACAGATTTACTTTTCTACCACAGATTTAGCCAAACCCCAGGGGGACCAAGCACTTTTAAATATTTTTTCAGAATGTTTCTACCATGTTTTGAGTACTTTTGCCAAAAATCAGGAACTTGTTTACTTGGGGGGCCCCTTTTTTGGTCAACTGTGAATAGTGCCAAGAAGGGAACTTTTTGCCCAGCTCCAGCAACCAAAACGTAGTGGAAATATCGTAAAATAAGTGTTTACAAGGATTTTGAGTGCGAATAAAATTGTTGTTGTCGAGAAGCATCTTTTGTAGTCTGACACCGCTCTCATTCGCTCAGCCTACCTTGGGGGACCAAGGCAGTTGGTCAACCTTTGATAACCAAATTTTTTTTCAAAACATGTCTTTTTAGTACGGAAATTGTTTGGAAAGAACTTTTTTATCGTTTTTAGCGTATAAAAATTACTTAGGAGACGTCTGAACACTATTCACAGTTGACCAAAAAAGGCCCCCCCAAGTAAACAAGTGCCAAAAATCATTTTTGTCTTGGAGTACCAAGGCTAATATTTTCTGGAACCTGAAGTATGACTTTTGTTCTATAAGGCGAAAATGTTGTGAAAAAAATGATTTTTGGCAAAAATGCTTAAAGGACCATAGCCCACGCCGAGAATGACAATTTCACACGTTGGAATGCGCGCGGGACACTTTTTTTACTCCAAAAATGTTCAACATTATTTTTCAGTAAACTAATAATTAAATGATCAAAAAAGAAGAGCCGGCCCCGGGGATCGAACCCACTAACAACATCGACGGGAAGCCGGCATTTTACCACTACGCCACCATGCAATTTCCGTGCGCATCACCTAATTTCGCCTAATTAACTTCATTTAACAAACAATTACTATCTCAAAAAATTAATGTTTAACATTTTCGGAATAAAAAGAGTGTCCCGAGCGCATTCAAACGTGTGAAATTCTCATTGTCGGTGACAACTATGGTCCTTGGAACATTACAGAAAAAATTTTAGGCCATTATAGAAAAAAATTTATAACTGCTTGGTTCGCCCTGTGGTTTTGGCTTAATATGACAAAAAGAGTATAACCTAAGTACATAAGTACAACCTAAGTATATAACCTAAGCGCTTCTGATTTGCAATGAAAAAATTAAAACTGTGACAGAAAAAAGTTTTGTCCGTCTATATCCCCTATGTGGAGTGTCACATTCCTTGATGAATAAATTTCGAGTTTTCATAGTTTGAACGCAAGATTTTAATTGATAATTTATTTTGATTACTTATGCTTGGCAAACTTAACTTTCCTCTTTCTATGGATATGTGTGATCTCAGGAGTGGCGTCCAAGGGTAAACACATGTGGGTGTACTGATCACACATCACGGCGTGTCAAAACGTCAAAAGCCCAAATTGAGATATTCTTATAAATGTTTTTTTTAAAGAAATTTTAAATATGTAAACCTTTTTCTCATTGATATTTTTGATCATAACTTTGCTGGAGTACGCTCTGTTTGCGTAGTTTTCCTATCATTGCAAAGCCCCGAGTTTGCGATTCTGATTTAAAAACATCGTCAACTTTTTTATGAATGTAAAAAGCTTGACGAACTGGTAGTCAAAATTGCTTTTCGCAAAGTTATTACTAAATTACCGTATTTACTCTAATTGAACCTCATGGGGGATCATTTTTCAACCTCCCGTAAATTTTTGAATTCGATCTCGAGATTTTCGAGTGCTCAACCAAGATCCAAAAATTGGAATCGGTAGAGCTCGTGGGAGTTAAGAAAACGCAAAAAATAGCTTTGCAAAATATTGACTCTGCTCCTACATATATACCCTCAAAGTTGGTGGTGGGTATAATGAGAGTAAATATGGTACCCAAAAATTGTTTTCAAAAAATCTTCGTGTTTTTTAATAGCAGCATGTGTACCGTATTCTCTCTAATAAAAGCCCCGGGCTTATATATTTTGATTCCCTAAAAATCTTCAAATTGTCAATCAAAAATGGCCTTAACTCTGAAATCTTGTTAAAAAATCGGCTTCTAACGGGTGTTAGAAAAGTTTGTAACGGATTTTCAAAGCCTTATCTTTTGTCAATGTTGCAATCATATCTTTTTATACCATTTTGCAGCCTTGCAGCTCTTCTTTCAAATGGCATATTTATCTTAGCTTGATTATTTTGGATAAGTCACCATTTAGCTCCAAACATTTGTAAGGTCACTTTGAGAAGTTGACAAGCGTTTTCATCACTTTAAGTGATCAAAAGTTTTATTAAATTTCAAGCGTCACGACAACATCTTATCACCTTCAAGAGTTACGAAACCCATGTTACAGACTGCACTTTTAAAATTTGAGTGTTGAGATATGGTCCTCCGGAAAAATACAATTTCTTGAAAAAATGACCAAAATTCGAAAAATCGGAGTAACTTGGATTTCGGTTGCCCGTTATTAGGAAAATGGCTGGGGAACTTAGCAAAAACGAAATTCGCTAAACGTATGTTTTGCTAAAACAATAATTGCAAACCACATTCGCCAAAACAAAATTTACTAAATTGAAATTTGCTAAGCGTAGGTTTTGCCTAAAAAATAGGGTCGTAATTTAGTGTTGAGCAAACTTTTTACATGAAACCCACGTTTGGCAAATATGATTTTGGCAATTTCCGTACTTGGAAAATTTCGTTTTTGCCAAGTTTCCCACAGCCGGGAGAGTACAGTAACTAAATAGCCAATTTCCTGAAACAATTTTTGAAGTTTGTCAAAAACCATTTGTCGACAAGTCAAGCACGAGGGTGGTGATTAAATTTGTATTGTAAAATAGTGAAACAAGTTGAGGCCCATCTTAATGTTGTCTATTCTCCTCCTCCAAATGTCTCCAACTGATTGGATTGAAAAAAAAAGGCTAGACTACTACCACTACTACATCAAAAAGAAGAAAAAACAAACACTTGTGTTCTTGTTCCTCTCTCTAAATTCAACAAGAGACATCAAAAATTTAATTTCTTGTGAACACACAAACTTAGTGAACATTTGGCTATTGTAGTAATAAATGATGAGAATCAGACAAAAGAGACAAGTAGATTGTGCACTCAAAGCAGCGCTATTTTCGGCGGCTTTGTGACTCTCGAAAAGCTCTATTGTTAGCTAGCAAATGGGTGAAAATCTGGTCCTTTCTTTGAATTTGGGTATTTGCATTTGAATCTGATTTGGCTGATTGATTGTTGCGAATGTTCGGGTAATGCAATTTTTGCCTTTCTTGTTTTTTTCTTTTGATGCGGACGAAGAAAAGCTGAAAAATAAGCATGCTAGGTGTGGGAGTTGAGATCCAGAGTAGTGGCTGTGAGTTTACAGTCAACCGATCGATTTAACGTCATTCTCGGCTGTATGGTGACGTAAAATCAGGGCTCCCAAGTTTGTCGATTTATCAGCAAATCTCTGATTTTCGGTCAAAAATGCTGATAAAAAAATAAATTCGCTGATTTTCGCTGATTCTCGAAATATTTAATGAAATAGAAATATTTGACTTTTGCTAATATTTTGCTTACTTTACTTTCTGTCTAATTTCATTTTTTTTCTAACATGAAACCATATGTTGCGTGTTCAGGTTTTTTGAAATGCCTCCTAACACAAAAAAGGACTCAATGCTGTACTTCAACAAGTTCCATCACATGGAAAAGTGGTGCAAAATATATCAAATGTGCCGGTGCTTCTGACAAAACGAAATTTATTTTAGGTGTTTAAAGAAAATGATGGATTCTCCGCGCTTTATGAACTCGTTGGCAAGATACTCTCCATTCCGGTGTCAAAGCGTGTTTTTCCCTATGTGGCTGCCAGTGGACAGGTGTCAGAAATTCGTTGAAGCCGGATACAGTCAAATGCCTTCTTCAAACAAATGTTTAATTTGATTTTTCATGCACCGAGATGTGTAAGGTGCTTTTGAACAACTACAATATGTTATCCAGTATTCGAAGTTGGGAAAAATATGATGTTTAACATTGTTCTAACGATTTATTGTTAAATTTTACCGAATAAAAAGAATTTTGAAAATTTCGCTGATTTTTTGTGCCATTCGCTGATTTTTGGAAAAATTTCGCTGATTTGGGGTTCATCAGACTTGGGAGCCTGCGTTAAATCGAGGGTTCACTTTGACTGAATTTCAGTCAAAGCCGACCAACTTGGTCCATTTTGGGTGGCGTTAAATCGAGGGTTGACTGCATTTTAGTTTTTCAAGATTACCGGCGCTATTTTACGAACAGGGCGTATTCAGCTTTGGTCCATCCTGTTGTCCTGGAGCAATTTTGGGGTTTTTATAAGTCACCTAAAATTTCTAATATTTGTTAAAATAGAGCAAAAACATCCATGTAAAATCTGTTATAAAAAAACCAATTTTTCAGAAATCAGCCTGGCTATTTTGTTGTTTAGCCAAAACAAGAAGTATTTGTCATGACTTCTTTTAATCTATTTGTTTACAAGTCAATTTTAACAGGATTACTGCTACCTACTAACAGGATTTTGTCTGTGTACACTTGTTGCCTTTATATAACACTGATTTTGAAAATCTTTGAAAACATTTTTAGATTCATTGGCTCTATTAGATATTTTTTCAAAGTTCCTTGTAAAAATTTTATTTCTTTTCCAGTGTTTTGACAACCCTGGAAAACAAACTGTAAAACAGTTAGCTTGTACTTTCAAATAGATTTTATCTCGTTCGTAACACTTTGTGTGGTCCAACAAAATTTATTTCATCAAATTTTAATCGATCCCGTTCCTTTAGTGAGTCTTTTAACTTTACGTGTTATTTCTCACAACTAATTTTTCTTCTCATTATTTTAAGATCTTATCTTTTGTTGATTAATAGAATTATGGATAGTAATTAATAGAATTATGAGATTTTCATAAATAAATAGCTTATAGGCATTCTGGTTGTATATCTTTTCATATTTCTTCATCATTCTGCTACAAGCATCCTGCTGTGGTTGAGAACTTGAGATGAATCTCATAATTGTTGGTAAATCATGTTTAAACGCCTCAGAAGTTATTTTGGGTCTAGTAGAGTGTCCGGTGCCAAAAAACAGCTTGGTCCCCCCTGTTGATTTTTTATAAGTTTTACAAAAACAACAGGGAGACCAAGCTGTTTTTTGGCACCGAACTCTCTACCAGAACCGTTATTTTTATGCGCTAAAAACGATAAAAGCATTATTTTTTAACACTTTTCTAAATAAAATAAAAAAATTTAAAAAATTGGCCAAAACCTTGATTTAATTGGTCCTCAAGACAAAAAGTCAGATTGAAGTCCAAACAATTTCGCCGATCAAATTTTATAACCCGCCACCCTAATTGTGGTTATTGAGAGGCGCGCCTCTTAGTGGCCAAAGTTTTAACATTTTTAAAAAATGATCGGCAAAATCGGAATCTTTATACAGTATTTGGACTATGAGGTTCCGTCACGTTTTTTGTTTCTTTTGTACTTTTCTCCCAAATTTTTCCTCGCAATTGTTTTTCTGTAAAGTAGGTGCACAACTACAGCGTATCCTCTTTCTTTTGAGTATATGGTTGCCAATACAAACATGTATATTTATGGGGCTTAGACGACCAACAAACTTTGAAATTGGCCAAATTTTTTGATTTTTCAAAACTTTTTCAACTTCCGAGGGTTTGTTACCCTACTTTTTATAACCATTTTTAATTATGTAAAGTAGGTGCACATCTACAGCGTCTCAGCTTTCTTTTGAGTATAAGGTTGCCTATACAAACCTGGATATTTGGGGGTCAGAGACGACCAACAAACTTTGTGGTGCGGAAAACGAAAAATTGTGTAATTTTTGCTGGGTATTTTATCTGGGAAAAAGTATAAAGATATACCTATTTTTATGAATAAAGTCATAGCCCCTCATTGAAATTTCGAAATACTATGGAGGAGCCGATAGGCGCCTGTGGTCCCTTGTACTTCCGATATTTCTCATTAGACTGATGAATCCCGTTCGGCAAAAAACTTCAAAAATTGAGGTTAAAAAGTGATGGACCCTAAGCGGGAACGCATTTGAGGGGGTGGCGGGTTATCGGCAGTCGACTGTAGTAGTACAGAGCTGATGCTATGGTGAATTCCAGAAAAATCGCACAAATCGTTTATCTAAAAATTATGTAGAATTGAACTTGGGACCATTTACGGCTGCTCTAAGCTCTCAAATAAGTTTGTTTTAGATCATGTTTACTAGCGGGTTAGCCAGCCAATTTCTTTACAGCATGTATTCTTCATAAAAACTCTCTTTAAAAAAAATTCTCTGTGCATTTTTCGCTCACATTTAATGAGTCTATTAAGTTTTGCTTTTTTCGTTGATCATTTTTGCTAAACAAATATTCCTACTGTTATTTCAAGGGCATTAAAGTGGTTTTTCGTCCAGATGTTTGGTTGCTATACAAGTTTTTGGCAAACACCTTTTCCATAATTGAGGCTACTTACGGAATTGAAAGGAGTTCACAAATTAAGGCAAAAAAACAACAACAATGTTTTGGTAGTCTTAGAAGACAAAAATTGCATTAAATTTAGTAGTCTCGTCAAATCATCATTTAACCTCCACCTTAAATTACTTAAAAGAAAGAAAAATTCGGATTTTTGTCTGGGTAAACAATTTGAAGCCCTTTTCACATAGATACTGTAATGAAATTCCTCGCGATAGTGACCGTCACAGTTTTTGCAAAAAATAAGAAAATTGGACCCTAGTATAGAATACCCCAAAACTTATGCCTTCTAAAACTTAAGTAAAGAGCACCCAAATATATGTTCCAGACCCCAGAAAAAGTGCGTAAAACACTTATTAGTCACAACTTCCATACGCTGGCCTACCCTAAGCCTAAGGGCTAAGCCTAAACTTCTTGTTCCAAAGGGTAGTTACAACGATTTTTAGAAGGTCTGATTTGGGAGGGGTATTCTATACTAGCGCCGAAAATTGAATTTGAAAATTTGACTATTTTTTCTCAAAAAATTAAAAACGCGCTGAAAATTAGTGCACTGGTGCTGATCATTGGATTTTTACAGCATTTGTCAAGACTAGATGGCGAATTTTTATCCTCAGCGAATCTTTATCCTCAAAAAATATTATTTTTATCGAAAAATATTAACAAGAACCATTAGAATTTTTTTCCATACAGTCGAACCTAGGATAACCCGACACCCCCTCGTTCCCGCCTCGGGTCCGACACTTTTTTTACCTCGATTTTTGAAATCTTTTGCCAAATTTAATAAGCCAGTCTATTCCAAAATATCGCAGGGATTATTATTTTGCCGGTCATTTTCCAAAATCTATTTTGCTATAAAGACCCACGGCCTCGACACCCTTTTGAAATTCAGGTATCGGGTTATCGAGGTCCGCGGGTCTTTATGGCAAAAATAAAAGATTTAGGAAAAACGACCGGCAAAATCAGAATCCCTGCGATATTTTGGAATAGACTGGCGAATCACATTTGGCAAAAGATTTCAAAAATCGAGGTAAAAAAAGTGTCGGACCCAAGGGGGTGTCGGGTTATCCAGGTTCGACTGAACTCCATTTTATAGAATCAGAGAGCTCACACCTTTCTGAGCACCATGTATTTTGTGACATGCCTTTTCTAGCCCCTAGATTTCTCTATTTTTTATGTGCAGTATGTTAATTAATTAAAAAAGCATTTTTTATCAGCCACAAGACACATCTACACTGTTTATTTTATTGCCCATTGGCTTGCCACGTGCTTTTGACAGCTATTTCAGAATGCTTTCAAATATGAAAGTGACAAACACAATGATGTGATCATAGTTAACAAAAACCTTTTTGCTTAGTTTTTTGAGTATTTACCGCATCCTCCACTTGAAACTCGAAAAAACGAGTCTGAGAAATGGAGTTACCCACCAGAAGTTTATGTTGCGAAGCCATTCTAATTTTTAATGTTATTACACCACTTTTGGAATCGGCTATTAAAAAGGCAAGTATATAAATAGTCATATTGCCTTAGAATATGGGCTCCTGCAAGGAGGTTGGTTAGACGACCTCGTAGGAAAGCGCCTTTTCCACAAAGGCTTTCTCGATGTACACTTTTACCCTGACTTTTACTTTCTTGTCTTGTCAAGTACTTGTATGAAAGCATACTAACAAGGGAACATATCGAACTCTACGATTCGATTTAAAAATTCTGCCAATGCAATTTTGTAGAGCATAGTAGTTTTACTATGCGAAATTTCAATATTTTTGGACAGAACAAGGATCGAAAATCCAATCTGGTAGACAAAAAAAATCCACAGGGTAACCAAGAAAATTTTGGCCTATTTTTACATGTTTCTCGAGTCTCCAGATCTGGTTTTTTCTGTCTGTCCATCAAAAATTTGAAATTCCGTATAGTAAATCGACTATGCTATAAGATGGCATTGTAAGAATTTTTAAATCGAATCGTACAGTTCGATATGTTCCCTTGTCAGTGCTCCTCACACCTGCTCAAGCATTTTTAAAAGTTAGAATAGAAAAATTAGATAGAATAGAATAGAATAGTTAGAATACACCAATGTTTTTTCTATTACGCAATGTGCATAAATATGAACTTTGTTGTCAAAAGTGCTTTCTTGACTTCACTTCCGCATACAACACCAAATGAGGCTCACAATTACTTAATTTCCTTGTTTGACCATTTGTTGGGGTGGGGAGTTAAGCCTATTTGAGTGGTGAGGTAGTAGTAATGGTGTTTATTGATGTATTTACAATGTCTTGATTTTTTGGCCCTTGTCCTCTCTCATAAATATGTTTTTTTCCTTGTTCCTTCTTCCGTTTACAACCTTTTTAAGAGTCTCGAGTTGATCAAACGGCTGATTATTTATGGCGGGTATTTGAGAGCAACAACTCTTTGTGACCCTTTTTCAGTTACTTAAAATTTATGTAGAAGTTTCGACGTTCCGATAACACTCTGATAATATTTGATCCTTTTCTCAAACATGCTTCAATAGCTCATTTCTGGAGCGGTAGAAATAAGCTTTACCTTTACCTTCTAAAAAATTTTTTATTGCTAGAGGTAAAGGTAAGGGCAAGGATAAGGGTAAATTTTTTTATTACCCTTATGTCTACCCTTATTTCTTTACCTCTAGCAATAAAAGCTAGAGGTAAACGTAGAGGTAAAGGTGAAAAACAACAGGAAACCAAGTTAGAGGTAAGGGTTAAAGTTTGTAAGGAGGAGATTTGCGAAAGCAAATCCGTACCGTATTTTTGTCTTTAAAAGGGTTACCGAAAGTTTGAGTGAAAGGGGGCAAAGAATGTTGACCCGTCACCGAGAAATTCATTATTCCTCGTTCTTAAGCTGAACCAAAAAGTGCTATGAATTCGTCAATTCGCTGTACTATTGAAAAGAAAGCTATGCCGAAAAAAATGGTGCCTAGGCCAATTTTCGAAATCTGAGACGGGCTCGTGATCGCTCTAATGAAAGCAAACCTGCAAGGGGGTGAGGATATGGCCAGCACCCAGTGGAATGCTCTGATGGATGAGATCAAGGGAATCGCAGACTCGATGAAGAAGGAAGACGTCGTAGAAGCTGGTAAGCAGGTTAGTGCCTTTTCCTCGGTTACCTAAGTTGAGAAGTTGGCTGGTAGTACCCAAGGCATGAAAGGGTTCGTTAACCCGGAATCGTGGTTGGGTCATGTGGGAAGAACCAAAAAAGTGGTGTGTGGTACGGGTGTGGACCGAAATGTGGGTATGGTTTGGGATCGAAACTGAAAGGTGTTTGGCACCAAAGGGTATGGGATGGTTGTGGACCGAAACGTGGTTAGTGGGGTTGTGGACCGAAATATGGATGTGGCTGGTTACCGAAACTGGGGTGTGTGTGGTACCGAAACTGGTGTTGTGACTGGAACCGAAAAGTTGGGTGTAAAGGGGTGTTAGGAGACCGCCGGAAGAAGTGAAGTGCTGAAGGAACCGAAAGCTCAAGTCAAGTGGACCCGGAGCAAGCAGAAGATTCCATAGCCAAGCCGCAGCTCTCTCGTCTCGCCCAAGCCAACGCTCCAATGATGATGGTCAAGTCAGCTCCGCACCCTGTCATCTGTGACTCGATCGCCGACCTCTGTGGCCCAACAGCACGCTCCCAATCAAACTGCGCAACGGATGCTAGAAACAAAACAAGTGGACGGCCGCCTCAACTGAACTGGACTCAAGGAGGGATGGACCGCCTCAATCGACCCGAAGAAGCCGAAGCAGAAAGTAGGTATCCTGTTAGAATCTAATTCTGTTGTATTATCTTGTAATGTTGCCTTTGTGCCTGGCTTCGGGTTTGGAATAAAAGGTGTGGTCCATCCTTCTAGTCCGGTGCCAGTAAATACGGGCTCGTCTTGTTTGTTTTTTACTAGTTAGAGGTAAGGGTAAAAGGTAGAGGTAAGGGTAATCTTTATTGCTACGGGCCCTTGTTTCTTAAGTAAAGGTAGCAATAAAAGGTAAGGATAGACCTTATTGCTAAAGGTAAGGGTAAAAGGTACAGGTAGAGGTAAAAGTAAAGGTAAAAAAGCTTATTTCTACCGCCCCTGAACGCAAAACTTTTTGGCGCAGCAAGTAATCTCTTGACTCGTGACTTTTACAATTAAAAATTTACTTTAGTGCCGAATCCGGTTGATTTTTTGCCTTCGTCTCACTGTTTTTTTTCGTTTTTTTGACTTAGTCCCCTTTGTTTTTTTTTCGGCGTATATTCAAATGATCCTAAATTTTAGCTATCTGGTCAAAAACATTCTCAATAAAATTATTATTAAATTATTTTAACATAAAAAACAAATATGCGCTTGAAAATTGTGCAAATTGGTCGTATGGCAGATGCTAACACGCCTCTCATAGATAATAACTTGTCTAACGACAGAAGAATACAAAACGAAAACATACAAAAACAGGGAAGCAACAGTATGGTAAATTATGGATCTAACTGTAGACCAGAGCCGAAAAAAATTAATTTATGGGTTGCTAATTTTGCGGCTAAACTAAAGTATACCCCTTCCACTCAATTAAAGTTGACCCCCTTCAGTAAATCAGCTTGGGGGACCAAGGCAATTTATTTTAAATTTTTTATTACTAATTATTTTTTGCATAAAACAATTAAAAAATTTAAATATACTGGTTTTCGAGACTTGTTTTTAAGATTTGAAAATGTAGAAATAAAAATAATTATTTTTGCCTTGGTCCCCCAAGCTGATTTACTTGAGGGGGCCAACTTTAATCGAGTGGAGGGGTTATACTTTAAGTGCTCCAATTTTGCTATAGCTGACCTAGCATATCTTTTATCACAACTACGTACCGTGGTTCTGTGAACATATTTCATGCCTCAGGTATGAAATGCAGTAATTTTTTTAAACTTCAAATGACCTGAAACTGAAATTTTTTTAGCTATAGAAAATCCTCTCACACACAAATCAATGCAGTAAATGTGGTTGGGTTTAACTTTTTTTCGTCGGGATGAAGCAAAAAAAGGCCGATGTAAAGCAAATAAAATAATAATAACTGTGTAGGTTACATCACAGAGTAGACATTGGTTCTGTAAGCTAGCAATTTACCTTGAACATGGTGGAAAAATAAAAGAAAGCACCTTAAAAAAACGCCGCATTTTACGACAATTCGGCAAAACGATACGAAAATTGCTCTTTTCAGAGAATTTCATGCTCAGTACAATTATGTACAAAAATATGGATAAGTTTACTATTTAAATACACCCTTAAAATTAGTATTTTGCTCCACTCGCCGTAACTGGTTCGGATCGACCGCATTTTAGTGTTAATCTCTGATTAATAGAACCATACTTGCACGGGCGCCGGGCGCCCGAGGCCGACGCCGGCGCCCTTGTGTATTTACAAAACCGGCGCCGGCGCCCTTAATTTGTTAAATATACACCTATTTCTTTATTTTTTTAAATTTATATTTTTTATATATACTGGCTGCTGAGTTCAGAAACAAGAGCACGTAATCTGTTTTAAATTATGTTTTATGCGATTGTTTTTAAATACAGTTATACCTCAGCTCGTTTATAGCACAAAATCTGTACCATATTTTTGTCCGTAAAAGTAAAAACCTTTTAAAATAAAAAATTTGTTTTGTTTGATTTATTAATAGAATAAAACCCAATCTGGCGCCGGCGCCTTAATTATACCCTGGCGCCGGCGCCGGCGCCGACGCCGTTTTTCCCAAACGTGCAAGTATGAATAGAACACCTCACATCACACACATTTATTAGTTTCTTCATATTCACACATTTTCCACACGCAAACCTCAAAAAATCAAACTACAACCATTATTTTTGTGCTCAAGCTCATTAATAATATTTATTTTTTGCCTTGCTCAACTAGAAAGAACATATATGGCTCATTAGAAGTGGGGGGCAAGGAAGCAAATAAAGGGCATGCATGATATAGTGCAACCCATGCTGCAAAATAATTATTATTAATTGTTGATCTTCTAGCGAGGAAATAATTGAATATTGCTGAAAATAAAATAATTCTCATGTTTGTTTAGGGTCGTCATATCCAGTGCTCAGAATCATTCGCATAATATTCCGCTAGATGATGACTGCGACCCGTCGAACATTGGCCATGAAGATGTTGCCCACATCTTCCAACTTGCTTGCCCTAATACTAGTGTATTGTATTTTATTGCTGAGAACAGTGACCACATGCCTGCCTTCTATGAATATGGACGGAGAGGAAGAACATGTAAACTCAAGGCGCTTTATTCCCTCGCCGATGGCCACTGAAGTAGGTGTGGGACCAGGTAAGAGTGATTTTAAATTAAAATCGGTTTAACAAAGGGTAGTGCAGAAAAGATTACGAACTTGCTTTAAAAAATTAAAGGGGCATAATCACGCCAATTTCAAATGTTTGAATTCCTGAGCATCATTTTTTTTTTATATTAACACAATCAATTGAAATCCGAAATGATCATCGAAATTCAATTTTTTGTAACATTTGAAATTGGACTTATTAGCGCAGGCATAAGGAAGATCAAACACAAATTACCTGCAGTAGCTATCATTATCCGATACACTACCCACTACAGGGTTTTTGGATTAAAGCTGTCAGGTTCAATGGTCTAGGCTACAACTTTCACACTGGCAAATTTTATATTCCCCAATATGACAACTCTCGTATGGACTATGTGGTACTTAAAAAAATTTCATGACCTAATTTTTTTACTATTTACTATAGCGCTGTTGTCGGATGTATGTATTGGGTTGTAACATAAGTTCTGTCGGTTTTTTCCAACGCTTTCAAAATCTTTATTTGTAATAAAGCAAACGAACATGTCAATCAATTATATATTATCCTTCATTATCAACCACTTCTTCCCATCTTTCAACAAGTTTTTCAATGCCACGCTTGAAGAAATCCGCCGGGAGACCCTCGAAATATTCGTCGAGCCAATTTCGGAGTTCCGCGTCATTATTGAAAGAGACTCCTCGGAGAGCGATCGAATTGTTGGAGAGCGATCGAAACAGATGGTAATCCGAAGGAGCAAGGTCCGGAGAGTAGGGCGGATGCGGCAAAACTTCCCATTCCAATTGCTGAATTGCCATTTTCGTTAAATTTCGCTTGAACCATCTTTGGGCAGTTCTTTCGTCGACAACGTCCTCCGGATAAACGGCCGAAATATTGCGAGTAGCCTCCGCGGCCTTAACACCTTTTTTTGAACTCGTAGAGTAGGCAGTGTCGCGTATGCAGCTTTTTATCAAAATTGTCTTCCATCTTCTTGAGCCTACAAAAGGAAAGAGATAGCAGATAATCAAAAAGTTTAAAAAGCGTTTGTAGAGAAAAGCATGAGCTATCGATTGGTATATAATACATATAATGTATTATTTTTCACTTCGGGAGAAATTTGCGTTCGAAAAAAACCGACAGAACTTATGTTACAACCCAATATGTCCGTCACGAAATACAGTTAACACTTCAAAAATGTTTTCCCTTCAAGACCAAGTCATATTATTTAGGTCACAGGTTCAAATCCTGGTGGTAGCATGTATGATTTTTTTTGACTTTGCAAGTAACCTACGCAGGTCCTCGGCGCCAGCGATGGTGCCGCATCGCGGCATCCCCAAATTCTAGTTTTTCGTACTAGTCACGGCTAACATTGTAGCATGTGCAAATAAGTATTTGGCTGTCCAGGAAGTCTTTCTTTGTCGAATAATTTGTCGTCTGACATCTCGATGGGTTTCAAAATTTATAAACATAAAAAATTTAGCAAAAATTCTTCAATAGCTTCCAAAATTCAAATATCAGCATAAAAAATTAGAATGTAAACCCATGAAACTATTTAGTTGTGTGAATTCTATCAAATTTCTTTTTTGCCACCTGCTACGAACTTGTTTAAAATCGCAAAATTTGAAATCCATCGATGTGTCAAACGATATAGTTTTCTTAAGGCAAGACTTTCTAAACAACCCAATACAATGTTTGAAGAAAATAACGGCTAATTGTTGTTAGGAACTTTGGAAGCACTCGTATCATTGCACTATCTACATCTCGACAAACGACTTTTTGCAACTTTTTTTAGTCTTGCATTTGAAAATAAAAAAATTAAAATTCTGCCTTGGTCCTTTCATTTGCCCCAACAACTGGGGTATGAGAAGACTCATAAAAACTCCGAAATTCAGGAGACGATCTGTACTTGCCGTGATTTTAGTCTGCCAAAATGAAAATTTTTAGGCTTCTTAAAAGCAGCAGATATGTTCAGAGCGTCTGTCAACGAGACAGTCAATCCATGCTCAGACTTTTATGAGTTCAGTTGTGGTGGTTGGGTGGCGAACAACAAAATTCCAGAGGATCTCACCTCTTATGGACACTTTACTGAGTTGCGTGAAAAAGTCAACTCTGAGATGCAAGGTTGGTGTGCCAGCACATATCAAACTTATTTGTGGCCAAACATTTGGAACGCTTATTTTAGCTCTATATGAAGATCCCGAAGTGTCTGGTTCACTAGCTATCAACACACTCAAGCTGATCTACAGAGGCTGCATGAATGTGGAAGACTTGAATGCCAAAAACAGCACACCGTTGCTTCAAAAACTGGAGGTGGGCTAAATGCGCTATACTTAAAAACAAACACTTCAGGCCTCGTTTATCTTTGAAAATAGCATACAGGGCGAGCCTAAAAAGCAAAAGATTTTAAAATATTGCCTTTGAATTTTTTTCCTTGCCTATTTTGGTTCTTTTTGTTATTGTAGAGCTTCCATAGCTTTCTCTTTTTTGAACAAATTCTATCTAAAGCCAAAAGGACATTGGTCCATCTCTTCACTTAATTCCAAACCCGGAACGACATTCAAATTCCGAAATATATTTGGGTCATTTTTGGAACTGATTTATAAGAATGGTTCCCGCCCCGGAAATTGACTGCAGCGGGAGCCAACCTGCAGCAGGAGCATTAAAATGCGAGAAATAAAACCTTGTAGGTGTTAACCGACGCCTGGCGTTGTTGTTCGAAAAATAAAGGGGATCTACAAAAGTATAGGTTTCGTTAAAAAACATGTCCTGAAAAGCCACTCCCACAGTGTAAATTTAATCCTCAACCTCAAGTGTTTTCAGCTTTTTCAGCAAAATAACTTTGATTTTTATTGGCAAGTTCTATGTCGTATTGAAGCTGAGATCCGGGGCTTTCGTTTGACACCAAACTTGCAGAGGGCGGATATAAAAATTATGAATAAAAGTTGGTAATCTTCAAAACAATCCTCAACCTGATCCTCAATCCTCAATGTTGAGGATAAACGCACTTTTATTAACAATTTTTATTTTCACTCTGTGCAAGTTTGGTGTCAAATGAAAGCCCTAAATCTCAGTTTCCATATGGCACCAAAGTTGCAAAAAAAATCTTAAAGCCATTTTGCTGAAAAATGCAAGTAGCACGTCGCCATTGTTAAGGATTGTGAAACACTAAGCCTAAGACAGTTAGAAAAAAGCGAAGACCTGAAATTTTTTTTGAACAGTTTTGATTTCCATTACTTTTGAATAGAAACTGATATTGATGGCCTCCGATTGCTTTTTTCAGAGTTATCAGAATCTATGTAAAAAATTTTCGAGAGAGGAAAACAGTTTCTCGATTGAAGGACGCCAAAGCGTGCCACTGATAAGACACTCACGAAACGAATCCCCCGAATCCAACTTTGGTCCTTATCAGCTATATATGTTTTGTAGCGAAAATTTGTTTATGGTCTTCGTAAAATGGCATCTATTGTATTTATGATACATTTGCTGATACATATTTCAGCTTGGAGGTTTTCTCGGTGCAGTTTTTTCACGAAAACTTTTTGTTCAAAAGTTAACACGCAATCCGGGCTTTCTAATGACATAGCTCAAACATAGTCTGCTGCAGCTTGTAATTCTCAGACCAAAAAATTCCAAGGTTTATTTGCCAAGATAAGTCAATCTTTTGTTACCTTTCTCTAACTGAAGATGCTTTTCGTGAAAAATAGAGGTGATGACAACAAACTAGGTGCAAAAAATTATAAGTAGCAAATAGAGGTACTTCCTTCTCTTTGCTTAGTCGTTGTGGTTTTTTAGCATTGATTAAGAACTAAATATCGATTGAAAACTAAGAATACCAAATCCTAAATTCAAATTTTGAAAAAACTTAGTCGTACTCCCCAAAAGTACAAAAGAGGGTCAAGTAATAATTTACGTAAATTTGATTAAAAAAACTTCTTTTTAGGATTTCGGCTACTGGCCTCTTATCCACGGCGAGGTCAAATCTGGAAGTAAAAGCAATGTTGGCTGGTCCGCAGACAACTTTGATCTCACTCAAATGCTCATCGACATTGGCCAGAGCAGGGCCATTGATGTGTTTGTGGATGTGTATGTCTCGTTGGACCAGAAAGACGTCAATCGTAGATTGCTGCACTTTGACCAAGGAGGCTTGGGACTGGGTTCTTCAGCCAGAGATTATTACTTGAACGAGACCAGATATGGCAAACAATTGGGTGCCTATGAGCGATACATGAACACTAAGATTAGAAGCTTTGCTCGAGATGCTGGTACTGGTGTCAGTGATCTGGATATCGCTCAAGGAGTGCGACAATTATTGGTTAGTTTTACTGTAATAAAAGACAGACAAATTCAGTAAATTATGAGCGATATCGACAGAAACTTACCGTCACTATGTTGTCGGAACGGATTGGCAAAGACCCAAACGCCCTGATGGGTTCACAATTTTATTATAAACATTACAACAAGATTCTTTGATAAGTTAAACAAAAATTTCAATGGGAGAATTTGAAATAAGAAGGTAAATTTGAAACCCACTAACCAATTCCATTGAGCTATTTTGAATAAAAGTTCATACCCTCCAAGTTTTTCGACAAAATTTTTTTGGAACCCATCAGAAAGGCTTTGAAAAGATTGGTTTTACCCTATCTTTATTTTACGGTTTGCAGGATTTTGAAAAAAAATTTGCCAAAATTCTTACTCCACAAGACGAGCGCCGAAACTACACTAAAATGTACAACATCAGAAGACTTTCACAAATGGGTCAGCTCTTCAGCGAGGTATATATTTTTCTAATAAAACTTTTAAATTGATTAGCACCTGTTTTGTAGATTGATTGGGACCGGTACTTCCGAACCATCATGCCTGAAGACATGGTCAGCTACATTGACTCTGATCCAGAGATTGTTGTGATTGAAGTGGAGTTTTTCCAACGGCTGGCCAAGTTGTTGCAGGCAACCGACAAGAAAGTGATTGCTGACTACATTCTTTGGCGCTACACAACAGCTTGGTAATTTTCAGTGAAAATCTAAAAAAGGTTTTAATTTCAATAAAAAATTACTTTAGGTCTTTCCAATTGGATGAACGGTATGATGACATCCAGCAGGTAGGATTTCCGCCCTGCTGCCTATTCACCAATTTGTATTTTGCAGGACTTCCTGAAGTCGTTCATTGGAAAACAGGCCAAGTCACCCAGGTGGAAGGATTGTGTAGCTGCAGCTGGAGCCAGGTTGAGTTACGCCTCTGGAGCTATGTATGTGCGCAAACACTTCAACAAGGCCGACCGCCAGTCTGCTATGGAAATGATTGAAGACTTGCAAGTAGCTTTCAAACACATGCTGACCAAAAACGAGTGGATGGAGGAACAGACCAAGAGATATGCTCAAGAAAAGGTAAAATATTATTTCAGTAATATTTTATGCTGATTAAAGTTGAATTAAAAAAAAATCTGGCCTTCATGTGAACTTTCGAAAAATATAAGCTTTTGCACACAGCCGCAAACCGATTTCCCTGACCTAAGTGGATTTATTGCTTGAAAGCTCAGTTTTAAGATAAAAGTTTTCACAATATTCAGATCAAATAGGAAAAGTACTCAACTGTGGGGAAAATTTTGCATTCAGTCCCATCTGTCCTTCCTTAAAGTCCTTACTGGCAGTTTTGAGAATATTTGGCTCCATTTAATAATTGAGATACCGATTTGGTTGAAGCTCCGACCCTTAAAGTCCGCAAAATTAAAATTTATAGAATTACAACGAAATCATTTAATGGGTTTCCCCCATAGGCTCTAGTGGAGAAAGCGTTTCCATTTTTGCCTTGGCCCCCTATTGTTTTGAATGTGATCATGGTTAAGGTGATTAAGGTGATCATGTTAACTATAATCACCATATAACATAATAGACAAGGAAAAAACAACAGGGAGACCAAGCAAAAATGGAAACGGATTCTCAGATAGAACCGGTTTCCCAAAAGCATAAGCCCTGAGCCTTCCAAAAAATTATTGCGTTTATTTGCGAATTTGTTTTAGTTGGTATGAATTTTTTTCTGAAACTTACCAGAAAGGCAGTTAGTTATTAGCATTTGGTGCTGAATTTTTCCAACCGCCAGACAGTCAAAATTATTGAAATCTCTGGAAGCGTAGAAATAATTATGATCAAAATGAAAATTTTGGCGCTACTAGCGAAAACACGACCCGCCCAGACAATTTGACCACCCCAAAATCTCTGTAACTACCCTTGTTAGGCTTAGGTCTTAGACTTAGTGGCAGGCCAGGGGGGGGGTTGGTATTATTCGTCAGTAGGGTCAAATATTTCAATCCGTGAAATCTCAAAAACAAATCTAAATGACTAATTTAAAGGCTAAAGATATGTTGAGCCTGATAGGATTCCCAGATTTCATCTACAACGACACTGCTCTTGATGAATACTACGACAATGTGAGTGGTGATCCAAGTTTTATCTGGCTCATATACACTAACTGCAATTTAGAAACATTCCCTTATATTATTCGTTTCAGTTCACCCTGTCCTCTATGGATGACTATGCAACCATTGTGGAGAAGACTTCATTATGGGCCCAATTGAAAGCCTTCCATCGTCTTATTGAACCAGTGGAGAGAGCTGAATTCGGATCCAGTTCTGCTGTGGTCAATGCCTTCTATTCTTCCGTGAAGAACGCTATTAGTGAGAAGCTACACTTGAATTGAGTCTATTTATTTAATATTTATGTGTTTTTAGCTTTCCCCGCTGCTATTCTCCAAGCACCTTTCTTTGACCGAGCCTTTCCAAAGTAAGTGTCATTAGTTATCAAGTGGCATAGCCCAGAAAATTTTTTGATCTATACAAATTGTCTTTAGAGCAGTGAACTATGGCGGAATCGGAGCAGTTATTGGACATGAAGTCACGCATGCCTTTGACGACCAAGGTACCTGTTTTTATTTCAAACAAAAACTGAAAGTGATGATAATGAGGTATATCGTACCGACCGAGTCAGCTTTGAGCCAAAATACTGAAATACCAACTGAAGTTGACAAAGCAGTGGTACCATCATGTGCCCTGGAACAAACCCCTGAACATGTTTCAAAAATTTGAAAAAAATTTAATGGGGTGTTAAAATTTTGAAACCCGGTATATGACCATTTACCGGTGGTTTTTATTCACAATTTCTGATGTTACCATGTTCTTGCGTGATTAGTTTCGATTGGCAAAAATTATAAAAAAAATTCGATGGGTTTCAACATCAACTTAGAAAGGAAAAATTGACCCTAGTATAGAATACCCTCCTCCCCAAAACTTATGCCTTCTAAAACTTAAGTAAAGAGCACCCAAATATATGTTCCAGACCCCAGAAAAAGTGCGTAAAACACTTATTAGTCACAACTTCCATACGCTGGCCTGCCCCTAAGCCTAAGGGCTAAGCCTAAACTTGTTGTTCCAAAGGGTAGTTACAACGATTTTTAGAAGGTCTGATTGGGGGGGGGTGATCTATACTAGCGCCGAAAAATTTCATATTTTTTGCAATTTTTAATTATGAAATTTTTTTGCAACCCATCAGAAAGTGCTAGTCACTTCAGGGTCAATCCAAAACTTTTCGTACACCCCAATAATTCAAACAAAAGTATTGGCCAGTAAAGAAATTTTTGCGCTAAGATCAATTTTATAGGCGACTCTCCAATAGGTTTAATTAACGCAGATACATTAAACTTTAAATATGGGTTTCACATATGAAAATTATTCTGTAAAATAGTATCAGAGATTGTTTGATGGGTTGCAAATTTTAATTTTTTTTTGCAAAAACATTGATAACTAGACTTATAAAACAATTCTTAATACAATTTCAAGAGTCTATTTGCTCAAGAGTCTATTTGAAAAAGTGGGTCAATAGGCAATGACATAAAATGCAAAAGTCCCACTTTTGGGAAGGGGAGTTAACAGAGGAAATACGGTATTATAATAATTAATCCAAAATTGTTTGAGAGTTTCAGAGTGCGAATACTATGCTATATATTAAAAATTTCTATCCTGCAGCATTTTTTATACCTAGGAAACTTGAAACCACTGAAAGTGTCGAACAACACAGTCCTGTTAACGCAAGACTTATTAGTCAACTCAATAATTCTGTTGAGGCAACTTTGTCTAGCAGGTGGCACCATAAACATTTTTACACGGAAATAGATACTTTTATTTTAAAAAGCTCAAAAACAAAATAAAGCATTGCTGATTTGCTTTATCGCTGGCTAGTTTGTCAGTCCTCAGAAACTTTTCAAACAATTCTATTTTAATTTGTGTAAAGATCTTGCAACCCATCACAAGGGCGATGGTTGTTTTTAAAATCAAACCGCAAAAACAAAGAGATGTAGGACTTGGTGAAGGAAGCAGTATAAAAATTCAACGTTTTCAAATTTTCAGGCAGTCAATTTGACAAGATCGGCAACCTGAAGAACTGGTGGGACGACTCCACACATACCAGATTTGTCAACAGAACCAAGTGCATCATAGAGCAGTACTCAAAGTACGAGGTGCCCGACACCGGTCTCAAGATCAACGGCATCCTAACCCAGGGTGAGAACATAGCCGACAATGGAGGCATCAAGCAAGCCTTCCATGCCTACAGGGACTATATTCGCAAGTTGGGCAGGGAAGAAAAGAGACTGCCTGGGTTTGAGCACTACAACAACGACCAGATCTTCTTCATCAGTTATGCGCAAACATGGTGTGGCCGTACAAAACCGGAAACAGCCATCCGCCAAGTCCTCATTGACCCTCATTCGCCCATGCGGTTCAGAGTCAATGGAGTGGTTGTCAATCAACCAGAATTCGCCAAAGCATTCAACTGTCCTGTGGGCAGTCCCATGAATTTGGTCCCAGAAAAGAGGTGTTCTGTCTGGTAGTTGTATGCTCCACTAGTTTAGTTTTGGTTGTTTTTCTATAATTTATGAGTACAATGAAAATGATTAAATATTTAAAGCAATGCCTCAGTTTTGAGCATAATTTTTCTTTTTCCAGCTAGGGTAAAATTAAAATTTGTTTGATGTTAAGTCAAAAGTTTGATTTTCGTATGTTTCGACTCGTCATACCTGAACAAATAAAAATGCTGCGCATCTGAACTGCAGTCGACTTTTGCAATAGTAAAATGTGTTACTTCCAAAATTGCAAATTTTCGATTGAATCAGTAGTTTCAAAATTATCAAAATTTATATACCGTATTTCTTGTAATATGGTGGGCTTTTGATTCAAAATCGTGTTCTTGGCATTGTGTTTTTAACCCATTTTTTGCAGACCACTCTCAGATATGTTACCAAAAAATTGTACCCATTGAGAGTAGTCACTTGTCTGAGGGAAGTAAACAAAACTTGTGTCTAAAACACAATGCCCATATCGTAGGGCCGCCTTATGGTGAAATATCAACTTGCGAAGGATTTAACGCGCGAAGCGTTAAGGGCCATAGCCCAGATAGCCACCGCCTACACCCCCATCCCCTTCCCCATAGTCAGCAAGCTTTGATTCCTTGCCACCAACTTCTGTTCTCTCATTGATCGTTATACCCTACAGACATTATAGATGCCTTCAAGTCCTTCCTGAAGAAGAAAATTATTTTCGGATATCGGAATTTAGAAACAGAACTCGGCTCTGGTGTAGTATAAAACCTCACCAGTGTTAGTGTCGTATATCCTTTCCCCAATTATTTTTACTTAGACTTAGGCCCGTAGGCTTAGGTCCAGGGCCTGGCCATTACTAAAAAAACTCCGGGATAACTTTTTTTTGAAAAATGGTGGTTTTAGGTATTTCTCAAAATTATTGGGGAAGGGGCGGTGGGAATGTGATGGCGGTATATACCGCAGTAGCTTTTTAGAACTTTTACGAGAACTTTTGATTCAGATCCACAATAAATAAATAATATTCACTCACCCCGTCTGAGCAATTATGTCAAATTTATTATGTACCATTTATTCTTGTTATATATCCTTTTTAATCAAAAGAAATGACTTAAAATTGTTAGTTCGAATGTTTTTTGTACATAAATTGCCATAATTGTTGTAGTGTTCTCCTGGTGCTTTTCTGATGGAAAAGTATCAGGTCATACGGAAAGTATTGACACAAAATTTCAAATCTTATATCTTCATTTGTTAACATTTGTGGCAATCTTTTTTAGCCTGAGTCTACTCTATGGGAAATAACTGAACTTTATTCAACAATAAACAAATCATTCAACAAAATAGGATCCTTCCGCATCAATAACTTTTTCCCATCTTTCTGGCAATTTTGCAATTCCTCTAGCAAAGAAATTCGCTGGCTTTGACTCAAGAACGCTTGCAAATCCGCTTTCACTTGTTCAACGTTGTTTCTCTGTGATAGTTTTGCATTGACAAGAACAGGTGAAAATCCGAAGGAGCCAAATCTGGAGAATAAGGCGGGTGCGGCAGAATCTCCCATCCAAGATCAGCGATCTTGTCCTTGGTCAGTCGAATTTACAGTTGTTGAAAGACAGTTGTTGAATAAAGTTCAGTTATTTCCATAGAGTAGACTCAGGGCTACAAAACAAAAAGATTGCAAAATGTTAACAAATGATATTTGAAATTTTGTGTCAATACTTTCCGTATGACCTGATAGATATTATTTTTTTGGTTTTTAAAATTTTGATATTTTCTATAATAATATTGTACATTTTTTTACATTCACACTTCAACACTTAATTAACGGTCGACTGTTGACATGGCGCACCTGGAATGTTTAGCTCAATAAGGGCGAATGCCGGGTTATAATCGAGCATTTTCTTTATTGAAAATGCAATAGTTTGATATTGCGATGTAAACGATATTTAAAAATTTGCATTGTGGATTATCAATAACAAAAATTCATTGTAGCAGGGGCTTCATAGCATGTGACAGCACAAAAAGGTGTTTTATGCCAAAGGCGCGCTGTGTCGAGAGTCGAGTGTTTATAGTTTTGAGTTGAGTATATACCAAGATTCTCTAATTTCATATCCCTTCTAAGCATATCAAAGTGTAGCCAACCCTCTGATTACTATAAAACAAAGTAATATGTTGCTATCTTCCCATCTATGTAATCGCTTGTTCAACGCTTTTCAATTCAGCAAGAGAAAAATAACACAAGTACATGCAATGCTTTAAAATTGATGTGGGCAATGTTTTGTGTGTTCCCAATTTGCACTGAAATAAGACAGCAAAAAAGTCGATTGGGATAATTTGGTCAGAAATAAAGTTATTTGCAATAATTGTTGCAGTCTGAACACATACTTCATTGACACTACAAAAACTGTAAAAGAAAGCCATAAAAATGGGTGCGTCAAAAAAGTTGCCTACTTTATTGTACTACTTTATTATTGCCAAAATAATGTAGTTAACAAAGCTAATAAATAGCAAATCTTAAAAATAATATGCAGGAACTATTAAGTGCAGGGACTAAGCATTTAAAAAGCGAGCTACAGTCGACGCTCTCTATAAGATACACCCCTGAAATTCCTTCCCGCCTTGAGTCCGGCACTTTTTTTAACCTGATTTCTGAAATGTTTTGCCAAATGTGATTCGTCAGTCTAGTCGGAAATATCGCAAGGATTCCGATTTTACCGATCGTTTTTGCAATCGACAATAGTTTTGCCAGTAGGACCCGTGACGCTCTATAAGATACACCTAAATCTTAAAAAGGTGTATCTTATAGAGATCGTCACGGGTCTTACTGGCAAAATTATTGTCGATTGCAAAAACGATCGGTGAAATCGCAATCCTTGCGATATTTCCGACTAGACTTACGAATCACATTGGCAAAACATTTCAGAAATCAGGTTGAAAAAAGTGTCGGACACAAGGCCTGAACGAACTTCAGGGGTGTCTCTTATAGAGAGCGTCGACTGTACTAGAACAATTAAAGACTCAAGTCATTTTGAATTTGCTGCATTTGTTGAGCTGACTTCAGAAGCTGATCAGTTTCGTGCTGACGCAAGTTCTGTTTGATTACGTGAGTAAGTCCATTGGCTCCGACCACACAGGGCAGGGATAAGTAAACATCGGAGTTAATACCATGAATCCCCTGAAAAAACAAATATATACAGTCAAAGGCTAAACTCTCTTATCTGGTGCCCCCCCCCAATGCACACGAAAACATGTTTTTTCTATGCTTAGCACCTTTTACATGTGAAAAGCAAGTTTTTCCGAACCTTCTGAACAAAATTTGACTATTTGCGTTGGGGACCAAAATGAACCATTTACAGACTCCAAAAAGAAATATTTGAACATAGTTTTGTTAACTGGGGCCTACTGCACTAGGTGGTCCCGATAACCCAAAACAACCCAGTGAACTCCACAAAGAACTCCACAGTCACTTTCGAGCAGTGTTGTTCCTGAAAAAACGCCAGCGCTGGCCTCCCAATAGAATCAGAATTACCTTATTTAAAAAGCCATAAGATTCTCCAAATTAAATCAACATCCTCAACCAGGCAAAAGTTGTCCACAAAGAAAATAAAACTAGCTAAATAATCCGTGATCCAAGAAAAAAAGTATGGATATGGATTTGGTGCAAATTATTTTGGTGCAAATAGGATCTTTTTGGTGCAAATCGGATGCAAAAAGATCCGATTTGCACCAATTAAAATTTTTTTTGCGCAAGAAAAAATACATATCTAATAAGTATTAGTGGGACTGTCGACTCTCCTACACCCTGCTGTCGGAAAAGTACGCAGAATAAGTGAACTGATCAACAGCTTCCTGGTGGACTCCAAAATTCATACTGATGCAATTTATACGTTTGGTTTCACTTTCGAAACCCATTTCATTTTATTGAACTAAATTTTTTGAATCTATCTTTTTAAATATTATCAAAAATGGTGTGATCAAAAAAATAAGTCTTTGTTCTACCATGTTGGCTCTTCTTCGTACTACCTTCTTGCACTAAAAGTATCACTCTTCGCCCTGACAAACATCAAAAGTTGGGTTTGCAAACATAAAGTAAATTTGCCTTTAAAATACCTTTAAAATATAGAGGGTGTTTCAAGATTCTAATTTCTAACGAGGTATCATTTGTCGCAACATTTTTGCAAAACGTAGCCCAAAAAGGTGCAATTATGAGGCTAGTCATAAAAATAATTCAGCTCATAATTTTACCTTTTCGTGCTACATTTTGCAAAGTTGTTATAATAAATGATACTTTGGGGATTCTTCAGACCCTTGAAATTTTTTTTGACTTTGCGTCAAAAATGCAATAAACCTAGTTACTTACTTACTTACCTACCTACTTACTCTACTATTACGGCATTCTAATTTATTGAAAGTTTTACCGTACACAGCACAATATGGAAAAGACACTAAGTTGTTTAGATATGACTGAATGACATACCTTGACATTAGTACTCATTGCGAACACTTGTCTGCTGTTTTGCATAATACTGGCTACAATGCTAGCCACTGACAGTCCAATAGCCCAACTGAAATTTAAATTTGTATAAAAACAAATTACAAGAACCGTATTTCCTCTAAAATGAACCCTTGTGATGCTCTAAAAAAGCCCCTTTTATCAAAAATCTAACAAAAGGGCCAGTGATCCTTTTTAGAGCAAATGCTGTAATTAATATTACCTAGTATAGCCCTTGAGTTTGATAACTTCATAAGCACTGCTAATGACCTTCTGGTGGATGTCGACCTCCCAATTTTCTGCATCATCAGTCTCGCCTATTTCAGGATTCACGTTGGACAAAGATACTCCAGCCACGTTTACTCCGCTCCACACAGCTACTGAAAATATAGGTTTCAACCAATGTTACTACAACAACTTCCGGCCGACACCGTTTAAGTTTTTTCAGCGCTAGTAGCGAATACCAACCCCCTTCCCCCCTAATCGCTGTACCTGCCTTTGTTTTTAGGCTTAAGCTCAGGTTAAGCTGGCGTATGTTAGCCGGAACTAAAAAATTTCTTACGCACTTTTTCCTGGGTCTAGGACTAATATTTGAGTACTTTTTAAAAGTGATTTAAAAGGAGGATATATGGGGGAGGGTATTCGCTACTAGAGTCATTTTTTCAAACAAAAAATGCTCAAAATATTTTTAAGAAGCGCTGTAGCCAAGCAAAATAATCTACCGCTGCTGTCTCCATGTTCACCAATGACCCATCCATGACAACTGCTGGATGCAATATGAAGCTTTTCGGAGAGAAGAAAGCGGAATCTAGCTGAGTCAAGATTGGTTCCTGAGCCGAACACTCTTTCTTGTGGCAGTCCAGACAATTTCCAGGTTACATAAGTCAGAATATCCACTAAACTGATACTTTAAAAACAAAACCCAAAACTAGTACAGGGTGTATCAAGAAATTCTGCCTTTTTAAAAGGATCATGCCTTTTTAAGCTTTTTTTAAAGGGGCATGCCCGTACATTACACAACACTTCCTTTCTTTCTCGACAAATTTTTTCACGCGTTCTCACCTAAATTTTTTAAGTTTTCTGCCTGGTCTTTAAAAGTACTTTAAAGGGCATGCTCGCCGCCGATGGGAATATTTTGAAAGGCGGGTACCAGTGTAATTTAAACGAGAATTAAAATGTCGCATTTTAGCAAGAGTCAAGGAAAAACAATGCTTCCAATCGGACCGACGACCGACTTTCACAGGCGCCGCCGCTTCACCACTGAGCCAACACTGCTATTAAGTGGTGAGAGTAGTTTTCATTACTTATCACAAGACAGCATTTAACAAATTTGCATTTGCATCAAAAAATTCTTTTTCAATTGACCTGGTACCCGTCTTTCAAAATATTCCCATCGGCGGCGAGCATGCCCCTTTAAAGTCATTTATATTAGATTTGACGTGAAACGAGTGAAAAATGGAACGATTCAAGAAAGTTGCTGGCCGCCTTTACTTTTGAATGCACGGGCATGCACCTTTATTTTATTTTTTTGATTTTTTTCAATATTTTTTCACCGATTGGTTAGTCACGGTGGAAATTTTGTGTAGTATATAATGCCAAAAACACGATTTTCGCTCGGTCCCCCCTTGGTTTGGAGACCTAGTTCGTGTATGGCCTCTGAATGGGCAAGGCCCGAACCACAGGATGACCACACGAAAAAGTTAAGATCCTTTCAAATGGGCAGAATTTTTTAATACACTCTGTATCAGGGCCGCACCGGATATCCGGCACTTTTTCATATCCGGTCCGATATTTTTTATGTCCGGTACGGCCCTGCTCTGTATATACAAAATACCCACCAGGATTAGAGACAACCATGATCAAAGTATCCGGCGAATACTTGACAATTTGGGGCACAATGCCCTTGAATATTTCCACATTGCGCTGCACTAGCGAAAGTCGGGTCTCACCTTCTCGTTGACGGCAACCAGCCGTGATTATGCAAACTTTAGAGCCTTCGGTGACTTTGTAGTCTAAATTTTGGCAAATATAGTTTTACAAAGATCGGGAATACAAACACACCTGTGGAGGCCATCACATGACAGTGTCTAGTGAAAGCAAGACCGTGTTGTAGATCCATCATTTCTCCTTTCAGTTTGTCCTCAACAACATCAGTCAAACAAATTTGGCTAGCCAAATTCTGAAATGATTTCAGATTGTAAACTTGAAATGTGTGTGTGTTTTATAAACTACTAGCCTGTTGCAAAATGCTATACGCGCAAGCCATGCCTACTTGCCCAACACCAACAATTGTCACTTTGTTGTGTGGGCTTTTTAGCATAGGAGCTAACTCTTTCATCAACGCTTTCACTGAATCCGCCATCTTGCTGAAATTTTTAATTTTTACTTACAATTAGATTACAAGGGCTTTAAAAATACTGAAGATATTTTTTACGAAATAAAAACATACAGGGTGGCGCAAAAGTTCCCGGAATTTTTTTAAAATTCAAAATTGCGCCAATTTTTTTTTTTAAATCCGGATTTGTGATATACCATTTTGTAGCCCTATTCTTTCTCTACAAAACTGCTATTTTCTTAATTTTAGGATGGTTTTAATTTTCTGTTTAGATGTCAAAAGGAAAGCGATCAGCCGCGATTTTGTTAAAAGAGTCAGGAAAGAAAGCAAGCGTAATTTCGTCGATGCTCGGAATGGCAATTTCTACCGTTTACGATGCGGTCAAGCGACAGAGCGATACAGGAACAAGCAATGACAGGCCAAGAAGCGGAAGACCGGTGACTGTGACAACTCCAGCTAATCGAGAAAGGGTCCGGAAAAGAATCAAGCGAAATGATCAGCAATCAATGAGGGGCATGGCTAAATCGATGGGAATCAGCAAGGACTCGGTCAGAAGAATTGTCAAAACGAAGCTAGGTGCTCAGGTGATCAAGCTATCAAAGGGACAAACGTTAACAGAAGCAATGATGGCCAAGCGACTCGAAAAAGGACGAAGAATGTCAAAGCTGATTACCAAGAATCGTCACAGGGCCGTCGTCTTCACCGATGAAAAGATCTTTACCGTCGAGCGCTATCACAATCATCAAAATGATCGGCAGCTGTTGCTGAAAAGAGCAGGTTACAACCCATTTTTCATGCTGAATCTAATTATAACCTTTTCAGAACGCAAGATTGTCACTCGAAGTCATTTTCCTGCGTCTGTCATGGTCTGGGCGGGAATCACTGCTGATGGAAAAACGCCTTTGGTTTTCGTCGAAAAAGGAGTCAAGATTAATGCTGCAGTCTACCAACAACGCATTCTCAGAGACGTCTTGGATCCGTGGGCACGCCGACACTTCAAAAATCGACATTGGACTTTTCAGCAAGATTGGGCACCGGCACATGGAGCAAAGACAACAATTTCGCTGTGCAAAGAGCTGTTTCCGGACATGTGGGACAAGGAAGTTTGGCCTCCGAATTCGCCAGATCTAAATCCGATGGACTATTCTGTGTGGTCAATCTTGGAAAGCAAAGCCTGCGCAACGTCTCACAAGTCGGTGGATTCGCTGAAGCGCGCTCTGGTCAAAGCCTGGGATGAAATAACGGTGGAACAGCTGGCGGCAATTGTTGACAATTTTCCGAAGCGTTTGAAGGCGTGTATCAAAGCAAAAGGAGCTCATTTTGAAAATCTGTTAAAGTGATGTTAAAATTCAGTCTATTGGCTACATTTTAATGTATCATTTTGGTGGTTAATGTTTTTGAAAAATAAAGTTATGTCAGTTTCAAAATTCCGGGAACTTTTGCGCCACCCTGTATGTATGTACAATATAATCTTTGGCGCTACTTGGATATACCCCCAAATCAATTTTTTTAAAAGTGTTTCAAAACACCCTATATCGACTCAAAATCGCCTCAGGAGCTCGAAAAAGGCATTATTTTTGAGCTCTAGTCGATAAAAAGTTGAGTTTTGGGGCCACCTAAAAGTACCCTTTTTGACCATTTTTAAGGAATTTAGGGCTGTATTGGGGTGGAAAGGAACCGAACAGGGGCCGATTTTGTACAAAAAAAAGATGTTGAACGTAGTTTTGTTGACTGGGGCCTACCGCATGTAGAAACTCTGGTATGCATGCTTTTTCATGCACCCGGAGTCACTTTCGAGTGATTTGCGTCTAAGGTATGTGGGTGTGCGCATCTCAACCCCAAGCAACGAAGCCCCCTGCGCCCCCTTCGGGGGCTTGGTTGGTTAGAGATACGCGCATTCACTTACCTTAGACATAATTCCGAGCAAGACTTTTGATCAAAAACGTATTAAGAGGTACTTTTTGCCAAGTCCCATGTTGAAAAACAGGGTAAAACAGACAAATGGTCCAAAATTCAAAATGCTCGAAACGCGATTTTTTATAGACTAGAACTCAAAAATAATGCCTTTTTCGAGCTCCTGAGGCGATTTTGAATCGATATAGGGTGTTTGGAAACACTTTAAAAAAAAATTGATTTGGGGGTATATCCAAGTAGGGCCTAATCTTTATTATTATTGGGTTGATTCATAATTAATGCGGATTTTTGTTGCCTTATGATTCTTTTGATCTATTTCTTCTTTAAATTTGCTTTTTTGTTTTAAAGTATGCCCTCGCTTTTAGTTAAGAAGAATGCGCGTCGAAAACCACCTTCACATTCGCCATACCACTTCGAGAAAGGATGGAGGGCAGCGCAGTCTTTTCGCGATATTGTCGAAGTCTTTGGCGAAGAGGCGATCAGTCAAAGTCAGGTGGAAAGATGGTTCAAGCGTTTCAAATCCGGTAACACAAGCTTGCAAGATGAGAAAGGAAGAGGTCGCCCCTCTGACTTTAATGATCAAGCTCTCAAATCTTTCCACCTGATTTTGACTGATCGCCTCTTCGCCAAAGAGTTTGATAATATCGCGAAAAGACTGCGCTGCCCTCCATCCTTTCTCGAAGTGGTCGAGCATGATATGGCGAATGTTAAGGTGGTTTTCGACGCGCATTCTTCTTAACTAAAAGCGAGGGCATACTTTAAAACAAAAAAGCAAATTTAAAGAAGAAACAGATCAAAAGAATCATAAGGCAGCAAAAATCCGCATTAATTATGAATCAACCCAATATATGGGTGTCCAAAAAGTTTAAAAAATTTTTAAGTTATTCGTTGGCCATTTTTGGTAAGTATACTTCCAAAAATTTTGCCGAATGTTTTAAAAAATTGAATAATTTTTAGGGCTCTTAGGGCACCCACTTTTTGAGATTATTTCAGACGAGACTTACTAAGGACTACTGGCAAGAAAAATTGTTCAATCAAGACTTGACTGTGAACATTTGTGTAAAAGCAAAAAATGAGTGTTTGAAATCCCTCCGTTTCCAACAACAACAGAGCAAACAACAAGTAAACAAGAAAAAAGCAAATAAAAAAGTGTTTTCTTGCAAAAATAGAATTAAGAGCTTTCCAATTGAGTTGCTAGAAGTTCAATCAAAAGTTTGATACAAAGGAAACTTACATAGAATCTGACCGTCCTGAAGATGCCATTTAGCCAGATAAAAATTTTTTTTTATCTGTAGCTATCGGAAAAGCAGTAATATTTCTAAAATACACTGTTTTAAAGTAAATATCAAACAGGATACTACAAAAAAAAACAACAAAAACAGTTTATTTATTTATTTGTATCATTTGTAACATTGGAGTTGCAAGGTAAAACAATTTTATTTACAAACTAGCCAACAAAAAGTCAAATTTGAAAGGAAGCTTTAGTTTAAAAAACATGTGGAACCTAGCTCAGCCTGTGTGCGGTTAGCCAGCTAATACACATGTGGAAACGCCTATAAAAGCAGTTCTCCCTATTTTGGATTTCATCACATTGGGCTAGCACAAAGTCATTCTCTCCACTTGCTCTCTTTCGCAAGAGAAGAGAAATGGCAAAATGGGCAGACATCACAGTTCACAGATCCATTTCCTTATAGCTGAGGGCAAAACACATGTAACAGCTAGAAATATTTGGAAATCATAAACGTTTTTAAAACGTACAAGTGATAATAAAAAAGACTAAAATGAATATGAAAATTTGGAAATTCAGAAGAATTTGGAAATATCAGGTTGTTCAGTCACAACACATTTGTTTTTGATATTTTCTATATTTTAGAATTTTGTATGCGCATTAACAATCTCTATATAGTATTTGGCATGTGTCCGTCCTACTTTTTAATGGACATTTTGACCACATTCAGGCCATTTTTGCTTATTTTTCCGATTATTTTCGGCAATGTCTCGACGGAACCCCAAACTTCAGACAATTCAGCGTCTTTTTATGCCGAGACCCAGGAAAATGTCTTCGAAAAAGAAAAACTTTTGTGGTCCCTCAAAATTGGAGTTGGAGGATTTTGGGGTAGGCCTGGAGGATGGTTTTTCTGCTTCCAACGATGGCCATTTTTGCGATGTCTCGAAAAGAACGTAGACGTAGATAGACGCGTAGTTTTTCACGATGAATGCACTATCGAAATTTCGAAATACTATAGAGGCGCCGATAGGCGCCTGTGGTCCCTTGTTAAATGATAACAATGCGATAACCGATAAGTACACCCTTTGCGTTCTATTGGGTTGTCTGAAAAGTCTCGCATCAACATGACCTACTGGTTCGACGATTTAATAAGTTTCAATTTTCGTATTTACAACAAATTTAACGAAAACATTTTAATGGGTTGCAGAACAGAAATTTTCAAGCATGAAAGCAACTAAATTGTTTGATTGGTTTCAAATTCAAAATTTTTATTCCGATATTTGATTTCTGGAACCTATCAGGCAATTTCAGATTAATTATTATAAGGTAATTTTTTTGTAACCCCTCAAAGTGTCAAACGAAAAGGTCTTTTTAACGCAAGACTTTTTAGATACAGTCGACGCTCTCCATAGCGCCGCTCTTCATTGCGTCCAGCTCTCCATTGCGTCCACCTTTTTTTGGTTTGGTTGGTCGTCAGCAAAATTACCTATAAGTGAATCTCTCCATTGCGTCCGCTCCTCATTGCGTCCAGCTCCCCATTGCGTCCGGGTAGGGCCGGTCCCAACATTAAAATTAGCGCTCTACATTGCGTCCGCCCGTTAAATTTAGAAAAAAATGTGAAAATGGGTTTCAAAAGCCAATTATTTTTATTTGTTCTGCAAGGAAAACAATTCACAACATTGTTTTTGCTCTGCCAATGTGTTCTTTCCGTTTTCTGAAATTTCGTGATCGTGTAGTTTTTTGTGATCATATAACGTATAACATATAAGTTAGTTATTTTATACCGTATTTAATCTAAAAACTGCCCCGTGCCAACTTTTTCAACCCTACTCTAGAGGGGCTATTATTAGAGGAGGGCAATTACATGTATTAGTTGAAATACGATGGTTATTGTTCTTATTTCAGCATGTCAACTCCTAGCAAACGAAGAGTTATCACTCTGGAAACAAAGAAGAAAATCATCGAAGCTTCGACTGGAAAGAATCGAGAAGAGCTGAGCAAGGATTTCAGGCTGCCGGTGACTACGGTCAAATCAATTCTCGGCCGCGACAAAAAAGCTATTCTCAGTGCAATTTACGAAGGTGTTGACGCAAAACGGGCTCGTTTCAACCCGGTGAAGTATGAAGATTTGGAAGAAGCAGTCCTTCGATGGTTCAAGCAGCAAAGGTGCGACCACCGATGTCGGGCCTACTCTTGTCGGTATCGTTAGTTGTGTCTTTTCTTGTCTTATCATGTCTTTTTTAGGAGAAGGCGATTGAACGCGAATTGCAAAGTTGAGCAAACGAAAGGCAAGCTTCTTGAAACGCCCTGTACGTTGACCGAAATTAAAGTTGTTTAGAAATAGTCAGGGAATACGATGATTCGAAAAGAAAAATTGGTTCAACAACCACGTTTAACAACCATACCTGCACGGTCATCGGCTCCGGGCGCCTGGCGCCGGCGCAGAAATTTTAACGTCAAACCCATATTATACACCCCGGCGTCGCTATTATTCAGGTGCCATCACCAGGACCGCACCTGAAAAAATGCAATTTTCGAAGGGCGCCAGTGCCGACGCCCTGCGCCGATTTTAGGGAGGCCCGGCGCCCTGGTCGACGCCCGGCGTCAATTTTTTTGAGTGTACAGGTATGGTAACAACAATTTCTTCAAAATTACAGAAAACGTCTTTTGAATACCGCTAGGCTATTTGACCACCTAAATGACTGAGAAATATTGCAGCTACAAAACGGTACAAAAATATCCGAGATAAGAAGACAAAAGTTATGAGAAAAGGATAGGTGAAATTAGTATGAGGTGCAATTTTTGAAAACACTGCTTCAACCTACTGACTACGGTTTTTTCTGACGAAAATTTTCGGCATTAAGCACGGCGTTATGAGCATTTTCGGCACGACTCGCCGTTCCGGCTCAGCGTGCCGAAGATTTCGGTACCCCGGCACCCAAAAAAGTCAGATCCGTTAGTTCACTAATTATTTTCCAAGTTTTACAGCGAAATTACAATGCAAACAAGCGCAAATATGGACCAAATTTTTGTAAAAGTGTGCGATTGCAAGAGGTATTGTGTGTAAGTAATTTTTATGTTGATTAAAAGGCTTTGCTTTAGTTTAAACAGAGCTACTTTCTTACATAGGACGTTGCTGCCGACAACTTCTGCAGAATTTCCATATGTGATTTACTACAGGGAACGCAAAACTTCCAGACGAGCCTTTCTGTTTCCAGCAAGTCTCATTTTCGGTGAGCAGCAAGAGAAAAGGAGCTAAAAACTATGAAGGGTGACAAAATAGGCAGCCGACTCTCATGGGGTTGTCGTTGACTTCGAGCGGATGCTAGGATTTGGAAATGAGACCTGCGGAGTAGTACATTCCTCAACTCTCGTATGTCTTTTTTATAAGAATTGGAGCTAATTTGATTAAATTGTCCTAGATTGAAGATAAGGCTGTCTTTTCGTCAGATACGTCTCAGAAGTGCTGCAGTAGTCTTTTTGGTATTCTTCCTCCAAGTGCTGCCATGATAACTGTGGTGCCAAATATCGTCTCTCGTGTTCCTCGTGTCGGCTCGTGTTTCCAATATTCGTTTAAAGAGAATGGTCTGCTGCAACTAATGTGATCGCAACTTTCGAAGATCTAGGGAAACCAATAGCGAATAATCTCAGTAACGAACTAATTTATAAAGCGGTATAATTTATTTTTTCCTTGCTTGAACTACCATAGTCAATTCAGCCATGAATTCATGATACAGTCGACGCTCTCTATAGGAGACACCCTTGAAGTTCGTTCCCGCCTTGTGTCCGACACTTTTTTTAACCTGATTTCTGAAATGTTTTGCCAAATGTGATTCGTCAGTCTAGTCGGAAATATTGCAAGGATTCCGATTTTACCGATCTTTTTTGCAATCTACAATAGTTTTGTCAGTGAGACCCGCGACGCTCTCTATAAGATACACCTTTTTAAGATTTAGGTGTATCTTATAGAAACGTCTATCTACAAAATCGGTAAATCCGTGCGATCCGACTGATATTTAGCTTTCAGAAATCAGAATAAAAGTATCGGACAAAGGGTGTCTCTTATAGAAAGCGTCGATAGTACTAGAATAATCTGCAATTCATACGACAGGGCTTCCTGGAGCTCTGAAAAAGACCTAAAAGAAAGACCTTCTCTGCCTAAGATGGTAAGTCCTCCACTGTCATTTTTTCTTACTTACAAACATGTGTTTAGCGTCATCATGTTGTGATTATCTACCCTCTCGAAAACAATGAGGTAACATGGCCAAAGATGTTGGTTTTTTCAATCCTAACTGCACTTTTTTGGTTGACGCTTGTTCTTATTCAGGTCAAATCGACGGGTTTTCTGATCAATCGAGCTACCGGATCTGTCTTTACCCAAAATTTTTCAGTTGCTAAGACCTGACAGAAGAAAATTCCAAGTTGGTGATTGGTTTGCCTTTAAAGCTATCTTTTCTGCTCAGGAAAACATGTACGTGGTGCTCAGGCTGTTTCCTATCGAAAGCAAGTCTGCCATTTCTGCGATTCCTTGGAAAAGAGGGTATTTGGTAAGCGCTCAACTGTTTAAGAAGTGTGATTATACTTTCCACCGTTTCAAATCGAGGAAACATTGGACTGCACTGGAATTCGTATGGGCGAAAAAGTTTATACTGCGCAAAACTTTGGTCTGGTCATGATCCTGAAAATCTGATTATGGTCAAGGCGAAGAAGAACTGAATCGAATTGCCACACTCTATTGGCGTCTTTTTGGAAGAAGATGAGCATACAAGCCGGTCGACTGCCATCAAAATTTATGCTCATCCAATGGATTTAAAGGAGTGTGTATTTGGTTGGCTAATTACTTTTTGGCTAATTGCAAAATTTTTGATTTCAGGAGGTGGAGCATCACTCAAACACGCCGACTACAGATGAGAAATGGTGGAAATCAGACCTTCTAAGCAGCTGCAGATACCGTTTGGCGAAAGAATTGAGCAATGAGCTTTTTAGCAATACAGTCTAACCAATCTTCAGAACGAGAAATAGAATTTTTGAGAGATTTAAAATTGCTTAGACCATTTGTCGTTTACAATAAATGGTTACTGTTGTTCGTCGCTTTTTTTTTGTTTTTCCGGAGCTTCGGGAAGAGTTGGCATTTGTGCTGTTTTGCAGCCCATGATGCTGTTTTTTACTGTATTTCTTCTAACCGTATTTCCTCCCCAAAATCCGGAATTTTTAAAATACAGGGTGTTTCAAATTTTTCTGACACTTTTAAGCGGTCATAACTTTTCTTAAAGGCCGTTTTTTGAATTTCTGTGAACGCAGATCGACTCAGTTTTTGATGACAATTCTTTTGGTATGTAAGGTCAAACAGCTCATCTGAATACGAACTTGGTAATTACTTGCTAGTCTTTCATCTTTTAACCAACCTTTTAGATCTTTCAACAAGATAATGACCCGAAGCACAAGGCGAAGATCGTTTCCAAGTGGCTGGAAGACAATTACATCGAAGTGCCCGAATGCTCAATCGAAAGAGTTGCATCACCCGCTCCAATGCACTTTGGACGAGGTGGAGAGAATCGAGAAGATCGAACCTGAACGTCTGGCCCATATCCGGATTCTTCTTCAATTCACCAATGATCTCCTTATTTTTTTTGAGGTATGGCCGTACGCTTGCGTTTCTGCTCTGACATGATTCTGCTCTGAAAGTTGAATTTTTGAACGGAAGTGACGTTATAAAGAGGGAATGGGTGACGTTATAGCGGACGAAGTTAGGGAACATCCATAAATTATGTCAGACTGACAGGGGGGTGGGGGGTTCCCATGCCAATCTGACAAAATCTGACAAGGGGGTGGGTGGTAGAAGACCTTTTTTCTGACAGGAATGTCAGATTTCTCCGCAAATTTTTCGCTAAATATTTTAAGAATTTAAGCTAGATTTCTAAAATTTTAAATTATTTTGTCGTATAAAAAATATATACATATAGATAGATATTTTAATACATAGATTTGAAAATAAATATTGAATTTTCCCATCATGGCTCATATTTCAAGTCATATAAAAAAACTCATATTAAAAGCAATATTTTTTATCCACCTGTAACTTAAAAACATGCAATTAACATATAATAAAAGCTTCTGTTATTTTACACTATCATTTTTAAGGTTTTAAACTTCAAAAAAATGTGCAGAAATAAATTTTGGGTCACAAAGTTGTGTCAGAAAATTGTCAGATTTCAATAAGGGGGGTCAAGCCCATTCTGACATGTTCTGACAGGGGGTGGGGGTTCCCAAAACGGCCTGTCAGTCTGACATAATTTATGGATGTTCCCTTATGTCGTTTTATACAACATTTTGGCGGGGATATATATATATATATATTACATGAATACAGTCGACTCCCTCTATAACGTGCACCTTAGCCGGTCCCAACCTTGCAAATGGACCCTCGATATAACGGACCTGTTTAGTTGGCAGTGAAATATTGAAAAAAAATCCAGATATTTTTAAAAAATTTTAAATCTTTGAAGCAATTAACTCGTTTAAGTCATTCAATGTACTATTCTGTTCATTCTCTTCATAATGTAGCTTCTTTGTGCTGTTGTTTTAACAATCTTTTGTTTTAGACATCGATGAGTCAACTCTACATGGAAACTCACGACGATGGGTTGAAAAATAATAGACCCGGGTCTATTAATAGAGGTTATACGGTAGTAGCTTTCATTCCCCGTTTTAAATATCCTTCATATAGTGCCTTTATAGCTTTTATGCCTTGGCCATAATGGAGGTGTGAGATACGAGATCCATTTCTAAAATTTTGTTTTTAATGTCCGATAGTGGGAAAGTTTATTTTATCTAGTAGCGGACCTTAAAAATAGGTGAAAAAACATTTGAAATCAGTATAACGACAAAATCTGGCTGAGTTACGGCACCTCAAAGACCTCTCACCTCGACCTCCATTGTGGCTACTGTATTAGTAACAAAAACATTAAAGTACAGTATTTATTCAATAAATGACATTTTTCTGCACAGCAATAAAAACAATAACAGATCACTGGAATGACAGCAAAAAAGGCGATGTGATGTATCCCAGCATATAAAATTAAGCAGTTTTATGCATGCTTATCTCTTCCTTACAGTTGTTGAAGACAGTGAGTGGTGGTTGGAAGAGGAGAATGAGGGAGAATGACGGGGTTGTATCCTGCCACCCCAGCACAATCTGTATGTGCCCACACTCCAGCCTATGTCTGGATTGAGAAGAGCCATCATAAAAGTTGGAAAAATCATTCCTTCCCTGTACAGCCAGCAGATTACGTATTGGAGGACGGAGAATGGAAGAGGACCATTCTGAATAGACAGACTTGTTTAGTTAGAGCAAAGTGCTTCTTGTTAAATTACCTGCATAATACAGAGTAGGGTATAGTCACAAACGCACCAATAGAAGCAGTGGATCAGGAAGAAGACAGGCATCCAAACCCAACCAAACACATAGCAGATTGCGCACATACCCAACAATCCGGACATCATGCACTCTTGGGCTGGCTCCAGCAAAATTATATGGGGCAACATGGCTATCCGCATTTTTATCCAACTGAAATTATGTCACAGATGTCACAGAGAAGTGCGCGTTGTATAGTGCGGGTTGGGCGGCACCGAATTCATCGACACCGAATTCATCGACAGACTCAAAAGCTTTTGTCTGCCCAACTTTGTTCTGATTTATGATTTTAGTGTTTTTGTTTCGACTTTTCCCAGTTTTTTTGGTACCATATTTCCTCTAATTAACGCCCTCCTCAAAATCCGGAATTTCTGTTATTTATGTTTTTTCGGGTTTTGACCTACTTTTATTAATAGACTCTGGTTCATGTAAAAGATCAAAAAGTAGCTCATATTCTAAGCTACATTTTAGTATGTAACATGCCTGTAATCGACACTCAAGACTTTTTAAACATAGAGCCCGGGGTCTAATATTCAACGAAACAAAGCTTATTTTTAAAATTTCGTTCTTCGACATAAGAATAAAATATCTGGCGCTAGTATAGAATACCCCCCCAAAATCAGACCTTCTAAAAATCGTTGTAACTACCCTTTGGAACAACAAGTTTAGGCTTAGCCCTTAGGCTTAGGGGTAGGCCAGCGTATGGAAGTTGTGACTAATAAGTGTTTTACGCACTTTTTCTGGGGTCTGGAACATATATTTGGGTGCTCTTTACTTAAGTTTTAGAAGGCATAAGTTTGGGGGGGTATTCTATACTAGGGTCAAATATCTGTTAAAAACTTTTGTACAAACTTGACATGTTTTCAAGCAAACGGTCTTACCGACAAATTCTTTCTCTGAACCGTTTGGGATCAGAGTTGGAGGCATTTTGCAGAGCTGGCAAATGCGAGATAACACTTCTATATCCTCTAAAAGAGCTTGCCATTATTAAATCCTAGTCCAAAAAATGACTTGCCTCTTAGCAAAAGAGGCAGACAAAAAGTAGTCCTCAGCTAAATAAGCACCGAAGGTAGCCAATCCACCACAATCTTCCAGAATACTCTTGACTATGAGGGAAGACATGCCGGTGGAGCAGACAAAGTTCAATGAATTGCTTGCTAAGTAAAGTCTAGCGTGGGCCCCACCAAAATAGATCTAAAATTGCAAGGTTTGACAGAAAAAAAATTAGTAGATTGTTAACCTGCTCCAAATTGGCCCCGAATCCAGGTCTGTCCAAACAATAAGGAGTCTGAGTGACCATACCCACATCTGGGTCCACACAACAAACCATGTCCATGAGAGCATCATCGCGCATATATATTCCTGAGTCACTAATCAGCACTAGAGGGTATTGACTGGCAGTGTAGGCGGGCATCATGTTGTTTACTTTGGGGTTGAGACCAACCATTTCACCGCCTGAAAAAAAAAATAGTTGACTTGTGGTATGTAAAGGGTTAAAATTATAAATTGGTAAACAAAATCAAGATGATCATACAGGCTGTTTTCTCGAGAATTTCAAATTTTTTCGTTCGTTAAGACCATTTCAAAAAGTAGACTCTGTTATATTTTTCTTTAAAAGCTATTTTTCGGAATCAAATAGCTTTCTAAATTATGATCTGTTGAGATCTGGCCAGAAATATTACGGATTGGTGAAATAGGATCGTTTTGAGAAGACCCATGAATAAGGTTGGCAACAGCTAACTCGACGTTTTGAAAAATTTTGACTTTACTCTTCGTTTTTATGTGTGTTTTTTCACAAAATTTTGAGCATGTGACCCCGCAACTGAAAGCCTAGGATAGTGGCTACACATTGGTACGAAAATTTCTTAATTTAGCTTAAAAAATGGATCTATTGTAATGAAAACAATTTCGGGTCAGACTATTCGATTTCGGCACCGGGTAACCGAAATCGGGTAGTCTGACCCAATTGTTTTCATTACAATAGATCCATTTTTGTAAGCTAAATTAAGAAGTTTTCATACCAATGTGTAGCCCCTTTTTTAGGCTTTCAGTTTCGACGTCACATGCTCAAAATTCTGTGAAAAAAACACACATAAAAACAAAAAATAAAGTCAAAATTTTTCAAAACGTCGAGTTAACTGTTGCCAACCCTACCCATGAAATTGCTGCAATAGAACTATGAGATCCTTGAATACATTCATATTTTTCTACTGCATCAATTTTTTTTTAATCCAAGAATCTTCGGTGAAGGAACCTTTCAGCAATTTTTTTCATAGTTAACATCTCAAGACTTTTTTTGAGTTAGTCATAAGTTAGGACTCCTAACATACGTTTTTTTCGATTTTATTCAAAATTCTGATGCGTATTTCGGACTCTTCATAAAATTTTGGCGTAGAAAGCTTAGTTCTAGGATTAGGCTCAGGTTAGGCTAACGTATGTTAGGACGTGCTCAAAAAAATCTTGAAACGTTAACTATGAAAAAAAAATAGCTGAAACGTTAACGCATCAAAATATTCTACTCACCTATAAACACTTTAACATCAATATGTGAATATCGTTGACGGAGAGCTTCCACAACTTTGAAGGCTGGGTCACTGCTATCATTCAGACAGAACAAAAGCTCATACTGAAATTACAGAAATGTAATAAGGACACTCCATCCAAAGCGTAAACAAAACCCGTGGATATTTCAGTTTGAAGAAAGATTCCAAATTGAAGAACAAGTTTTCGTCAGTGCCCACTAATGGCTTTATTATGGATACACCCGGTAAATCCTCTCTTATGCATTTTGGCTTTTTGTGTAGACGATAACGACTGAAACAAAAAATGGAATTTTTGAAATAAATAGAGGGTGGGGTGAAAAAACGCGGCCATTTTTACTTGTTTTAATCGGGTGGTATTCAATTTTGCCCGCTAATTTCTGGAAAATGCCCGCTAATTTTTTATTTGCATTTTTCTCTATATTTTTCTTTGAATTTTTAAAAACTTTTAACATTAGAAGTTTTGATCTCAGCTTTCTAACGAACTATCAAATTTCATCTCATAATTTTAGAAATCTAGACATTTAGGGGTTGAGACGAAACAACACCTATTTTTTCAAACCCCTAAATCTTATCATTTCTGAAATCATTCAATAAAGTTCATTAGTTTGTTAGAAAGCTGAGATCTTGCGCTACACGATAATGTTAAAAATTTTAAAAAATTAACACAAAAATGTAGAGAAAAATGCAACTATAGAATTAGAGGGCATTTTTCAGAAATTAGAGGGCATTTTTCAGAAAATAGCAGGTATTTTTCAGAAATTAGCGGGCAGAATCAAATATTACCCGTTTAAATCAGTGCCTTTTTCTTTTGGTAAAACATACCGTATTTTATCTAATTAACGCTCCCTCTCCAATAAACGCCCCCTTGTAGGTCGACCCAAAATAAACGCCCCTCTCTAATAAACGCCCCCTATACTGAAACCGGGACAGACTCAATGGAGTTGGTAAAATCGCAGTTCAAAAATCCCACCAATTTTATTACTCGCTAACGGTAAAATCCCAACTTGCGGCCAAACTAACTTGCGGACCCCAACTTGCGGCCATCCCAACTCGCGGCCCCCAACTTGCGGCGCTTCCGACTTGCGGCCCCCAACTTGCGGCCATTCCAAATATTAATTCTGTCCCGACAGGAAAAGGTAAATTACTATAGTTATTCGCTGCTCTTATTGTTTCAAAATCATTTTATGCCGTCGTTAGCGCGACAAAACAGGCTGTTTTGATTAAATTTTTTATTTCGTGCTTGTTTTCAGATGTCTTCAATAGTTTTCACTTACAATCAGCGCATTGGAAGCAAGAGCCTGGCAGTGACGGAATATGCAGCTGATCCCGATAAGAAGTGCTACACCTGGTCGGTTCAATACAGAAAGCGACGAGCAGGTGGAAGGATGTGTTGGAGTGATGTGCACCATGGGCGTCAACAACCACGAAAACAGTGCAGGGAGTCAGCCGAGCTGTCAAAAAAGATATCCGATGCTCAACGAGAATTTGCTGTGGTGTTGGACAACCAAATCAATGATGAAAATTTCGATGACAAACTTGTGGCCTTCTTAATCAATATCGGCTACCTTATGGGATACAACAGTCGTCCAGTGCCTGCTGGAGATGAACCTGAACTGGAAGATGTCCGGCCGGCCAACGTTGCAGACGTAGACCAAGAAGAAGAGGGCCGAAGAGCTGTAGTCGAAATGCAAATTAATGATCAGTTCTAAGTTAGAACATATTTTCACCTCCTGGTTAACTTTCTGTTATAATTGTTGTTGTCACTTTTCGTTGTTATTGTTCTTTTCACTTCCAATAAATTTTATCAATTTTAATAATGTTTGAGTATGTTCCGCCAATCAAATTGATAATCTGTTCATACCATTCGACTCAGGTAGGTAGGTGATTGGCTGGGTAGGGTAGGTGAAAAAAAATCGTTAACCCAACCCTAGTTCTAACCCATCTATGAATTTGTTGGGTAAAAGCTGTGATGGCCGCAAGTCGGGGGCGCAAATTGGGATGGTCGCAAGTTGGGGGCCGCAAGTTAGTTTGGCCGCAAGTTGGGTGTCGTTCTCGCTAACATCTCCATCTTCGTTGATCCATTTTATCCATCTCCTCACTCCACCAATTTTCAGAGCATTAATCAGCAACCAAAGCATGAAGCAAAGTCATCCTCGCATCGAGCCACCCAGCGACGAGTCCGACTATGAAGGAGCTGAAACATCCAAGAAGAAACGATGCTACACTACGTCTTTCAAACAACAAGTGATCGCCGCCGCGAAGCCGCCAGGTTCCATTCACGCCGATTCCGGGCGATCAAAAAATTCTCACAGACGCGAGGCTACTAAACCAAGAAGAGCCAGCATTGGACGAAGAAGTGGACCCAGAGCAGGATGAAGAGAATGGTTATGTGAGTGACGAGTCCATTGTGTGATCGGGATTGTATTTTATTTTGCTTATTAACCTGTTGAGCTCGGAATAAACTTTTCGGTTGAAATCATTATGTGAATTTTTGATTGGAAAATAAACGCCCCCCTCTCTAATTAACGCCCGCTCTCTAATTAACGCCCCCCTGGTGGTCAATTGAATAATAAACGCCCCGGGGCGTTAATTAGAGAAAATACGGTATCTAAATTATTTAGTGTTGCTTGTGCGCATCTTCTCTTTCTATTTTTTGCAGAAACACGTCAGCTGAAAAGAAAAATAGGTGACATCAGGGATTCTCAAATAGGGATTCGTTTCGGAAAAAGAGGAAAAGAACAGTGATTGAAAATTTTCGTTAAGGTATTGAACAATGCTATTGTTGTCATGACATCTTTTGTAATATTTCGACTAATATCAGGTCATACGGAAAGTATTGACACAAAATTTCAAATCCTTGTATCTCGCTCATTTGTTAACATTTTGTGGCAATCTTTTTTTTGTTTTGTAGCCCTGAGTCTACTCTATGGGAAATAACTGAACTTTATTCAACAACTGTCTTTCAACAACTGTAAATTCGACTGACCAAGGACAAGATCGCTGATCTTGGATGGGAGATTCTGCCGCACCCGCCTTATTCTCCGGATTTGGCTCCTTCGGATTTTCACCTGTTCCTGTCAATGCAAAACTATCACAGAGAGAAACAACGTTGAACAAGTGAAAGCGGATTTGCAAGCGTTCTTTGAGTCAAAGCCAGCGAATTTCTTTGCTTGAGGAATTGCAAAATTGCCAGAAAGATGGGAAAAAGTTATTGATGCGGAAGGATCCTATTTTGTTGAATGATTTGTTTATTGTTGAATAAAGTTCAGTTATTTCCCATAGAGTAGACTCAGGGCTACAAAACAAAAAAAAGATTGCCACAAAATGTTAACAAATGAGCGAGATACAAGGATTTGAAATTTTGTGTCAATACTTTCCGTATGACCTGATATAATTGTTTTGGTAAGTTTAATAACCCTCGTGCCTAATATTTAAATTGTTGGCTGAAACCTCAATAAAATTTTGGGGTTTCACCGGTGCACGGAAGCCCTTGACAAAAATTTCTGAAAATGGCCGAATTTTTTTGCCCCACCCTGTAGTGTTCATGAGGTAACTTACGCAAAACAAATAGCAATGATATGTAGTAAGTAGAGACATCCCAGAAATATGAAAACACCCAAAACTAGCAGACCGGCTATTTGGGGACATGTGAAAAATTGGCCAAATGAAGGCCAGGTGAGCAGTGCAGAAACGGAGGTAGATAGCCATCCACTGCTACTGTTTGGTTGGACTGAACCGACGGCTTCTAGACGATTGGCTGAAAATCGAGAATGTCAGATTTTGTATGTAGCTGGCATTAAAAAGGTTTATAAAAGAACAAGATAATAAAATTGGATGGGTTTTGTTTAATTTACAAATCGCAGATTATTGTTCCGAGTGTGTCTTCCACTTGTGTGTCTTCCACATTGGAGGCACAATCCGTACAATAAAATGCGCATTTAAAGGGGCATGCTCGCCACCGATGGGAATATTTTGAAAGGCGGGTACCAGGTCAATTCAAAAAAGAATTATTTTGAAATGCAACTTCGTTGAGTACCCTTTTGTGATAAATAATGAAAAACACTCCTACTGGTTAACAGCATCGGTGGCTCAGTAAGAAAGCGTCTTCGTACAGCGAAAGTGGGTAGTGACAGTATCTCAAGTGCACCACCACCCCCGGAAATATTTTTTGTACTTTTAAATAAAAGTATCCATTTTCAGCTATAAATGTTTATTCTGAAGCATCCCAGTAAGCGAAAATTCCTCAGCAATCCGAATTAAAAAGCAGAATTTGAAAAAAATACTTAGTCGCTGAGATATGACCTTAAGTTGCAGTGTCAATATTTTAAAAAATGACCATTTAACCTTACTCCAACTTAAGGTCATATCTCAGCGACTACGTATTTTTTTCAAATTTTGCTTTATAATTCGGATTGCTGAGGAATTTTCGCCTACTTGGGTGCCTCAGAATAAAAATTTTGAGCTGAAAATGGGTACTTTTATTTAAAAGTAAAAAAAAATTTTCGAGGGGGGGGTGCACTTTGGCTTTTACGGTGGGTAGTTGGTTCGATTTCCACTGGAAGTAAAGTTTTTGCTCGAATTTCACCAAATTGCGTCGAATTAATTCTCGTCGAATTGACCTGGTACCCGCCTTTCAAAATATTTCCATCGGTCGCGAGCATGCCCCTTTAACATGGAATTTATCCATGACAGAGTTTTAACAAGGGAAAAACTAAAACAAGAAATATTTTCCACTGTAGTCAACCTACCTTTTGCATCAGATGCACATGGAGAATGTGGATATGTAGCTGTACGCAAATCGTTCTCCTTTTTTCTGATCAAGTATCCAGCTGATTTTTCATGTTCTTCTCCAACGGCCTCTTTGCCATTGTATTCCAGGGGTGGTGAAGCAGTTGTCCCATCCAGGCCAGCCTGCCTTGGACTGCCTTCAACATTAGCACCACTTCCACTTGGAACAGCATCTGCATGCGGAAAGTATTGAGTGTTGGTCATGGACGACTGGGAGTACGCGCCTACTCACGATGAATACACAAACTGGATTGTTGATTTATGAATCAGGCGCAGTCTCTTGGTTCTAAAATCAAAATTTTTTAAAATGTTCAAGTTAATTGATGGCTTTAATAAAAAATTATAAGGTTTATCACATAAAATTATATAGGTAAGAAGAAATACATGGCACTCCAAGAATTTTTGCCACTTTTCAAGCTTACCGTATTTTCTCTAATTGAAGCCCCGGGGCTTGTATATTTCGACCACCTTCCAGAGGGCTTCTATTAGAGACGGAACTTCAATTGAAGAGGAGGATTTTATATTTCAATAATCTGGTGCTGAAGGCCACGCGAAAAAACAATCAGCTATAATTGTGTTAAAAGCAAGTTTTGATCAGCTTTGATCAGATCCAAGCAATCAAAGGCTAAAGTGCCTTATATGGGGGGTCGCCCAAAAAAAATTGTTTAAACCACTTTTTCGTGCGTTTTAGCTGCTGAAACATGTAGAGATCAGATTTTTAAGGCGCGGTCGACCATTTTTGGAAATTTTTTTGTTTTGACCAAATTTTGACTTTTGGCTTGGGGGACCAAGGTCAATCACCTATAGAGGTACCTAAACACCCCAAAAAGATGGTGTTTGAACAGAGTTTTGTTAACTGGGGCCTACCGCATAAAGAAAACCTAGTATGCATGTTTTTTCATGCATCCGGAGTCACTTTCGAGTGGTTTGTGTCTAAGGTATGTGGGTGTGCGCATCTCAACTTCAAGTCCCCAAGCCTCCTGGGCCCCCGAAGGGGGGGCCCTAAGCAATGATGCGCTAAGCATGAGCCTTAAGCAAATCTATTTAGCAAAACTTTAATTTGTGGTTTAACAATGATAGTATAGGGTGGAGCAAGATATGGCGCTGATGGAGAATCAGTTTCCGTTTTTTCCTTGGTCTCCCTGTTGTTTTTTTTCAAAAATTATCAAAATTTTTTGGATTCTTTAAATTTTTTCCCATTGTCTTTCGCTTGCTTTTTTCTTTTTTTTTGAACAGTAGATCCAGCTTTTTTTGTAGCTCGCACTTTTGTGTACAGTCAACTCTTGATTTAGTGTACACTCGATTTAGTTTTTTTCCACAGGGTGTACACTAAATCGAGAGTAAATTAAATTAAATCTCCACCAGCTAAAATCAGGATTTGAACCTGTGACACTAAAAACATGCCTTTGTCCCCCTGTGGTTTTTCCAATAAACCACTTTTTTTTGACCAAATTTTTTTATAAGCAACCCCGTGATTCTGACGCTGGACTCGTGCTCAGGATGGTCGATTTACTAAAGAAAATTCTCGTAAAACTAAAACTCCCTGTAAAATTTTGATTTCCTCGCGAGACAACAATATTTTTTCTTCAAATTCTCGAAATTTTCGATTTTGAGAAAGTGCCCGAAAGTACCCGCTCCCCTAACTTCCGGTCCTCTTACCGACCCGATTTTTTTATTCGACGCGCAAGGAGTTGGCGCACAATAGTGACCATTGGCACAGAAGATTTTTTTCCGCCGAAACCCCCAAAAAAATCCAAAAACTGATTACAAAAAAAAATTTTGACCAAAAATTTGCTTTCATCAGACTAATCCCAAAATTTTATTGCATATTCCTCAAGCCTTCACCCGGTTTCCTATCAAAAGACATCGACTTCAAAAATTAAAGTTCGCAAAAGGTGTGATAAAAAGTGAGCGTTGCGGAGCATAGAAAGCAGCGCTATAGTAGTAGTTGTAGAGAAAAATTGAGTAAAAGTGCTTTGAGCATGCCCGGCGCTTAATTTGTGATTTTGAAACTCAAAATTAAGCGCCGGGAAAAAAGACTGCAGTTTTGACCCATATTTTATGAGGTCAGAATTTAACCAGCTTTCTTTCCATATGAAACATTTTAAAAAGAAAATTTGATTTAAACGATTCACAGCCCTATTTTCGTTTCCACTGCCCGGCGCTTAACAAATCCTGATTGACACCCACTCGCTCACATACATATTTTAGCAATCAATAAAATGAAGTGGTCGATAGTGTGTTCATATTCGCTAAAGGCCGCCAAAACTGATAAGGATTTTTAGCAAGGAAGGCTGTAAAAAATGAATAAATATGTGGGCAGTGAAGACATTCAGAGCATTACAGCAAAAACACAGCCAAAGCATTAAATTGAGGAAAAGAGATGTCTGGCATAAATTCCAATAAAGTTTTGTCTTTTTTTCGCTCGGCGATTAAAAAAACAAAGGGAATGACATGATTTACATATTTGTTACTAATTTCTACAAGCCTCGTGGAAACCTGCCACAGAGGTTCGTTATATTGAGCGGCAAATATAGTCATTTTACTCCATCGTTGGCCATATAAACAAAAAAATTGGTTCGTTATGTGGAGAGTTCGTTGTATCGGGCGTTTGTTATATCGAGCGTCGACTGTATTTGGGAATCTGGCTTAGCCATTTTTGGCAGTGGAAAATGCGGGGTATATATGTTTCGTCAAAATGAATCTTTTTTCATTTTAGCTAAACGTTTCGCTAATTTGAAACTTTTTCTGCCTTGGTTCCTCATGTTGATTTTTTCAGGCTTAGGCTCGGGGTAGGCCAGCGCATGTTACGACGGACTCAAATGTGTGGTTTAAGCATATTTTTTGAACTTTTACAAAAACAAATTTTTTGCAAAAAAAATCAACAGGGGGGACCAAGGCAAAAAAAAGAAAGTTTCAAATTAGCGAAACGTTTCGCTAAAATTAAAAAAGTTTCATGGTGGCGAAACGTCTATGCACCGAAAATGCGTAGCAACAGGCGCAGCAAAGACCAAACGTAAAAAAATATGTGTTTTTGCTAATAATCATCACAGGTTACGGAAAAGACAACGTAAAAGTTCGAATGAATCAGAAATAGTAATAATTTTTCAAAAATGAAGAAACTAAATTCTTACATTTCAAAACTCAATTTTCAAAACTTTTTTGTCGCCATCATCCATATAATCTCTCATACAAAAGTTAATTTTTTGATTTTTGTATCTTATATAGTATTTGGCATGTGTGGGTGGGTGGGTAACGCTTTTTTACTTCGAAGACCACAACGGGTCGTAGATAGCGAAATCACTTTTGTCGCTAATACCATCGTGTTCCCCAGAATGTCAGCTTTCGTTTTAAAAAAGAACAGGCGAAAAAATGAGTTCCGATAGGGGATACACCTATTTTTATGAATGAAGTCATAGCCCCTCATTGAAATTTCGAAATACTATAGAGGCGCCGATAGGCGCCTGTGGTCCCTTGTTTAGTAATATCAAGCAATATTTATTACAAATAAAATAGAAGAGTAGAAGAAAAAGCAAAAAATTTTCTATAAGAATTTTGGCGAAAAGGCAAAAAAGAAGAGTAATGTAGAGAAGCAGACAAAGCACTCCTTTTCTTGGAAAAAAGTAAATTTAAAAATGCACAATATTTTATAACAGAAAAAACTCTTTCAAAACGGCAACATAAAAGTTTAAAAACGAAAATTGATTTTAATGGAACGTAATGGAACTTGTAATGGAATGTAATGGAACTTATTCGGAAAGGGGGCCACATTTTTTTGTGGAAATTCGGGTGATACACAAATCACATCATTTTGAAATCTTTTTTATTCGAACACATCGTATTCCCACACACAATCGAACACTTGGCGAATACCTATTTCACCGTTAACACATACGAACACTTCACAAATATGACTCCACAGATAATATAGCGCATCAGTGCCCTCGGACTTCTTTTTCCACAGATACTCAGAAAGGAATAGGACGAAAAGACGACGATGGGTACCACCACGGTTACGATTGGCTTGCTTAAACTTTTCCCATGCTGATTCAATTGACTGCGTATAGACGTCACATGAAGATTGAGTCCCCTCAGAACATCCATGAAGCTAAATAGAAGAAAACATCAGCACAAACTGAAGACCTATACTCATAAATCACAATCGGAAAGAACAAGAATATCGGCACGATAACCCCATGCGGTGTGAAGAAAATGGATGTCGACCAAAAATGACGAAAAAAGAATGACATACTTTGATTTCAAAAATATGGCCCTTTTCCGAAGAAGTTCCATTTATTTTAGATTCCGACAAAAATGACAAGTTAAAATGTTTGAAAAATTGCAAAAATTAACTATTTTTCGCGATTTTAAGGGCCTGACTTCTAGATTATCTTTTTTTAAAGAATTATAAAAAATAAATAAAAGTCCAAAAAAAATTCGCTACCACCCAAACTTAAAACTTTTTTGTAGTGTTTTAAGAAAAAATTTCGGTTGTAAAATTTGGGCAAGCTGTATCCAAATGACTTTTTTTTTTAGATTAAGTAAAAACAACTGATCAACATGAAACGACTTTTAACACTACAATATTTACAAACGTAATTGTGTTTCCCTTCCCTCACGTGTTTTTTTAACTTCTGATGCAAGAATCAACCAAATAGTTGCCATAGAAATAGTACCTCAGAAAAGCTCTAGTTAATTCTATGTAACAAAAACTTAGTCAAACTGAGCATGTGCAAAACATTTTTTGTTACTCACAAAAAAGAGATTTTAGAAAGAGCTTACACCTCCATCTAGGATACAAACCGCCGACCATTTGGTTAGTCCACAAGTTGGCGGTTCATTGTATACGGGACATAATATTTAAATATTGGTTACAAACTTTTTTATTGACCTAAATTAGTTAAAGTTTGTGCAGCAAACTGTAATCATGTAACCCATCAAACAGTATTGATCCAGTCCTTTTCATAAAATTTCGATAGTGAAATCTATCAATTAGTAAATTTATCATTTAGCCGAATAAAGTTTGAAACCCATACAAAAATATTATTAATCGTGTATAAATAACCGCGAAATAAATAACCGTATTTTCTCTATTATGATAAATCTTTCTAACAAACGGCCCTCCTCGAATTTGTAGCCATATATCAGTCCAAAATCAATTTTTTGAAAATCTGCCAATTTTTTTTTGAAAATCTGTTTACAGTCGAGTCTCGATTCAATGTAAATCACTCAAGTTCGTCCCGCTTAGGGTCTCACACTTAGTCGTAAGCATAGTTGCACCTCCGCCAAAAACGCCGCCGGTGCCGCCATCCGCGCCGGCGCTCCAAAATTTTTGCCGACAGCGCCTGGCGGCGCCGCCGGACTTTGCAGCTAATTAGAGGAAATACGGTATTGCTTTTATGGTTAATTGGGTAAAACCGTTTTAAATATATTTTGACACCAAATTGACAGATTTTTTCTCACTTGATAAATTTAGTACTTTTTTTAAATTAAGAGTTTTTGGCTATTAACATTTTGAATTTTCTAGATACAGTCAACTCGGGCAGAGAAAGATAGCGCCATTTCAGATTGCGTCATATTCAAATTGTGCCATTGCAGAGTGCGCCACGGCAAATTGCGTCATTATAAAGATTCCAATTTTTCGGCCATGTTGCTAAAATTTATTATTGAAGGACATGAAAACAGGTTGAAAGCACGAGATTCGATAAAGTAAGTGCAACAAAAGCATTTAATCACAATTTTGTAAAAAAAATATTTCGAAAAAATAAGTTTGGGGGACCAAGGCAAATGACTGAGGAGTATACTTTGCTTGAGTGGCGATGCACACCAAACTTTCTCCGCTCTTCTAAAAGTCATCCTTGATACCAAATTAGAACAGAATTCGTTTAAATCAGTCTAAAAATGCATTTTCCTATTTCTAGTTTCTATTCCTATGCTGCGCCCCTTGTTTCTATATGTGGTAGGCCCCAGTCAACAAAACTATGTTCAACTTCTTCCTTTTTACACAAAATTGGCCTTTTTGGTTTCTTTCTGCCCAAATACAGCCCTAAATCCTTTTTAAAAATGGTCACAATAAAAATCGTAAAAGAAAAGTCTAGTAATATAGGGTGTTTGGGAACACTTTCAAAAAAAAGTTGATTTGGAGGGGGGTATATGCAAGTAGCGCCTAAAAATCATGAGGGCATTTCAGGTTCATCCAATAGAATGAGAATATAACTAAATTGATGCCTCTAAAGTCTGAATCCTTGCCCCTTTTTCGGCATTTTTTCTGGAAGAGCAAAATGGTCAAGAATTCAGACTTTAGGGGCAACAATTCAATTTGATCCTAGAATTTATATGTTTGCAAAACGATCCTTTTCTAAGCCATCCAAAATATCCTCAGATGTCACAATACGACAAAATTATTGATACAAATCTTGGGAGAAAAATTTAGTACTAAAATTTGGAGGAGTGGAAAACAAGCCACTCTTTAGAGTGGAATAAAAAACAGCAACGTTGCAAGTTGCAACCCATCTCCGTTCATTCCAAGTGGTTTTACCACACAAAATCGAATGAAAAAGAAAGGAAAGTATGTTGATGCTGTATTATTATTAATTGGCTTCACTCCAGATTATTATGTTTGTTTTGCAAAGAGGAAGGGGGAAAGCAGAAAAAAGCAGGAATTGCTTTCCTTCTGACATTTTCGCAAAAGCTAATTTTGGCGGAAAAGAACCCTTTTTGCTTTTCCAAAAAAATAATAAAAAAGACAAAAAGGGTCAAGAATTCAGACTTTAGGGGCAGCTTACTGCGAGAAAAAGGTTTTACACGGGTTCAGTTACCGTATTTTCTCTATTATGATAAATCTTTCTAACAAACGGCCCTCCTCAAATTTTTAGCCATATATCAGTCCAAAATAAATTTTTTGAAAATCTGTTTACAGTCGAGTTCGATGTAAATCACTCAAGTTCGTCCCGCCTAGGGTCTCACACTTAGTCATAAGCATAGTTGCACCTCCGCCAAAAACGCCGCGGTGCCGCCATCAGCGCCGGCGCTCCAAAATTTTTGCCGACAGCGCCTGGCGGCGCCGCCGGACTTTTTCAAAAGCCGCGCCAGCGCCGGCGGTGCAGCTAATTAGAAGAAATACGGTAGTGATTTTATGGTTAATTGGGTAAAACCGTTTTAAATAACATCAGGTTTCAACTTTATTTATTTTGTGAAACTTTGTTCAAGCCTTATCCTGTGAAGCTATTTCGTCAGACTTTACTGACTAAAAATAACTCCCATTGTGTATCAAATTTATTCAAACTAGCTGGCTGCAATCCGCTATGCTAATCTTACAGCTGAACCGTTCGAAATGTCTCTGGAAACCATCCATATTTCAAGTCGCTCTTAACATTTTTCCATGTCTTCCAATGCGCTGAAGACGAAAAACAGGCGTATAGCCACACTTGGGTTGAACCACAAAAATTTTATTTTTAAATGCCTTGGTCCCATAAGCTGTTTTTTTTATTTATGACCCGTAGTCGACGAATCAGAACTGACAATAGACGTTAAAAAATCGTAAATACCCCTGGGTACTTTCCACATAGGTGCTTCTCACCTAGGTACCATCACCTGGGTACCTCCACCTGGGTAAACCTACCTGGGCACCCCCTCATGGGTACCCTTCTCTTGGGTACACCCTCTTGGTTACCAACCTCCTAGGTACTCCTCATCTAATCAACACCACCTTGGTACTCCCCTCTTAGGATCCCCTATCTTGGGTACCTCTTTCTTGGGTACTCTTTTCTTAGGTGAGCTCATCCTGCGTCCTCCTACAGAATGGTTCAAGGAAACTAAAGATACTGGCATGGAATGTCTAAACACAGTCAGACATTCGAGTTCTGAAAAAAGCCGACCCAGAATAGGTGACTATTCTGATATCGAAGTTTTGGGTGAGGGGTTTATTTGAGGGGTCATGCCGTTAAAAATAGAGGTAAAATAAGTGTCGGACCCTAGGCGGGAACGAACTTGAGTGATGTTTATTAAATTGAAACTTCCGAACTACCACAAACTATACCAATTCGGCTTTTCAAATTTTGGTTTAGCATTCAAAAACCTTAAAGTTGAGCAAAATTTATAATTTTTGCGTGGTTTAAAAATAAACGGCGGACTAATAGAAAAAATAGAATATTTTTTGCAGTTTTTTTTGAATCAGCTAGAATAAGCGGTAAATCAGCTGCAAAAAACGTAATTCAGCTGCGAAAAAAACGTTATTCAGCTGCAAAAAAGGCTTGCCCGAGAAGATATGGTTAGCTCTGCCCACCGTCCACTTATAATGAAAACTGACTAGTCGCATTTACGTTGAATGTATGTAATAGACAATGCGTTATAGAGTCTTTTTATTGAGCATTTTGTTAAATCAAAATGATCAGAACTCGGACGTGAAACTTTTACTCAAAAAAAATCAAAATTTGGATCCCAAATCTTTACAGACATCAGTCTTATAAAAAATAGATAGTAGCTGGCATTTTTCAGTTGCATATGCCACTGAAACGTTCCCACACAAGTGTTTACCTTGTGAAGGTGTTGCCTTGTTAGAGTAGGAAATGTCAATCAGCAAACAGTCTACTCTTTCTCTGTCATGTTCTCATTGATTTATGGTCGGCAGTTATTGATTGGTCACGTGCACTCTATTGTAGTACTATTATGCAATACCTGAACACATTGTCTTATAAAAATCTGGAAAATCATGTTTTCCAACTACAACATGTAAATAACTGTGTGAAACTGCAATAATAAACAAATGGTGTCTGGTCAAATATTGATGCTTTTACTTGTACTCAATAAATTATGAATGCTATATTTTCAGAGTTGAAATTTGGTCATTTTGCAGATAATAGTGTCAAAACTTGGTTTTTGGGACCATACACGTCAGATTCATTCACAAAAGCTTTGCAATCTAATTTCCATAGAGCCAGTGATTCTCCACCTCCTCTTCTACATTTATTGACATTACAGTCAAATTCTCTCATGGACATCAAAAATAGTAGGCAAAACTGTAATGGAATTCTTTGCTAGGTCTCAATTTTAAAATTTTCTCATAAAATGGAGGCCACGTCGGCCCGGTAATCCAAAACAGCTGGTTCAATTCCAGCCACCACCATTTTCCTCTGGACAATCAATCCGATATAGCAGGTTCTTTCCCAAACTTTTATGACAATCTGTTAGATTAAATCAGATAGTTGAAAGCCAAATTTTTTTTGAAAACTTATTTAGGTCAGTTTGACTAATAAAGTTAGGGTAGGATACGGTCGGTCAACCAAAAACTGCGGTTTTCAAATAGTTAGCCAGCCCTGACGGTTTCTGACTTTCGACACTTTTTCTGCAAAAAAATCCAAAATTCTTATTTCTGCATATTTCATTTGGATTCCTTTTTTTTAACAATTTGGTATAGGAATTTTTAGCACACGAATAATTATTACAAATATTTCGTCCGTATAATCCTTTTCTTAGTTGAAGTTAAAGAATGAAGCCGGCAAAAGGCAGTTCACAATCTACAGGTGGGTTTTGCTGGTGATTGCGAAGTCTAGTGATCAGTGCCTGAAAATATTTTGTTTCAAGTGTGTGTTTGTGGTTAAAAAATTACGGTGAAGATTTCATTCAGTTGTTCAGCCTCAGGGGATGGGTCCAACTGGAGCAGCGAGTCTCGGATCTTATCGATCATTTGGTTGACTGTCTCAGGAGTTATCTGAATTGGAAATTTGCTACACACATCACTTGAAATAACTAATGATTTGAGACAGACAGAAACCGCCTGACGAAAATTTCGATCAAGTTTTAAGTGAGAGAAATGTATCCTTTGTCAAGTAAAAAGAGCATTTTAAAATTTGTCCCATATATGGGACAGTGCGCATTCAAGGGTTATACCTGCATTTTGTCCGAGAATTCATTATTTTTCGTTTTCTCTCACTGCTTTTGCTACCTTCCACTCTGATATTTTACGGCGTTTACCTACAATAACAATAACGTACAGCTAAGAGTGGTCTCTTGAGTGTGGGATTAGGATAGTATTGAGATAGTCGACTATCTTATATAGTATTTGGCATGTGTGGGTGGTTGGGTAACGCTTTTTCACTTCGAAGGCCAGAACGGGTCGTAGATAGCGAAATCACTTTTGTCGCTAATACCATCGTGTTCCCCAGAATGTCAGCTTTCGTTTTAAAAAAAGAACAGGCGAAAAAAATGAGTTCTAATAGGGGATATACCTATTTTTATGGATGAAGTCATAGCCCCTCATTGAAATTTCGAAATAACTGTACTATACAAATAACTGTACTGTACTTTACTATAGAGGCGCCGATAGGCGCCTGTGGTCCCTTGTAATTTAATAATTCGAACTAATCGTGTTTCTGTGAAACCCATGGGAAAAAACTATATAAATACAGTCGAGTCTCGATAAACGAACCCCCAAAAAGTTCGTTCCCACTGACACTTTTTTTAGCTCGATTTTTGAAGCTTTTTGCCAGTTGTCTTCGGTCAGTCTAGTCCGAAATATCGCAAGGATTTAGATTTTACCGATCGCTTTTGTACATAACAACAGTTTTGCCGAAAAGACCCGCGGGTCTCGATATAACGAACTTATTTTCAAAAAAGGTGAAGGGTTGTACCTGCATTTTGTGCACCTTTCAAAAAAGGTGAAAATAAGTGCTCGTTATATCGAGACCCGCGGGTCTTTTCGGCAAAACTGTTGTTATGTACAAAAGCGATCGGTAAAATCTAAATCCTTGCGATATTTTGGACTAGACTGACCGAAGACAACTGGCAAAAAGCTTCAAAAATCGAGCTAAAAAAAGTGTCGGTGGGAACGAACTTTTTGAGGGTTCGTTGTATCGAGACTCGACTGTATATGTAACTAAGTTTGGCCTGCCTACATGTGTGCACATTTTTTTGAAGAACATTTAACTGTCGTCTTATCTAACCTTATCGCATCCCGCTTCATAGAAGTGAACGTAGGTGCTGAGGATATGCACATAAAGTGTGATCTGCACCAAATCTTCCATGCATTGGGAGGCTATTTTGATTGACTTCTTCAAGCACTCCACCACCCGCTGTCCATCTTTCACACATTCCTCTGTGTTCGCTACCTAAAAATAATGATTTAGCAAAAAGCCTGTCGAAAACAAATGTAAAAAGTTTACCTTAGAGAACCAGAAGAGTCTGGCTACCAAGCAGACCATTCTTGCTTGGTCTGGTCTTTTGATCAGCTTGCTGGCATAAAGGGCACACTGATTTCTCAGTGGTTCATGGCTTTCCTCTGGCAACTGGTGAATTTGCTGCACTGTGGCTAGCAATAGAGTTAGCGATTGCACTTGCTCCCTGCTCTCACTGATGTCCTCCTCGTAGATGGCAAATGCCTAAAATAAATATAGTTTCGAAGTGTTAGAACCTAAAATCAAATGGTGACACTTTGTAACTTTTGAGACTTTTGATTAGAAATCGACAATTTTCAAAAGAAAAGTTTGGAAATGATCCTTTTCTTAATACATTAGTTGTCCGAATCATTAAAAAGCTGGCCAAAAGGAGAGCTCAGATATCGGTGGAAACAGGGTTGGCCACACGTTATTGGTCAAACTTTTTTGAACCAATACTTAGTTTCAGCCACAAAATATCAACCAGCCTTGGCGTTCCGCCAGTCGGACTTTGGCCAATATAATACTTGAGCCAGTTGGGTTTCGCGCGGGTTTTGGGCTTTAGGTGGGTAAACTCGGGATTTCAGTCCCAACATACCCAATTACTTACATTATTTTACGTATGATAAGGGAACGTCCATAAATTATGTCAGACTGACAGCCCGGTTTTGGGTACCCCCCACCCCCCCTGTCAGAAGATGTCAGAATGGGCCGGAACCACCCCCACCCCTTATTAAAATCTGACAGTTTTCTGACACAACTTTAGACTTCCAAATTTCACATTGTATATAATGTTTAATAATCTAAGAACTCAACAATCATTCAGAAAATTTACAAAATTGTTTTCGAAAGGTATTTTTATATTATAGTTGCATACTGAAATTTCAATAGCATACAAAATAGTTTTTTCGTAAATATGTGTTAGCTTGGTCTTGACTCACTCATTCGCCTCTTCTTTTTCTAAGGCCTTGTTTTTTTATGCTTGAGACCATTTCATTGGCCGAAAGGATATCCAACTTTCGGAGCTTCAGGTATTGGTTCATAAAGTAGACTGCAGATATTAGCACTATCACAGTAAGCCCATAAAAAAATGCATCTACGATGGTGATGCTGTCGTCAATCAAAGAGTTGCTGGCAGGAGTACAGTCGACTCCCTCCATAGTGCACACCCAAGGGACCGACGCCAGGTGTGCACTATGGCGGGGGGTGCACTATGGGGAGAGCTATTTTGCTTTAACACGGCCATGTGTGCACTATAGAGGGGTTTTCCATCTAAAACAAAGTTTTATTCGAACAACAACAGTATCAATAACACTCAATCATTTGTCAGCCGTAAAATAATCAAAAAAGATTTTTCTGCTTCATCTTCTTCAAGCGTTCATTCGTCAGTAGTTCATACAGCTTGTCACACATTCTTAACACGGCAGGATCAGCGAAGTTAGTTTCTACGTAGCGCTGGAAGAGCTTGAATCCCTCGATGGCTTCTCGAGTTGTAACCGCAGACTGTACCGGCTCTTCCTCATCAATTATCACCTCTTCAGAGTCACTGTCATATTCCGCTTCGGCTGTCGAGACGGCTTCTGCAATTTCTTCCAATCTAAGTTATCAAATTATCAACCAAAAAAATAAAATAAATAAAGCTCCACCTGTCCATCCACGATGAATCCTGCCTTTAGAAAGCAATTTGCAAGCGTGTCGGGTCTCATGTACCTCCAGGCTCGATGAAAGAGACACAACGCCTTGAGAAGATTTATTTTGAAGTCAGTATTGGTGTCGATTGCTGCGATTCGTTCACTAAGGAGAAAGCGCCTATAATGTACCTTCAAGTTCTGAATGATCCCTTGATCCATTGGCTGACAAAGTAGGTTGCGTATGAGACTCGTGTTGATAATTTTAAGATGTTAAGAAATCACCTGCGATTCTGCTGTAGTATTCGGTGGGAAAAACTTAAGCGTTATTTGCTCCAGTTTAATTTTCGAGCGCCCGCTAAAAGAAGCACTTTGTGTTTGACAAAACTGCACTCGCGAAAGTACATGAATAGAACAACAATGATGCGTTAGTTGTTTTAAAGTTGTAATGATAAAAAAATTAAACTAGTTTCGCTTTAAAACATTTACTTTTTTGAAAGTTGACGTAAAAATATGTAAAGTGTGCACTATAGAGAGAGACGTTTATTGGTTTGGTTCCAGCCCAGGTGTGCACTATGGCGGGGGTGTGCACTATGGCGGGAGGTTCGTTACTATAAATTTATATGGTGGCCAACCAAATCAAAACCGGGTGTGCACTATGGCGGGGGTGTACACTATGGCGGGTGTACACTATGGAGGGAGTCGACTGTAGGAGGAAGTGTGGCTGCAGGAACGGGGTGGCGGAGGAGGAGGAGTTAACTGCTGGATCATTTCAATCAATGCTTTTGATAAGGCATTAAAATCCATAGGAGGAGGGCTCGCGGGACCAAAAAAGGGGTCAAGTATTGGGTCCCCAATCTGATATATTCCAAACGCAATCAAAGCTTTCTTTAGAAAAGTGGAAACCACTGGCAGGGCAGTTGTAGCTACAGAATAAAGGCTGCGGCGGGTTCGACTTTGTTGGTATTACCATATTTAGATAGAGATCCGAAAATGCGGAAAAGACTGGTGCTGTGGAGGTTACCGATGTGCAAAACTTCCAAATTTCCTACCATCATTTCTCCCTGCGCCTATACCATGTGTTTTTGACGCAAGAGGACAAAGAGTAGCTGAAGAGGGTGATGAAAAACCTGAATTTGGAGATTTGGCAGACAGACTCGCACTCAGCAGCTGCTTTTCTGAACCCATTTGCTTTGATCAGTACTGCCCAACTATGAAAGACAAGTACGAGAAAAAGATGTGTAAGCATTGTCGGCTTTATATGTCTAGCGTCAAACGGAAAAATGCATATGAAAAGGCTTGCCAAAAATTTGAAATGGATTTCATGGATTTCCAGGATCCTGAAGAAACCGTCATTGAAGATGAAGTAGATTTGGCTGAGGAAATGAGGCAAGTGCGAGCCCTTCAAGAAAACTATCAAGAATTAGAAATGGAAAACTTAAAATATGAGCCATAATAAAATATGAGCCATAATAAAATATGGACTATATGTTTTAATCTTATTTTGCTATAAATACATTTATTTTTTATGTAACGTGCAAAACAGATAAACAAATACACAAAAAATTAGGTCAAAATTTTCAAAACTGATTTAAACTATTCAAGAAAATTTTCTGTGAAATCTGACATTCCTGTCAGAAAAAAGACCATTTACCCCCAACCCCCCCCTGTCAGCGTGACATAATTTATGGACGTTCCCTAAGACAACTTTTTTTAACAAACTTTTACTTTTCCAGGCTATCCAGGTGGATATCCACCTGACCTGGTGATACCCACACAAAGTTTTCGGGTTCAGGTAGGTAAAATCGCAATTTCTTTCCTAACAAATCCGATTTCCCACACAATTTTGGGTTAGAAAAAGAAAAAGTTTTTTTTATTTTTACATCTTCTAGTTTTTTAGGCCATCCAAGTGGATACCCACCCGGATGGCCTAAGAAATCAAAAGTTAGTTAAATTTTATTACAAACCTCTTATTCTTACTTCAAATCATGTAGCAACTTGGGTTTGCTAAGACCAATTTTTTAGGCCATCCAGGTGGATATCCACCTAGATGAAAAGTAAAATTTTGTTAAATCAAAAAAAATTGTCTTATCATAAGTAAAATCATGTAGGTAATTGGATATGTTAGGACTGAAATCCCGAGCTTTCACACCTAAAGCCAAAAACCCGGGCGAAACCGAACTGGCTCAAGTATTATATTGGTCAAAACGGGATTGGCTGAAACAGAGGATTGGCCAAAGTCCGACTGGCGAGACGCCAAGGCTGGTTAAAAAACGATTGGCCAATTCTCCTCCAACCACCCAAATATCTAAGGTTGGCAAGGATAGTCTTAAAACGACTTGCCGACTATTGCTGGGTTTGACATCACTTTTTCAACAGGCTGTAGAATCTTCATTTTTGGCATTTCACAATTTTTTTTGAACCATTATACGCAGAACGGCAAAATCTAAAAAACAGTTCAAAAATAATTTCTGAAATGCCGAAAATGAAGATTTCACAGGCTGTTGAAAAAGTGCTCACAAACCCAGCAACTAGTCGGCAAGTCGTTTTAATACTACCCTTGCCAACCCTACAAAAATCATTCAAATAGGCGATTGATGCAAATTTTTGGATGATCTACTCAAAATATCAAGCGGAATGCTGAAATTTTTTTCACAGTTTGTAAACAAACAAAAACCTAAATGTATTAACAATAACAAGCAGTTTATCGACCCTTTGGCATTCGAGCCCAATGTATTAGCCGCGGAAATCATTTTGACAGGATCTCAACAGATTCCAATTTAGAAAGACATTTTAAAACCTGTTTTTCTAACCGTGTAACGCAAATATTTCAAAAAGAAGAAGTATCTCTAGCCTACCTTGGACACAAATTCATAAGTGACTGAAGCGGATTTGTCGAAAGTGATCTTGTCGGATACCAAAGCACTCTGCAGGTGAAATCTTAGCGCGATTTCCGGCATCTCAGCTTGCATTTTGAGCGCATTAATAGTGTTCATGCAGAATTGGAAGGTTTTGCCCACTCGGCTGTCAAAGTCTTCCTAAAAGTTAGAACCTAAGTAACACATGTTTGACGTTTGTTTACTACAGACAAAATTTACGTATTTTGTAAAATATTTGAGTAACATGCTAAAATAGACAGCAATTAAGTTTAGCTGTAGTTTTCGGCTGCTTAATCTTAGTATCAAGGTCGAGCACTTTAGAAGATAACCCAAAAAATGTTTGTAATACAGAATCAGCAAATCCAATAATGATGCCCGACGTAGACCTCTAGTATCGCCGAGTGAAATCTACTGAATGGGTACGAGTGGAGATCAATGCCCAGCACGGCGTGGCATATGATGGGTGCGTTCACACCCCCTGGGAACGCGTGGCGACGAGATATTCCGGTGAGTCAATGTTCTGCATCATAATTTGGTAAGGTACAAAATTTAAAAAAAATCTTACACGAGGGCCTACGGACTGCGTTTCTGCCTCAAAATCACCGAAGAGTATGTATTTTGTGAGTCAAAAGAAGCGAAATGCGATCCAAAAACGCGAGTCACTTTTTTCTTCGGCAGAAAGGGGAGTCATGTTTTTGCCAAATGATGGTCTGGGGACATTGGCCCTACCGGAATATCTCGCCGTGACATGTTCTCATTCCCGTGTTAAGGTGTATTTAATCAGTAAACATTTGTAAAAAGTCTGCATATGGTCTTTGAATAGCAGCATTTAAATTAAATGATTTAATTATACTTTAACAAAGATGAGCAAAGTCGGCGTGTTAGCGTTCCACCGCCATCATTTTGCCATAAAACTAAATGGTTTAATCTAGATAGACTCACAATTGTATCTCTGCTCTCATCATATCTCAGCAAAAGCTTGAATGTAGCGAAGATTGTGGCTGGTAAAGTATGCTTCAGTCGAGCTGCTCCACCCTGGCCGAAAACCTTGCGTATTTGGTTGAGAAGCTAAACAGCTCCTTTGAATTTACCATTTTTTCTAAATATGCTAAGAATCCAACCTTAAAATGCTGTTCTAGATCGTCATTGTAGATAAGATGGACGAGCTTGGCCACCAGATTCTGGTCCTCTTCAAAGTCCTCAAGATTTCCTGCATCTAGCATATCTTTTGGCTGATCTGGCTCATCCACCAACAATGAACTGATCAGAGCGAAAATCTAAAAAAAAATTATATTAAAAAAAATTTGTGTTTCTAAGCTATTTCTTAGAGCCCGTGTGAATAAATGCTTCTACTATATTTTTCAGTGACAAACCTTGTCTAGGTGTTCCTCCTGTTCCACCACAGTTTCATGGGTGATCATGTTGTTGATTAGGGCAGCAGCTATGTGATTCCTTCCCTTGTGGTCGAAAGCAGCCAGCACTTCTCCAAAGCTGTTCAAGCGCAGCAAGGTGATCACATTCTTGTAGTGCTCCATTGGAATTTTGAGAAGTTTGACTAGTTCTCTTCCGATAACACTATTGAAAGCGACACTAAATAAATGGAAATAGTCTATTTGGTTTACTTTTAGTCAACTTACTTAGTGATTTTCAGCTTTTTGAAGAGGGTCGAAGTGGTGGCAAACACTGTGTTGGCAAATTCCGTCTTGTCCGAATAGCAATTAAGTGCAAGATTGAGCAACGCGATCTAGAATTTAAACTATTTGAATATTTCAATTTTTGTATAAAGTTGTCGGAAGAGCTCTTATACAGCTTAACATTCAAAACATTAAAATTAATAAAAACTGCAATAGATTTTTTGTTGGGTTTCGGAATAAAAATTTAACATAAAGCTTGAAACCTGTCAAGTGATAAAATTTTAATTGTATGAAGGTTTTAATTTAGAAACACAATGAGCAATGTTCGTGCTGTTATTTATAATTTTAAATAGTTTGAAGCCCATCAGAAAGTGCTCGTTCCTTCGGGGTCGTTGCCAAATTTTGAAAGGGGGGCGGTAAATTCATCCTCAGTAAATTCATCCTCCAAGTTTGTCTTGACAGGAATATTTAAAATTTTCATAATTTTGGGGTTGTACTGCAGGGCCTCCCAACAAATTCCCCCGATGAAAGTTATTGAATTTTTTTTGTTGAAATTCTGTTTTCACAGATAGTCTCAGAATGTTACAGCATTCATTATTCTGCTAAATTCACGAAAAAAATTTTTTGGTCATTTTTGCCTTGGTCCCCCCTGTGGTTTTGCACCTAAAACAAAAAATCGGTATTTTCGGACCACAGGGGGGACCAAGGCAAAAATGACCAAAAAATTTTTTTCGTGAATTCAGCAGAATAATGAATGCTGTAACATTCTGAGACTATCTGTGAAAACAGAATTTCAAAATCGTGTCAGAACAAAAAAATCAATAACTTTCATCGGGGGAATTTCTTGGGACACCTTGTAAAACACGAAAAAAATTATGAAAATTTTAAATATTCATGTCAATACAAAATTAGAGGATGAATTTACCGGGGATGTAACTAAATTGTTGCCTCTAAATTTTGAATTCTTGCCCCTGTTTAATTGTTTCTTGCCCCTTTTTCAAATCTCAAATAAAAAAACTGAAATCTTGCCCCTTTTTCTGAATTGAATTTAAATTAAATTTAATTTAAATTAAATTTTTCTGAAATTATCAAAATCGGGTAAACTTCTCCGATTTGGCGCCTTGGATGAAAAAATCAGAGCAATTTACCAGATTTTGATTAAAAAGGGGCAAAATTTCAGAAAAAGGGGCAACGTTTCAGTTTTATTATTTGAAATTTTAAAAAGGGGCAAGAATTCAGACTTTATGGGCAACAATTCAATTTGATCCATTCATCGGATGATGAATTTACCGAGGATAAATTTACCTAGAGCCAACTTCAACAATCGGATAATTTTAAGCATACACATTCACCTGTATAGAAATAACATCCTCTGTGGGCATAACTTCAGTCCTGGAGACAATCACTTGCTCCGCATGTTGGGAGAATATTTCAAACAACTGGATTTCTGCTGGGATGCCAGGACTATCCTCAGCTACAGCATACAGTGCCAAATGGTCAATTAGAGTGGCTAGTATGTTTTTAATATGTACTTCTTCATGCAATTCAGCGCAAGCACTAAAAAATTTCCTATTTTGTGAAAGTAATCATTGGGCGATTAACAGACCATAGAAACTCGTGAAGAGTACTCAAGTGGAAACTATCTGGGAATACCTAAAAATCTCGGAAGCGATTTTGAATGTACTAATTTTAATTCAAGGATTTTGCAAAGTTACTCATTCGATCGGTATCAAGAGTCTCGATTAAAGGCCAAGGCTTCCAACTCAAAAATTTTCTTTAAAAAATATATTTTGGGACTAAAAATCACATTTTTAAGAGTTCCCAGTGTCTAAAATCAACCTTTTTCTGGTTGATCATCCCAAATGGCAGCCTTGTTTTAAACTGTCAATGTGCTAATTACGATCAATTTTTTGAAACCCGTACAAAAAACTCTGTTATTCTCTACGTAAGAATTAAACTTACCAGAGACCGGTGGCAAGTAACTTTATCAGGTGGTCAGAAAACCATGCGTTGACGCCGAATAGCACCGAAAAATTTTTTGATTGATAAAAATTATAAAAAAAAATTGATGGGTTTCAAAATTAACTTTCACAAAAGTCCATTAAAAATGAAGCCCATAAGTATTTTTTGCAATTTTCATAATATATGCAACCCGTCCAAAAAGTTCTAGTAAAAAGGGATGAGCGTCAACTCCTTACAAGCCCAACTCCTTACCCCAGCTCCTTACAAAACCCAACTCCTTACTCCAACTACTTACCCCAACTCCTTACATTTTATACACTCCTTACATTTTATATATATCATACATCCTTACACTCCTTACAGTCTTGCTTCAAATACTATTTTTGAGTAATGATATCAGCCATGATATCATATCTTGAATGATATGGGCCTAAGCCTAACGGCTATACGCTGCTTAAAAAAGAAAGCCCGGGAGTTGACATGTCCGGGGCCAAGGGCTCACCCAGCTTTTATGGGTCAAGATGGCTCTAGATGGGTCAAGTCAAATCTACAGAATTTTCGGATTAATCCGTGGTACGCACTCAACGCCTTTCAACGCCTTCAACGCCACTCTCAATAAATAAAAAAAACTGGATCGGAACAAGTGTATCGAATAACAGATTCAAAAAAATATAAGAGTTGGAGTAAGGAGTTGAGTTTTGTAACGAGTTGGGGTAAGGAGTTGAGTTTTGTAAGGAGTTGGGGTAAGGAGTTGAGTTTTGTAAGGAGTTGGGGTAAGGAGTTGAGTTTTGTAAGGAGTTGTCCTTCCTCCGTAAAAGTGCCATTTCAGGGTCTATACAAGACTTTTCGGACAACCTCATGCATCATCTGACCAACCTGTATCACGCATTCCATCAGGTATTCCTGAGAAATGGGCTCCTTGCATGACACCGACTGTTCCAGAATGCCTGGCAACACCACTTTTCTGTAGATGTCTAGATTGAGGCTTTCCAGTTGGGACAGTCTGACCAGGTTGGTGCCCACCAAAATACGTAGCTCTCTTCTCTCTTTTTCCCTCTTCTCGCGCTCCCTACTGGGACCCTGAAAATCAATTTTTGCAATCACATTTCAATCGTAAATGGTCAACCTGGTGTTGCATGCGAACCCACAACTTGTTCATTTCTGAGAAGTTGGTCATGATGAACTCAATAGCCTCATTAACACAGCCTTGTGAAGTGTCCATTCCAGCGGACTGCTCCTGGCTAGAGACAGTCAGCCCAGAGATTCCAGGCTCATTCTCCGGAGCAATAGAGATGGATTGAAAATACTCTTTTGTGGTAGTTAGTAAATAGTTGCGAAGAAATAGGCCTCTAAGAGGGTGTTGAACACCTCTGCACATTTCAACCAAGTCACGCAAAATGTCTTTGGGCGGAGATTCTCCTGATTTGATATAGACCACTCCGACTGTAATAAGAAGGTATCTGAAAAAGTGGCATTATTTAACGAAAATTTTAGGTCGTAATTTATTAGAGATTAAATTAAAGGTTTTAAGGTGTGATCCCCGAATTAAACTAGACATGATTGATATCAATTGAATTTAGTGATTAGAATGAGACTAGAAACTAGTCACCTCGAAATGTGTACCTTTTAGTTAAAAGACTAATTGTTTTTTTGTATCGAGTTGGATGCATCCGTGGCCTGTAGGGCATTTTAAAATATATTGAAGTTCTGGAAACGTTCATTCAGTTCAAATTTTCACAAAAACACACGACGGTATCGACGTTTTTGTTTTAATACAGGGCTCCCAGATCTGCGGAGCCGAAAATCAGCAAACTTTTTAAAATTTTGTATATCGAAAAAAATTATACAACTAATCGCTTAGAAAATGTAAAAAATCGTATTTTTTACATTTTCGGATTTCAAATAACAAGTTTTCATTGTTGAAATGCACCTAACAAAATTCAAATTCCCTAACTCTCAAGCCCCCTGTGCCCCCTTCGGGGACGCAGGGGGCTTGAGGGCTTGGAGTTGAGATGCGCACACCCACATACCTTAGACACAAATCACTGGAAAGTGACTCTGGATGCGTGAAAAAACTAGGTTACTAGGTTTTCATGCATACTAGGTTTTCTTTATGCGGTAGGCCCCAGTATTCAAAACTATGTTCAACATCTCCTTGTTAGTGGGCCCTGTGTGATTAGTGGCCACCCCTTATTCCCTTCTTCTCCCTATACAACCTTTAATCCTTTTTAAAATTCAAAAAGCGCCAATTTAAATTGGTGGTATTCGCTAGTAACGCCAAAAATTCTGGTATTGATGTTGCTAATTTAATTCTGCACAAGTTTTGTTTACATCGCAACACCGGGTACACAGTTAATTTTGTTTAAAAAATTTGACCTTATTTCTTGTTTTTATGTTATTTTTCTCTAATTTGAGAGAATATCCACGTTTGAAAGCCAGAATGTTGGCTACCCAATGGTATAAAATTTTTTTGATTTAGTTCACAAAAATGTATATATTTCATTACAAACACATTCGAATTATTTCGAATTATTTTCGAACTTTTAATTTGAAATAATTCAAAAGCGTTTGTAATAAAACATATACATTTTTGTGAACTAAACCAAGAAATTGGGTAGCCAACATTCTAGGCTTTCAAACGTGGGTTGACCTGCTCAAATATTTTGAGAAAAATAGCATGAAAACAAGAAATAAGGGCTAATTTTTTTTAAAACTTGAGTTAACTGTGTAACAACCCTAATTATATAACTATGAAATAATGTTTAAGAAATATAAATTTTGGGTAAATGAGAAATTACAGTAAATAAACTTCTACAAGCCATCGAATTTATCTCACTTATCAAAAAAATTGCTCGTCTTCCTAACAAAAATTCCCGTATAAAGTGCAAAACTCACAGTCGAGGAATAATATTGCCGGTGTACTGGACTGTTTCATACAACTCAGCCACTTTCCTGGAGCTTTTATCAGTCTCATTGGTATCGTTGATTGCAGTGGTGCCCAAGTAATTGTCGTTCAAGTATGCGAGAAAGTGTTGCAGTTCGTTAGTGACGTCTATGTCTGAAATTGAAAAAATATATGACTGAAGCAAATTTGAGAAAACCTACATAACCGGTAGTAGAACTTGGGGGAGAGCACTGCAGTCCTCAGTTCAGACAGCATGGAAGCGGCGTGCTTTAAGCCGTCCATCAACTCGTTTCGATCCAGTGACCTTTTCATCTCAAACGACTGCTCTTTGACTACTAAAAGTTTTCGATTTTTTAAGGGACTGGTACGTAAGCCCATAAAGTAAGCATTTTTTGACAAGGATTTTAATTTAATTCTATTATTAGGTGGATTGGCGCCTTGCAGGCGCCCGGTAAAAATAATCAAAAACTGAACAGTCGTAACTACAAAAAAACTTACTTAAACATCGGATAAATTTTAGGTCGACCTGGATACCCTGCTTGGCCACCCACCTACCTACCCTAACTGACCACCTAGGCTCCACGTGGTTCGGGCTCCATCCTGGTGATTGGAGTAGCTTCCTGGTAGTGGGGTTATCCACGTGGTTCAGGGCCCATACGGGTGGTTTGGGCACTTTTCTGGTGGTTTCGGGGGTGGTTGGCGTTGAGTTTTGTCCACGTGGTTCAAGCCCCATAGTGGTAGTTCAGAAGGTTCCTGGTGGTTGGGGAGTATCCCTGCGGTTCTGGTGCCTTCCTGGTGGCTGAGGTGTATCCCGGCTAAAGTATGGTATACCACATGTTCCCAAAACTGGGGTTTGACCACATATTCGAACGTTTCAGGTCGTAATTAGTACGAAAACATGTTTTCCGGTGGAATGACATTTATGAAAAAAATTTGACCGAAATCGACCAAACCACAGGTTTCTGAACAATTCAGTGCTCGCATTAGCGTTTAGGGCCAGGCTGACCCTTTATACACACCTGCCTGCCTAATGTTATTGTTTCTTGCATAAAAAGCACTTTCGCCTCAACATGCCAGTGCCTGCCGAAGGCAGGCAGGTGTGTATAAGGGTCAGCCTTGGCCCGAACAATGTACCCCCAAAGGGGCTTCCTATTGAATTAGGGTGCCTACCGAAGGGTCAGCCTTGGCCCCTAAACGCTAATGCGAGCACTGAATTGTTCGGGAACCCTGTGGTTTTGGTCGATTTCGGTCAAATTTTTTTTTGCAAATGTCTTTCCGCCACCGGAAAACATGTTTTTCGTACTAATTATGACCTGAAACGTTCGAATTAGGGGTCAAAACTTACTTTTTGGGAACATGTGGTATACCATAATCCTGCCTGTATCCCCCACAAAAAAATACTAAATTAAAAATATGGGTTGCGAAAATTTCGTGGGTCGACAGCCATACGACAATTTCAAAATTCAAAATATCTAGCTAACTTAAAAACTTATAACTAAAAAGTACCTTTAAGATTATCTATCTAACCATAAGGTGGTTTACCAGCTCTTGTCAAAAAATTATTTGGTATCAAAGGAATTCTAGCTGCATCCTAGGTGTTAATTTTGTTTATGTGAACTTCTTTCAATACAATAATGTAGAAGAATTCACCCATTGCCTCTAATTACGAATCAGCCCACAGCAAAAAATATATGAGTGATACCCTGCTGCCTTAACCTGCACAATTGGCTAGTACGCGTATGGAGGTGTATATACACGAAAAATATTGAAGAGACGCTTCATCAAGCTTGACTACCGGTCTGTCAGGGTTAATTTTATTTCGAACCGACAACTAGTTGCTGGGTTTGTGAGCAAGAGGTTGTAACAATCTTCATTTATAGTGTTTCAGACATTCTTTGTGTTTTGCGCAGAAATGTGCGCAAAATCTACAAAACTGTTCAAAATGAATGTCTGAAACGCTGAAAATGAGAAATTTATAACCTCTTGAAAAAGTGCTCACAAACCCAGCAACTAGTCGTCGGTTCGAAATAAGACTACCCCCGACAACCATATTATCAACTGCCGCAAACAATTTCTTTTCGATGACGCGAGCATATGGGGTAGATATCCAGTCGGTAAAAAGGACGATTGGCCGATTTTACGCGTATGTAGTAAAATGCGGTACATTTGCTGTCTAAATTTGTTTCCCAACTTCATTTGTGCTATACGTATATCATAGGGAGTGAGAGACATCATAGGGAGTACGAGTGACGACAGTAAACAACTGTGCACAAATTAAGTTAAAAATTACTTGGAACAGCAAAGGCACCGCATTTTACTACATGTGTGTAAAATCGGCCAAACGTTTGGCCGATTTTACGCATATGCGTAAAATCGGCCAATCTTGCAGTCTTGTATCAGGGCACTTGCTATAATATACTCCGGCCCAAATTAAATCATAAACTCGCTTGCGACAAACGTTTTGCTTTTAGAATGCACAAAATGTACATTGAACAAAATTTTAAATTTTTTCTTTGCCATTTCTTCAAAATCCCATTATCTCAAAACCCTCATTTTTACTTAAAAAAATATATTTTCGCGAAAAAAAGTTATGCGCTAATCGTGTCATTACGGCCAAACAACTATAAAATTTTCTCATTTTTTCGTTAATAATTTGCAATCAGAGTACGTACCTTTTAAAGCATCAGCTAGAAGACTCTCCTGTTGGGATTCCATTTGCGTGCTATTGTTTTGCTCACCAGTAATAATCCTCATAATAAATAGATGGTGGTCAAGATAAGCTTGCTACTTGTAAATTTGTTGTTTAAAAAACTGTGTATATTATACATACGATTGGACTTTTACAGTAGGCAGTTTAATTTGCATGTGATTCTTGCCAAGACTCTGTGTTTTTAGTGTTCTATATTATAACAATTGCTTTCTCTAGAGTTCGGATATTCGCGGGAATATTGAAATGGCCGCGCATATTGTCTTACTACTTTTGCAACTGTGCTACAGTCAACTATCCCAATACAGTCAGCAATACAGTCAACCATCACAATACAGTCAACTCTTAGTCAACAATACAGTTGTTTGAATGTTCGCACTGCGAACATTGCTCCCGAATATTCGCCCGAATATTCAGTAGAGATGCAGATTTAGCAAAACCAGGGCCCCGAACCAGGGTTGTAACTAAAATAAAATACCAGGGTCAGGGTCGGGGTTTCGCCATTGTTAGCACCAGGGCCCTTGAACCAGGGTTTCTGCTCGAAAACTCATACGGGCCCTTGACCAGGGCCCCGAAAATGAGGCATTATTAAAAGAGGAGAGTGAGAGAGGACGAGTTGAGGTTGAGAATCTCATCAAGTGTAACTCTCAACTTGAGATTTTGACAAATATATTTTTAAACATGGCGTCAATTTAATTTTATTTATGTATACTTTTTCAAAAATATTTTGCAAGGGCCCTGGTTCAAAACCAGGGTTAAAACCAGGGTTTAGAATTTTGACGACCAGGGCCCTTGACCAGGGCTCTGAAACCAAGGGTAAGAATTTTGCCGACCAGGGCCCTGGACCAGGGCCCTGAAACCAGGGCCCTGTCTGCATCTCTAATATTCAGATTGGACAACCCTAGTTTTCTCTGCTCTATGTTTCAAATCATGTAGCAAAAATGTACTTTATTTAAAAGAAAGTGGGACCAGTTGATCGTCGCCTAATATGATCACCAAGCCCCTCTCGCCAAGTCCCTCAAATTCAATGCTTATTTGAACTGTAAAAACATAATTTTTTGTTTATTGATAATTTTCTAAGTACAGATCATTTTGAAAAAGCACAGATTTGTCAAATTTTCGAAAATCTGTGCTTTATTAAAATGGTCTATACTCAGAAATTATCAATAAACAAAAAATTCTGTTTTTACAGTTCGAATAAGCATTAAATTTGACGGGCTTGGCCACCCGGAGGGCAGACTTTTGGACAAATTCCAAATTCATTTTAAAATCGGTTGACTAATTTTTTTCTTCCTGCTTTTTCACTCATTTCAAGTGCTTATCTCTTGCTAATTTCTAATCTTCATCTTTGACGTTATATTTCAGCCCAGAATAAAAAACGTATACAAGACCGATTTTGCTCAATAGTTCAAAGGATCGTTCAATATGAAAACAAGGAACATTAATTTTACAAAGGCAGTAGAGCTCGCAAAGCAGGTGGCGCCTGAAATCGCAAACAAGGAAAAGCTCTTCAATAAAGTCAAGTTTATTCCATTTTGGTACTGGTTCGGAATGTGCACCCCGAATATTTTGGTCAAAAAGTATCAGGAATTCATTGAAATTTTCATATTGGTAAATTTGTTTGGCATATAGACGTTTCCCGTATCTAGGATTTTTTTTCAAATTTTTTTCATATTTTTGGCTTAGGCGGGGGTTGGCTTACGCTTAGGCATCCGCAGTCAGTCATTTTCTGTATTTGTTTTTGTGTTTATGGCGGCTAATGTGTTATTTTTCTATCATTTGTTTCCTTTGTTTTTACTTATTTTTAGGTAATATGGATCATCTGAAGGCATTGAATCTGCGTGGGCTCTTTCGTTTTTGACCAAAATATTTGGGGTCCACATTCGAACGAGTTCCAGTTTTTTTATAAAAAAAAACAAGTAAGTTTTAGGATGAGTAAGGAAACCGCCTGGGTATTCACCTCCACAAATTCACCTTCAGAATCCGGGCATCCAGATCCAGAATAAGAAATTTTGGATTTGGCAGAAAGTAATTCAGAAAAAATTCTACCCCCTTTAGAATTGTCTGCACAAGACGGTTTGTTAATGCTCAGACAGTAGTTTGACTTGCAGGAATTAAAAAAAAAAGAACCACAGTACCGGTGTAGTCCGGTGTGTGGACATGTAAAAGATAGAACTTTAGAAAAAAATGCAGCAGGAAGAAACACATACAGTCAAATCTGGATAAGCCGACAGCTCTTGAGACTGACCCAAGCTATCGGCTTATCGGGGTGTCGGTTTATTGGGAGTGTCGGCTTATCGAGAGTAAATATTCATATTAATCTTAAGGGTGTCGGTTTATCGAGTTTCTTAACCCTCAGACTACTATATTGGTCTTTTCGACCTCTTAATTTTTTTTGATAATGCAAGTTTTACACATTTTATTTTTTGCTGTAGGCAAGTAATACATCATTGGAAAGCTTATTTATTGCTTTATTTAGAAGTGTGTTTATTTTTTCAAAAAAACCTTATTGGCTTTGCTTTACAGCTAAACTTAGGAACTTGTTCATTTTTTATAAAAGGGCGATGTTCTTATTAATGAGAAGGTATAAGTCAAAACCGTTTTGTGCATCATATCATCCTTTCTTTGTGCTACCTCACTGCATTAAAAGTATCAAGGTTCGTCCTCGAAAACAGCCATAATCGGCTTTGCTTAAAAATCGTCATTTTGAAACTATTTTTAAATGCTTTTAAAATCTATTTTTTTGCGTAAACAAGAAAAATCTGAATACACAGACAGAAAGAGCAAGAAAAATTTATGTATCAGTATAAATATCAAAAACGGTGACGACACTGAAAATGACGCAAAAAAGCAAAGAAAAATTGCTAAACAAAACTTCAAGCAATAAATTTCGGCGAAAATGTTCTGTTCAAGTAACTGATGGTCAAAAAGTTTGATCGAATTGTTAGCGCTGCAATAACACTTTGTTGTAGCAGAGATTGAGAGCTAAAAAATCCATTTAACAAAATAATTTTAAAAAATATGAGTGTTGAGATGTGGCTTTTTCTAAAAAAACGAAAACTGAAAATTCCCGGATTTCAAATCCTGCCTAAACTTTTGATTCGCTGATTCGCCAGTCAAGTCCGATTTATCGTGAAAATTCCGATTTTTCGTTTTTTCTGGGAAACACAATGATTTTGCCATTTAGACTCGCAACGCTCAATATAATAGGAGAATGAGGCCCTAAGAAGACGATGCCATACCGAACTTTGCAGGTCTAAATGACAAAATGATGATGTTTCTCCTAGGCGGGAACGAAGTTGAGGAGTGTCACTATATCAAAACTAGACTGTATTTTCACCCGAACAACTTACTGGATATATTTCCTGAGCAAGGCAGTTGTCTTCTGACAAGGCAGGGGCCTTGACTGTGACCTGGGGGAACTTCTTTTAAATTTTTTTTCTGCATATTCTTGTAGAGCGTGCCCAATTTCCTGACAAATCTGGCTCCTCAGCTGTGAAGGTCCACAAAAAGTGGTGCAAGGGTCACTCAAAATTCTAAACAGTGATGTGCGCAGCTCCTCTTTGTTTGAGCGCTCCTGCCTGAGCCAAAAGCCAGAGCAGGAGCCAAAATTTTGAAGTCAGGAGTCAAGAGCCAGAGCAGGAGCCAAAATTTTCGAGGCAGGAGCCAAGAGCCAGAGCAGGAGCCAAAATTTTCGAGGCAGGAGCCAAGAGCCAGAGCAGGAGCCATAATTTTCGGCAGCACATCACTGGTTCTAAAAACACCTCTATACCCACATCATGGTTTTTTTATAACTGACCCATTTCTAACTGAGCCATGAGTCATTCCTAATTTTTTGTTGGCCTTCAGAGCTAAGGAGCAAGATTCACAAGGGATTTGAGCAGGCTCTACAAGAATACGCGCTTAAAAAATTTATCGAAATTTACCCAGGTCACAGTCAGGGTCACTCCCTTGTTGATTTTGAATCATTGCAACTACCTGGTCTGTCCATTCGCCGGCTCATTACTATCAGCAGCACTAATAAGTTCGTCTCGATATAGGTTGAGCACTTCGCACAGACTGTCGACACTCCTCTTGATACCGGGCATAAAGTTGCTGATGGTTAGGTCTAGCAGAAATCTTCTCATCAACGCTGCAGCATGCACCTGTTTTTGCATTTCTTCCGTAAAACAAAAAGTGTTATCGGCAACCGATTGTTTAGTTTTCTTTAGTTCGCCACAATAAATCTGAAATTTAGTTGCAATTATTGCTTTGGTTATAATTTTCTTAAGTGGGACAAATGGAAAAAATGATCCTCCATCTCTCTAATTCGTTCCCACCTAGGGTCCGACCATTTTTTTAATGAATTGTTGCAAACATTGGCCGTCTTTGGTTGGTTCTATCCGAAAGTTGGAAGGATTCCGATTTTACTAATCATTTCTAAAGATTTTAAAACTTTAGCCAGTAAGATTATTTTATTTCCCTTTTCTCCATATAAGGTGGCATATAACCGAGAGCCACAGATATTACTGGCTTCGATAACCGATAATTTTTAGAAATTATCGGTGAAACGAGAATTCTTGCACGTTTTTATCACGGTTTTTTCGTAACTGACCCATGGATCATGGGTCTTTTGTTAGTTTCCAAAAATGGGCAGCCAAATTAACAAGGGATTTGAGCAGGCTCTACAAGAACACGCGCGTAAAAAAGTCATCGAAAAATCCCGTGGTCACAGTCAGGGCAACTCCCTTGTGAGAAAAAAAACTCATTCTTATGCTAAATTGCAAAACGCAAACTCTCAACAAAAAATATTTGCTAGAGTGTGTGAAAATTTCAATGCTCTTAAACAATTAATAAATAAATGCTTAATATGCGGGCAGTAGCAACGTAATCTTTACCTGTTTTTTTTCTAGTCTACTATGCGCAGAATGCGACTAACCAACTAATTAGGCTGTTGCTTGGAACATGCTTGTCTTTTTACATCTAGCACTGCAACTAGAGAACTATTTTTTAAATTGTCACCAACACCGTCAAGTTTCTTTAGCTGCTAAGTGACTCTAACCCTGTTTACCACTGCTACTTATTTAATAATACCTCTACACAAGAAATTAAATATATTTTTTTAATGTCGATTTTCTCAAATATTTCTTTCTGTAAATTCATTTTATTCGCTTCTTGTCTATAGTCATAAATTGCTGTAAAAACTTTTTTGAGTATTTTTTTAGAGATGTATAGTTACCCGGGTAAATACAATTTGGGTAATTACTCGAATCGTACAGTTATTGTACAGCCGCAGTATTTGTTTTTAAATTATTTTTTGAAAATCGTTGAAATTAGACTCATTCGAACCTAGATATAACGAACATTTGACTACCAGTCCAACGGCTTCGTTATATCGACAAGTGTTTTCTTACAGAACATCCAAAACTCTTGAGTTCCAAATTGTACTTTTATGAAAATTGTTTTTTTCAGACGTCACGAAATTGCTGAAGTGTTAAAAAATTAACTTGCCCTATTTTTGTGTAATCTGAAAAGAAGGCGGTAGGCGGAAACGGCAGAATCTGCCGATTTTGCCGCGGAGAAAACGGCTGGAAAGAACGGCAAAATCTGCCGTTTTAGCCGCGGTTTATTCGGCAGATTTTGCCGTTTTAGCCGCGGTTTATTCGGCAGATTTGCCGTTTTAACCGCTGTTTTGCTGTTATTGTATAGATCATCATTATTTGAGTATATACTGGTTATCCTTAAAATTTTCGCTTTCTGCATTTGCCATATTTTTTTTGTTAGATAGAAAGATTGAATTCATAGAGTTTGGCTATTCGAGTTGGATCTATTCGAAGTGGCCTATCCGAGTTGGATCCAGAGATTTCATGATATCGATTTTTTGGCACCTGATATGATAATGATATGATAGGAACCCAAAACATCCGCCTGATATGATAGTGATATGATAACGAACGGTGTGATACCGGACTGATGTGATACGACTTCCAGAATTTCCCCTTTGATATTGTAATGATATGATATGGGCTGTGGGATTTCCAGTTTGATATGATAGTGATATGATAATGGCTCTTGTGATAACTGTTGATATAATGGTGATTTCGTCTGATATCACGTGATATCAGATGAAATTTATCGATATCACATAATCAGTCAACCTGTAGTAACCAATTTTTTTTGAAACCCAAAATTTTCAGTAAAAGAAATGTTAGAAAACATCGTTTTTATCGTTATTAGTAGAGTTGGATTCGGTCGATTTTTTTTGGATCGGTCGGTTTAAAAGAAACCGGTTTTTTTGGATTCACGTGTAAATCTACACTCAAAAAAATCAAAATAAAAATTTATTTAAGTATTAATAAATAAAATCTGCCGTTTTAACCGCGGCGAAAACGGCAAAATGGCAGATTTTGCCGTTTCCGCCTACCGCCGAAAAGAACACTTTGCGTTGAATTTTTCATGTTTAGCCCAAAATCTTTTTTTCCAAAAAAAAATTCGTTTGGACCCTTTACCGTATTTCCTCTAATAGAAGCCCCCTCTCCAATAGAAGCCCCCTCTCTAATAGAAGCTAGTTACTAGTTTCTACTAGTTTCTATCTACTAGTTTCTACGAAAAACAAGAGGGGGACCAAGCTGATTTTTGGAACCCTATTCTTCACTATAGCCCAAATCACTCGAAAGTGACTTTGGATGCATAAAACATGCATACCAGAATTTTTTATGCAGTAGGCACCACAAAGTAAAAACATGTTCAAAATTTAAAGTGTTTAGTAGTATTTCTTTAGTCCCCCCCATATAACCAAATTTAAAAAAATACAATTGTTAATAAATAATTTACGAAGGATAAATTTCACTAATTTGATGCCATAAGTGATACATTGTGTCAGCACCTCCAAAAATATTTCGCCAAACGTAGTCAGATATGTAGCTATTGAACATACTTCGGTGAGTGCCAAATTGACGTTTGTGACGCTCTTTGAATTTTTGCCTGGTAGATTCAATGGTTTGGGTGTGTTGTCCAGTAGTTGGATCGACAAATTTCGAGCCGTGATTCACAGTAAAGTGACCATAGTCATATGACAAATCTTCTAGACCTGTATAAGCAGCCCAACAGTCAGTTACAGTGCCTGGCAAAACACATCTCTCAATCATGGCAAATAGAGTTGCTCTGTCACGTCTTTCAACTGGCCAAACAAAGACTCCAGGAGTGTTGACATGGAAAACTTGCTCTTCTTGGCCACCTACTGCTGAGGGGTGGGAGGCAAATTTTTTTGACAAAATTCAAATTTTTTTATTCAGAAAGTGTTTAGAAATGCTTCTCGTATCTTGTTGAGCAGAAAAATGAGTTTGGGGGTGGTTTTGGGTCACTTTTTAAAAAATCCGGGTACAGGGTCATGACTAAAGAAGTGCCGAGTTGAGTATTTTGGTACTAGATTTAAGTATTACCCATTATGAACTCAAAATTTAACTAATTTTCGTAAGCTAGAGTGTAAAAGTTATCCCTAGCCAGGCGACATGAAGACGTTTTAAAACAAATCTAATCATCTGGCGTCATCAATCAAGTTGCCGTATGTTCTCTATTAAACTCCCATGGGGCATTATTTTTCAACCCCCAAAAAATCGGGAAAATTTGAAGTCGATTTTGAGATCTTCGGGTGTTCAATGTTCAATCAAAATCAAAATCTGAAAATTGTAATCAGGTAAACTCATGGTAGCTAAGAAAACGCAAAAACAACAGAGACCAAGGCGGGAAATCAGTACCTATTCAGGGCTAGTGCCTAAATGTGAAGACCGGTCAAAAAAAGCTTTCAACATGAAAACTACGGTGTTTATTGGCTATTTAAAAAAACTACATTATAGCTCAATCCTTTTTATTTTTTATTTCCACATTTTCACGGTTTGCGTGACAATTTCTAGGAATACTACTTTTTAAAAGCTGCCCAAAAACAGTTAACCTTTAACAGCAAAAATAAATTTTTCCGAGCCCACAAAGACCAACTCAAATTTGACTAAAAATAGGCACTTTTTAATTAAAGCTGAAATTCCAAACATTGCCTTATATAACTTTTTCAAAAAAAATTTGTTTTTTGAAGAAGCGTTGCGAATTTGGTGTTGGAGTCATATTTGGTGGTTGCACAGTCGATTTTTGTGTTTTGCAATATGGTGCGAAATGCTAACATGCAAACATGTCTATGACGCTCCGCCACACTTCTTATAGACCAGCATTACACGTCAAGATGGCGTGCCACAGCCAGTCAACTACTACTATATGTTTGTGCTATTACCTTCTCAAATATTGCTACCTCATTTTGAAAAATATATGTTATTCCGGAATATTTAGTGAAATTTTAAGGTGGTTAATAGTGGACAATACTTTGTTCCGCCTAATTTACTTCTTTTTCCGCCTTATTTCATCTTTTCTCCGCCTAGTTTTCATTATGCTGATAAAACTTATGAAAAGATTAGAACAAAAATTAAGAGAGAATGACAGTATAAACAAAAGGCGGAAAAAGAAGGAAATGAGGCGGAAAAAAGTATCGTCTGTTTATAATTTAGCGGAATTGTTATGGTTTAGACATATTAAAAGACATTATCTGTAAGAATGGACCAAAACTCTCGAAAGGTCTGGTAATGCCGAATTTTTTTTCTACTTTTTTATCTACCTTGTAGCAAATTTCATAGGAGTCCGAAACCGTTAAAATTTTCGGCGCTACTCGGTTATAACAAACCATCCCCCCCCCCGAAGGAGGCGCAGGGGGCTTGAGAGTTAGAGATGCGCGCACTCACTTACCTTAGACATAATGCCGAGAAGTGCTCTTGACCATAAAATGCATATAGAGTCTATTTTTGCCACGACCCTAGTTGAAAAACATGGTAAAGCAGCTAAAAAAAGTGGCCCCTATATTATTTCCCTTCCCCTCCCAATACAGCTCTTCATCCCTTTAAAAATTGCTTTTCTAGCCTTTTTATAGTGAAATTATTGCACAAAAATGGGTTTAGACCCTTTCAAAAAACCGACTTTTTTGGGGAGGAGGGGGTGTATAACCGAGCAGGTCCGATTTTTGGGGGGTATTACCGAGTAGCGTCAAATTTTCTCTTTCTATAAGCAAAACCTTTGAGAACCATGCATTTTGAGAAAGTCAAATTTTGGGTACTCCATTCTTTGACTTATTAACTTCAATGGCTCTAGCTCATTTTTCCCAGCATGAACTCCAATTACATGATGGCTCATTTCACTCCTCAGTAATTGCTCTTGCAAACGAGTACAGTCGTTTCCGGTTGACCATCAAAAATATTGGACAACTGAGCAAAAGTTTGAAAAATTTACACTTTGCCAAATCTTCAATTTGGTCAAAAATGCCGTTTTTCTCCACTTTTTCGTAAGCTGAAAGAAAAAAACAGATTCCATATTCTTGCTCAGCTCAATCAGCTGAACAAAAGTAGTGTTAAATATTTGCTAAAAGAATGCCAACATTTTGAGAAAAACAGCATTTTATAATGAAGGTCGCCAAAAGTCGATGTGATAATTTTCGCAAAACTTCTTGTTTTGAGTTTTTTTGAAAGGTTTTCTTGACGGATTAGTGTTCCGCATGGTCGATTTGCTTGTGAAAGTGCTCTCATCCTCTGAACTCACTTCATATTTAAAATTCCGCTCAAGACAACAAAGATTTAAACTGTCAGAATTTAAATTTTTCAAATGACGTTCAAATATTTGTTGTCTTGAGCGGAATTTGAAATATGACAGTGAATTCAGAGGATGAGAGCACTTTCATAAGCAAATCGACCATGCTGAATCTGCTTTTTCCTTAAGCTTACAAAAAAGTAAAAAGGCATTTTTGACCAAATTGAAGATTTGGCAAAGTGTAAATTTTTCAAACTTTTTCTCAGTTGTCCAATATTTTTTATGGTCAACCGGAAACGTTTGAAAGAACAGTACTAAGGAGTAAAATGAGCCATGTGTTTGGAGTTCGTGCTAGAAAAAATGAGCTAGAGCTTTGAAGTTAATACCGTATTTACTCTAATTATGCCCCATGGAGCATAATTTTTCAACCCCCTTTCCTCGAGGGTGGTATGTGCGGGTGGTGTGTGTGGGTGGTGCTAGCCGGGCTATAGCCAACCCCCCCCCCTCCCCATCAGAAAATTTTTCACGATCCTGGGTACGGCTATGATAGATAGAGATGTGCATTCGGCTTTGGGAGGGATTTCTGGATCGGAATTGAGACCGAAAATAACTTCGAAACCGTATTACTTTAAAAAAATTCGGAATCCCGATCAAAATTTTGGGGTTTGTCTAACTTTTGGTCAAATTTTCAATAACCTTCGGGTTCGGGATCCCGATTCTGGAGGGATCCCGATTCCGTGCATATCTCACGGATTATAGATAATTGTTGAATTACTCGTTTAATTTGGAACATAATGTATAACTGTACGCTAATAACTGTAGAATTACTCGTGTGATATACAAAAAAATTTAAAGTTATCGAATATAGTATGAATGGTTCCTTGTAATCAGTGTTTTCAAAAGTCACACTAACTTCACCGACCTTTTTATCTGAAACTTTGTTTTTGGTTTTCAGATGTTTTTGTACCGTTTTGTAGCTGAGACTTTTTTCTATCGATTCAGTGGTCAAACGTCTCAGTTAAAAATAGTTTTTGACAAAATCGCACCAAGTGTGACCTTAAAGTCACACTTTTTATGTAAAGGTGTGATTTTGTCATTTTGTTTGATTTTTAACTGAGACCTTTGACCACTGAATCGATAGAGAAAAATCTCAGCTACAAAACGGTACTAAAACATCTGAAAACCGAAAACAAAGTTTCAGATAAAAAGGTCGGTGAAGTTAGTGCGACCCAAGTGTGATAGTGTGACTTTTGAAAACACTGCTTGTAATTTCTGTCCGATTTTTCACCGCCAACCTAGAAATTTTCCGGAAAACTTCCCGCCTAACTTTCCAAATTTTTTTTTGTCCGCACAGAAACGCAACCCTGGATTCATCTATTTTTTGATTCTGCATTGCTTTGTAATTTTAAAAAAGTAAAAACACTTTTTTTGGATTCACTGTATCTTGAAAACCTACTATGCGATGATTACGGCAGCACTGCATTCGCTAGCTCTAAGTAAACTCAGCTTTCAAAATGAGTGGTAGGTGAGTTTTGGATAAAAATTCCGATAATCTCCAAAAATTTAAGAATTGCATTCGGTGCTTATATGACACTAGCATGAATCCATGCAAAAATTTACAAGGGTAGCAAGGCGAAAAATGGTCCAGATTTGACAATACAGGGTGTGTCAAAAATACTGATGACAAAATAAAAAATTCGGCCAATATTTCCCCCTCCTACGAGGGCAAGGCGATTTCGGATTGTGTTTCAGCACGCTCAAACAGACCTGACCACCCAAATAACCGCCCCTCCAAATAATCCCCCTCAAATAACCCCTCTTAGATCAAAATTTTTTTTGTCTTGGAAGGAAATGAGCCCGTCCTAACGTGCGCTGGTTTCCTTCCAAGACAAAAAAGTCTTTGACCCAAGGGGGGTTATTTGGAGGGGGCAGGGGTTGGTTATTTGGGGGTTTTCACGGCTCAAACAAAATCTAAAACAAGAGCGCAAACTTAAAAACTCATTAATTTGTACAAAATTTGTGAAAATTAACACGAAATTCAGGCTACAAAAAGTTTCTCCTTTTGACTAACTAATTCGACAATTAAATATTTTCAGGGGAGAGACATTTACGTCTACCTGTTGACATTGATTTCTACCTTAATTTGCTACCTCTCTAGGACAGTATGAGCTTCTACTACTGCCGATAGGCCTCATAAAATTGATTTAAAACCTTAGACTTTTAAGCAGACATGTGCACAAGCCGGTCCCAACCGATCTTGTGAAGGCAGAGGCCAAAAACCTGGCTGTGTCTGTAAGCACGCGTTAAACCATCGAAATCTTATTTTACGGCATTTTATTGTCTGACTAGTCTGTCGGGTCAGCGTGGAATAGCGAATCGCATGATGGAAACAACATGTCTCTATTTTACATAGTTAGATCCATCTCAACTTTGAAAAATATGGTAGATTTCGTTCTCACAACGGTACTTGTTCACTTGTGGGGGGGATGCATTTTATAATCGTCGAAAACTCATGTTTAAACGTCTCCAAAGTAATTTTTATGTGCTAAAAACGATAAAAAAGGTTGTTTTTTTACACTTTCCTACGTAAAATTGATTTTTTGGAGAACAATTTTTTTGACCGAAATGTGACTTTTTTCCTTGGGGGACCACGGTAAAACATCTTATATTAGGGTATTATACCCCATTTCGGTCACTGGAGCTGGGCGAAAAGAGCCTCTAAATGCATTTTTGTTCAAGAGTCTTGCTCGGAATTATGTCTAAGGTAAGTGAGCGCGCATCTCTAACCAACCAAGCCCCCTGCGCCCCCTTCGGTGGCACACCCACATACCTTAAACACAAATCACTCGAAAGTGACTCTGGATGCATAAAAAGGTATGCATACCAGAGTTTTTTTATGCGGTAGGCCCCAGTTAACTGAACTATGTTCAAATCATATCTTTCGAGGATCCAGCCTTGGTCTAGTCTTAATTTTTCAGAGTAATAAAATGGAGGAACTGCCTTTCATTAATCATAAAGGTACTGGTTTACCTTGGTCCCTCAAGGCAAAAAGTCACATTTCGGTCAAAAAAAAATTGCTCCAAAAATCAATTTTTACGTAGGAAAGTGTAAAAAAAACAACCTTTTTATCGTTTTCAGCACATAAAAATTACTTAGGAGACGTTTAAACATGAGTTTTCGACGATTATAAAATGCATCCCCCCACAAAAAAAGGAAATGGAAATTTCCAGTATCGGTTACCCGAACCGATAACCGAAAACCGGAAAATTTCCGGTTTTCGGGAAAAAAATCGAAAACGGGTACCCGAACCGTCAACCCTACTGAGATCCATGGCTATAAAACTGTTACAAAAAATTTTAAGGTTTTGAAAATTTGTCGGGAGTTTTTAATTTGGTCCAATATTTAGTGACTAGTTTTTTAATCTGTTACCAGTTATAATTTGTCATTTCAGTCTGGAGGGTTACAGTGTATTGATTGTGTCTTTCTTTCATCACGACTTAAGTTAATTATAGTGCTTTCAGAAAAAGTATACTTCTAATATTACGCCTTCCCCAACAAAATGATAGTCTTGAAATAAAAGCAAAGAGCCGAGAGAAAGTCTTCTGACTGAAAGTATATAGGAGAAAACTAATATTCTAACAGATTGTGCTCAATAAGATTGCTACAATTTGATCTAAATCTAGTTTTTCTAAATACAGTATTTATATCTCCGCCCCACTAATCCAATGGGCTCTTGCCAAAGCGGCGAATTTGCCAACCAGTCAGCTCACTCCAAACAAATAGACCGCCAGTTGAATGTAGAGCCACCAAGACTGGTCCAGAAACTGCTTTTGTTAGGTATACTTTTAAAAGTGATTAAAAATTTTTGACTTGCTAGGATTTTTTGGTGCTTTAGGACCTGGAGAAAGCGGTAGTTTTCAATCTTTGATACTGTATATACTATTTTCTATTGACCCTTGTCCTTGTAGGGTTATGGCACTGAGATTTTGACTTACGAATTTTTATGTTCTTTCGGCAATTGAGCACTTAAAATGTGATTCAGAGTATCAGCTTCATTTTTTTTATAATCAAGTGCTTAAAGATCATCAATTATAAGACGAAAACTCAATGCCAAAACTTTAAAAAGATGCAGCGGGTCAGTCAATAGAATATTTACGGTACCTTTTGAAGTTTTTTTGTAAAAACTTTAAGATTTCAGGCAAGAGTACATGCGTAAAACAAATGCAGTAAGTTTTGCTTAAACTAAATAAAAACCGGGTGAACCGGAACTACAAACTCTACTTTTTTGTCTTCCAGGCATATTTTTCGGGATCAATTTTGTAATAGCGCGAGTCAGCTTTATGCCCGACCCGTTACTTTCTCTAGTTTTGTTTATTTGGTTTTGAAACACGACAATTTAAATATCTTATATAGTATTTGGCATGTGTGGGTGGGTGGGTAACGCTTTTTTACTTCGAAGGCCAGAACGGGTCGTAGATAGCGAAATCACTTTTGTCGCTAATACCATCGTGTTGCCCAGAATGTCAGCTTTCGTTTTAAAAAAAGAGCAGGCGAAAAAATGAGTTCTGATAGGGGGGATATACCTATTTTTATGGATGAAGTCATAGCCCCTCATAGCCCCCAATACTATAGAGGCGCCGATAGGCGCCTGTGGTCCCTTGTTAATAAATATTAGACTACACTGACCAATCAGATTTTTAAAAGGACTCACAAGTACAGGGTGTGTCAAAATCATGCGGCCACCCAAAAAAAAGTTGGATGTGTAGCCCCTTGCCTGGTCGATTTGCGAGTTTCGGGCCCTACCCCTTGAAAATCTTCAACTTCACTTAAGACGCTGTGCAACAGCCGTGAAAAATATAAAAGAGACGTAAAAAGATCACAATTCCAGTTATAACGGGTGTCCCATAAGTCTTTTGCGGACTTTAAAGCTTATTTTTCATAACGATTTTTGTTTCAGAAAAAATTTCTAAATATACAGATGTATAGCCCATTCGCTCCTCTTTCGAATGATATGTAAACACAAATAATTAATCATCAAAATGGCCACCTGTAGCCTCAATACATTTCTTAAAACGTTTAGGAAAGCTGTCAATAGCTTTTTGAATCATATGGAATGTTATCCCACTCTTGGACAAGAGATGCCTTCAATGCTGCGATTGAGTTGTGGGCACTTGAGCATGCTTTTGACTGTAAATAGGGCCAGCCAAAATAATCCATGAAGTTCAAATCAGGAGAGTTGGGGGCCCACTCACCCACAATGGTTGGATTGTGACCCCAATGGGAGTCCACCTTGATGAAATCGGGGAAGTTTTCAGCAGTCCAATTTTGGGTTAGTTTTTCGCAGCGCTCCAGATGCGTTGCTTTTGCGCCATGGCTGGTCTCAAATCCCCCATGCTCAAAACAGTTTATGTGTTTTTTAAATAAGCTTAAGTTAAACATCCTAGCAAAATGAGAAGCAAAAAGTGATTAAAGTCTCCCAAAATTATTCTTCTTCTCTTTGTTCTTTTTTGCAAAAGTACAAACATATGTTTGGTGAATAACATAAGTTTGCATATCATTCGAAAGAGAAGCGAACGGGCTACACATCTGTACATTTAGAAATTTTTTCTGAAATAAAAATTGGACCCTAGTATAGAATACACCACCACCGCCCCCTTTTTCAAAATCGTGTTTTAACCACTCCTAAGTAATTTTTATACGGTGAAAACGATAAAAAGGTGTTTTCGGGCATTTTCTGACCTGAGAAGTTGATTTTTGGAAAAAAAAATTATTTGAGTAAAACTCGACTTTTTGCTATATTTTGGTATTTAACAAATTATTACACAATGCTTTGATAACAGAACAATGGCAATAAAACTTTATGTAGCGAATATTATTCAACGTACTTCTCGGAATCATGTCTAAGGTAAGTGAGTGCGCGCATCTCTAACCCTCAAGCCCCCTGCGCCCCCTTCGAGCGCAGGGGGCCGTTCACACCCGTTATTCACACCCGTTAGAAATCAACCAGCAAGGGGCTACATAGCCAAATGTTTAAAAAGTGGCCGCGTAATTCTGACGCGCCCTGTACAATATTATAAATTGTTAGACCTAGCGAGGAAAATCGATTGTTTATTGTCAAATTGTTTACTTCAGCATATACACAAAGTCAAATTCAAATAATATTACAGTCGAACCTCGGTTATGCACCACTTCATAGCTGATTTGGTTGGCCAATAAGGAAATTAGGTAAAACGACACCTTATTTATAAGCCACATCGGTTATACGCCACCCTAACGTAACAAGTCAAAAACATCAAATTTGAATTACCATCACTTTTTTAAGTCGCATATTCTCTCTTTTTCTCTCACATCATGGGTTATTTTGTTTTTAATGGATACAATTTTTTATTTGTACAGTCAACGCTCTCCTTTAGGACAGACTCACTTAGGACCTCATGTCTGACGCTTTTTTTTACCTTTATTTTTAAAAATTTTTCCAGTTCTGTTATGGAAGTCTTGTCCCAAATATCGCAAGGATTCCGATTTCGCAGATCGATTTTCAGAAACCCCAAATTTTTCGCTCTGAAAAGCAAAAGCTCTCACTTAGGACAGACTCTTTCGAAAATCCCTGTTTTTTTATCGAGTTTTGGTTTTTTTAGAGCGAAAGATTTCGGGTTTCTAAAAAACGATCGGCTAAATCGGAATCTTTGCAATGCTCGGGACCAGACTGTCAAAACAGAACTGTCAAAAGTCTTGAAAACATGAGGTGAAAAAGGTATTGTTGGAGTATTTCCGCAACAATTAAATTTAGCTTTTATTAGCTGTAACGCACTCTAAAAGTATTATGTCCGCTACATTTTTCAGACATTTTGTTGAAGATTATTTAATTATTGTGTATTTTTGGTGTCGCAGTGCTGGTAAACAGCACTAATATTAAAAAAAAACGCTAGAAAAGTTGCTTATTTATTGTAATTAAATTTAGTCAGTTGTGTGCTTAAACAGTACTTTGACATGGTTATATACAAGTGATGTTGTCAAGGCAACACACTTACCTTTTTTTTGTCATAAGAGCAGGAGTTTACACTGTCTGATAATGTTGTTTCACAAAAAGGGATAGTAAATAAGAAAAATTTCTTTAGAAATCTAATCGATGTCTAAAAACAAACTGCGTCACAGATACAAAACTTTACAGCAGGTCTCCAAACTCAAACTTTTTGAAAAAATAAGCACATAAACAGGGTGGCCCAAAAAGATTCGGAAATATTGAAAAAGTTGCGCAGGCAGCTCTTTGCCTCATCGATTTCCCTGGGGAAATCGATGACAGTGAATAGGCTAACTGGGAGTTCTTTATACGAAATACAAAAATGTGCATGAAAAACAATGGGAATAAGTTACAAAAAATTCGAAAATAAATTTCAAAATTTTTGGGCCACCCTGTACTCGAAACAAATACATTTTAGTGCATTTTTGCCAAAAATGCTATTTTATTCACTGTTTGTTAATCTTTTGGTGTCAAAAAGTAAAAATTTAACGCAAAATTCAAAAAAATAAGATTCGAGGTACCACAATGAGTAAAAGGTTTTTAATGCACACAAGAGAATGTGACTTTGTTTGAAACATCCGAATTTTTCTTTTACAAAATATATAAAACTTTTAAAATCATCTAAATTATTAGCTGAGGAATGAAATTGGGTGGTATTTCTTTTTGGCCATAGAATTCTCGACGCTACTATGATATAGTAGCGTCGAGAAAAAGCCCACTGCGCCCCCTTCGGATTTGGGGGAGCTGGTGGTGTTGAGCCGTTGGTTTTGGCGCAGGGGGTGGAGCAGCGATTATATCAAAGTAGCGCCGAATTCTCGTTTTTGGCCTTAGAATACATTTATTTGGGCCATAGATTTCTTCTTTTTGGCCATAAATTTATTTTTTCAGTCGTATTCGCTCAAAATCATGTTTCAACCGCTTTTGAAGATGCTCTTGGACCTCAAGGCAAAGAGCATAACTTTTGCCACAAAATTTTTTCTCGAAAAAGTGTTGTTCGCACCCTGAAAACATTTTTCAGCATGTTTCACACACAATGAAACCTCAAAAAGGTGGTTGAAACGTCATTTTGAGCGAGTACGACCAAAAATAAATCGATGACCAAAAAGAAGAATTCTATGGCCATTCAAAATCTATGGCCAAAAAGAAGAATTCTATGGCCAAAAACGAGAATTCTATGGCCAAAAACGAGAATTCTATGGCCAAAATAAAATATTATCCAATGAAATTATCAACTGCTCCTTGTTTTTTATTTTTACTTTTTTAGAATTTTGCACACCTCAGGTTTCACAGAGGCGGAAGTGGATGAGCGGAAGTGCATTGTATATAGCAACACTGTTAGAAGTAATATTTTAAACAAATGAAACTTTAAAAATGTTTTAAAGGGGGGGGGTGGTTAAACTTTACGACTGACCTACGACTGGGTACACATTATGATTAGGTACAACGGCTGGGTACAATTTTTCTAACACTTTTAGTGTATATGATCTAGAATTCACTTTTCGTTGCTTTTTGCTCGTTCGCGGAACTTGTTTGGGTCCGTCCTAACATACGCTGGCCTACCCTTGCCTAAGCCAAAGATATATTTTTGGTCGTACTCGCTCAAAATGACGTTTCAACCACCTTTTTGAGGTTTCATTGTGTGAGAAACATGCTGAAAAATGTTTTCAGGGCTTTTTAGGCTTAGGCCAGAGGTTCCCTGATATCAGAACATTCCCGCTATCACGTGATACGACATGATATGATAGGGCTATCAGATCAGTATCATATCAGCGCTATCACATCACTATCACATCACGCAAAAAAATCCGAGGATGTTATCATATCATTATCATATCAGACGGAAAATTCAAACCCTCATCACTATCACTATCATATCAAATAAAAAAAGGGTCGTACTTTTGGCGGCCCGGCGGCCATTTACTAAAATTAGTTAATCAAACATAGTATTAAACAGAGCATCATATCAAATTCATCTGATAACAAAAAAGCGTGTGATATCACGTGATATCAAACGTTATCATGTCAAATCACTATCATATCACGCACAAAATTCTCGAGGCACATCACTATCATATCATACCAGGCGAAAAATCAAGGGACCCATCACATCACTATCATATCAGATGGGAATTTTGGCGGCCTTATCATATCATTATCATAGGGGAATCGAGAAAAAAAAAAATTCCACAGCAAAATCACTTCAGAAAAACAGGCAACTTGCAAAGGTTCGATCAAGGATGAAAATAGAACTTTTGAGGGGCAGAATTTCGGTATTATTTTTTTGACGTTTTTCGCAATTTTAATTTACCTGATCATTGGACCTGTTCTGTTTTGGGGGGACACCCATTTTTTTAAGGCAATTTTAGTCAACAAAACATTTTATCAACTGCAACAAACACATCATCAGGTACACGGAAACAACTGTCCAATAAATTTCCACAATTCGAACATACGATTGTCGTTAAATACCAACAAACACAATCTCTAGTGCGAAAGACAAAACCCATATTTTTAAGCCACTCTTCGAACGTGTCTTCCCAGCTGATCATTTTATATATTTAGAAGAGATTGATGCCTTTTAGCTGTTGCAACGCAGGTGGATCATACTCTGATTTTGCCAGACGCAATTTTACTAAATGAGCGGGGACAGCAGCCATAATTTTTCACCGAAATATATAAATAAAGATGCAAAAATTAGACTAAAATTGCCTTAAAAATGGGTGTCCCCCCAAACCAGAACAGGTCCGATCATTTACAACCTCATACTGAAAATGACGTCAAGAAGCACAGCCAAGAAGCACATTTTGAGTATAAGGTTATAAATGATCACGTAAATTAAAATTGTAAAAAAGGTCAATTCCGAAAATAATACTGAAGAGTTCTGGGACAGCCCTGGGTAGGATGGCAAGGAATTGGGCATTGTTGAATGTTTTTCGGATTTTAATCGTGACTTGAGTTTGGTTTTTCTCTGTGTGATAGCTCAAATAAAAGTCCAGAATCTTGGATACATTTTAGTATATGAAAAGTTTGACTTGTAGTAAAAAGTGAGAAAATTTCAATGAAACCAGTCAAAGAAAAACTTCCATGATCGATTTTCGGAAATTTAGCCTATTTTAGCCTGGATACAGGGTACATGACACTTCTGTTCCGACACTTCTGTCCCATTTCCAAATTACTTATTATGTGCATACTATTCGAAATTTAGAAACCAGATAAATGTTTCTCAACAACCGCTTGTTTTACCGGTACTTCATACGGACTTGGCGGACCAATGTAATTGGGGGATCAAAGTAAACTAACTTATATTAAGGTATTCTACCCCGTTTTGGTCACTGGATCTGGGCAAAAAAGCCTCCATATGCATTTTATGATCAAGAGTACTTCTCAGAATCATGTCTAAGGTAAGTGAGTGAGCGCATCTATAAGTCTTAAGCCCCTTGCCCCCAGCATTCAAAACTATGTTCCACCAAGCTCCCTGCGCCCCCGACGGGGGCACTAATTGGTGGACCGTTTAAATCATTCTAAAAAATGCATTTTCCTATTTCTAGTTTCTATTCCTATCCTGCGCCCCTTCGGGGGCGCAGGGCGCTTGGGGTTGAGATGCGCACACCCACATACCTTAAACACAAATCACTGGATAGTGACTCCGGGTGCATGAAAAGAGCATGCATACCAGAGTTTCTTTATGCGGTAGGCTCCAGTCAATAAAACTATGATCAAATTCCATTTTTTGGTCTTTTGTGAGTATCGATGTTAAAATTATAATAAAAATCGGCAATGGGACAGAAGTGTCGGGACAGAAATTTCCGGGACAGAAGTGTCCGGATCTCTGGAAACATGCTCAAGTAGGTGTGAAAGCCTGCGCTGATGATCTTGTTAGATAGCCAAGAGTTTCAGGATCATTGTGACACCAAAATTGTAAATAAAAGGAGATAAAAAATAATGTTTGCACCTAGTAGTAGTCAAACCTGCGACCTAGACGATGCGTATATAAAGTTTGCAACCCGCCCCAACCCCCTTCCCCTCTCCCCCCTTTTAAAGGCCAATGGAAGGTATCATATGAGAAAAGGATCTAAATCATAACTTGCAGGTATGATTGACGTGCTGGAGGGTATGTCCCAGCTGGGTATTCACTTTGAAGACCCTTCTCTTCTTGTAAGCAAATATTGACATTAAAACTCGTTTTTTAACCTGTTGTGTGTGCTGTAGAATGAAACCCTGGTGCTGCACAAACATATAGAAGATGGCATGGAATTTTCGTGCCTGACTCCTGCAGTCAGACTGGCTATTAGGCGGTTGTGGAAAGATGGTGAGATCATTTAACGTTTTGTTAGAACTACCCAAATTTTTCACTTTTTAGCCGGAGTGAGAACTTCTTACGACAAACGGTCCAGTTACCAGTGCCATGACTCTGCTCAATAGTTAGCTGCTTAACATAACCGTTTATTTCTAAAAAATATGCACACTTTTTAGCTTTTTCGAACATATTGAGAGGATAGCTGAAAAGGACTACAGGCAAGTGAACAAATATACATAAACAAAATTCCGTTTTTTTTTCAAATAAGCCTAACAAAATTTTTTGTATTCCCTTAAATCAAAGTAAGTTTTAGATTATTTTCCAATTTTTTCGATCTTTCACTAAAGTCGTAAAAGCGATTTTGGTAATTATCCTTTATCCAGGCCCACTCGTTTTATGTTTTGCTTTATCATTTTTTGCCTCTTTTATGTAATTTTAATTTTTTAAAGCTAGAATTTCATGAACATAAATAAGACTTTGTTTATAGCAAGCAACTTTCCTTTTTACTTGCAAAATTAGTCAAAAAAGCCCATTGGAAAAATTTAAAAAATGAGTAGGATGTACTGAAGTACTGCTATTTCGGCCAAATCTGTATAAACTTTATGAAACGGGCCAAATTCAAATTGGGCCACATTTTTTTAGAAATTTATTCAGGAAAACAGATCCAGCAGCTGACTCTTGACTATGCCAATGGAGTCGGATTGGTTCTTATGCATTATCGGGACTACCTGGTTTTACTGTCATTTATGCGTCCCACGATATTGAAAACATATTAATTTTAATTATCTTATGGTTATCGTCCTTTATTCACAAGCATTATTAACGAGCGATACTGAAAGGCAAATTTGGAGGATAGAGCTCGGAAATGTCTTTAGCATAAATCACAGTAAAACCAGGTAGTCCCGATAATGCATAAGAACCGTCGGATTACCTCGTATTGAATTTCTCGTATCCATCGCTGCTCATTTGGAAAAGTACCAAAGAAATTGTTAAAAATCTGTTTGCTTGTTACCGTTGTGTGTGGGACGAGTGCATAAATTAGTTCTGGGGAAGGCGTGTATTGACTTTTTTCAACCTATGTCTGAAAAGGGGCGTTCATTAGAGATATACGGAAATAGTAACTAATGTTGACCAGAAAAAAACCCTGACAAAAAATTCATCCCTCAGTATTGAAAGCGAATTGCTTTTTCTCAAATGGGTACTGTCTACAATTTCGTATAATGCCTTCGCGATATAACGCCACCAAAAGTCGGTCACAAGAGGTGGCTTTATATAGAATGTAGTACAAGGAATGAAGTAAAAAAGCATCAAAATGTAAAATTTGAAAAAGCACTCAAGTTTAGGAAAAAGGTGAAAGTCTGGTGAAAAACATTGCCTTGGTACCCGTGTTGCTTGACTCAAAAATGTGGCCCAGTTTGCATTGGCCCAATTTGAAAATGGCCCAATTGCATTGGCCCAATTTGGCCCAGTTGCATTGCCCAATTTGAAAATGGCCCAATTTTGAATTTGCATTTGGCCCCTATTTAAAATGGCCCAATTTGAAATGGCCCATTTTTCTCCTCCCCTATTTTAGACCGACAAATCTGGACATTCTGTACACTCGGGTGCCCACTACTGGAGTTGTCAAGCTAATATTTACCCTCAACAACATTGACTTCAAGTAGGGCTTTTGTTTGAGCTTTTGAGTAAAACTGACAAAAAATGTTTAGTGTGTTTGATGTAGGCGGTCAAAGGTCAGAGAGGCGCAAATGGATTCACTTTTTCGACGTAAATCATCATTCCAAAGCTAAATTTGTGATTTTTTTTATTTTCAGGATGTGAACGCCATCATATTTGTGGCTGCTATTGGAGAATATGATCAAAAAATCAGGGAAGACAACCAAACGGTCAGTGAAATTAATTTAAAAATTATTTATACTGTTTGCTACTTTCTGCAAAAAATAATGTAAAAGCAGGATTTTTGCTTGGTGCAAACGGTATACAACCGATTGGATACACAGAAAATAGGATACACCGGTTGGATACATTGACGATTGGATACACTAAACTACCGTATTCTTTCTAATAGACGGATCCTCTCTAGTAGATAGTCCCCTCAAAGAGGGGTTGAAAAATAGACGGGCTGTCCCGTCTGTTATAGAGAATACGGTACTAAATTTTACACCGGTCCACACAGGGTTATACTTTGAGATTTTACGTACTAAAATCATCTGATAAGCAAAATCTGGTTCTTTTTGGTTATCGGGACCCCCCTCCGTAATTGAACACTTGCAGCTTCTCCTCTTGGCAGATCACGGAATTTCATTTCATAAAAAAATTCACAAAAATTCGAAAATGATGGGGGTCCCGATAACCAAAAAGAACCCAAAATCTTAATTTTACAGGCAGACATAGCGAAAATCATGTTTTGAAGCTGATCAAACTTCATGCGCTGAAAAAAAATGGAAAATATAGTTAACAAGGGACCACAGGCGCCTATCGGCGCCTCTATAGTATTTCGAAATTTCGATAGTGCATTCATCGTGAAAAACTACGCGTCTATCTACGTCTACGTTCTTTTCGAGACATCGCAAAAATGGCCATCGTTGGAAGCAGAAAAACCATCCTCCAGGCCTACCCCAAAATCCTCCAACTCCAATTTTGAGGGACCACAAAAGTTTTTCTTTTTCGAAGACATTTTCCTGGGTCTCGGCATAAAAAGACGCTGAATTGTCTGAAGTTTGGGGTTCCGTCGAGACATTGCCGAAAATAATCGGAAAAATAAGCAAAAATGGCCTGAATGTGGTCAAAATGTCCATTAAAAAGTAGGACGGACACATGCCAAATACTATATAGAGATATAGTTAGCGAAAAAATGTAACTAACGAATATAGTTGAAAATTGATGAAAATCCCTCTTTGCAATTGACATAATTTCATACTGCATGTCAATTGCTAATGACACGTCAATTGTGTTGACACGTCAATTGACATTGCCCAACTCTAACTCTCAAGCAAGTTATCTCAAGTTATCGCATAAATTGTAGCCGAAGAGACCACCTAGAGGGTGTGTCAAAAAAATTTGACCACCTAAAAAAATTGCTTATGTATTCCCTTGCCTGGTCGATTCCTCTTTTTTGAGCCCTATCCCTCGGAAATCTCCAACTTCACTTAGGATTGAGTAAACTAGTTGTAAAAAATCATAAACACTAGAAGTTGTAAGCAAAAAAATCTCGATGTCAATTACAGACACAGTATAAAAAACTAATTCAAAAGTTCAAAAGTGGTCAAGTTTGTTTGACACATCCTGTATATGTTGATAGTCACTTGCCTGAGAGTGGCCTGCAAAAAATAAGTCAAACCCGATTTTAAATTGCGTAGGTCATAAATTTAAAAAAATACATTATATATGGCAAATCGACCCTATCAGAGTATACCCCCAAATGAAATTTTTTAAAGTGTTTCCAAACACCCTATATCAACCTAAAACCACCTCAGAAGTTCAAAAAGACATTATCTATGTGTTCTGGATTCGATTTCAATAAAAATTGAGTTTTGGGCATTTTGAAATTTCGACCATTTGGCTGTTTTACCATGTTTTGGTCACTGGAGCTGGGCAAAAAGAGCCTCTAAATGCATTTTTGATCAAGAGTCTTGCTTGGAATTATGTCTAAGGTAACCTGAAGAAGGGGGAGCAGGGGGCTTGGTTGGTTAGAGACGCGCGCACTCACTTACCTTAAACATAATTCCGAGCAAGACTCTTGATCAAAAATGCATTTAGAGGCTCTTTTTGCCCAGCTCCAGTACCTAAATTCAAGGTTTAAAAAAAATCGACTTTTCATAGAAAAAGTAGGTGAAAACACCTTTTTTATCGTGTTCAACGTGTAGGAAATGCTTAAAAATGGTTAAAATAGTGTTTTGAAAAAGTTCAAAAAAAATTCATTGGGGGGGTATACTCCGGTAGCGCCGGCAAATCTTGTAATTGAGAGTTCCCACATCATTGAGTGAAATTTATTGAATTCTTTGCGCTTCATATAACTTTTTTTTTAAAACTTGTCTCACGTTTCTGTCCTGTGCGCAATAGTGACTAGCGTTTCTGCCCGTTTTAGATTACAGAAGTAAATATTTTTTGGTTGCTTTGGGGAAGAAACGTGAGTAACTTTTGTGTTTGGGTCAGAAACGAGAGTTCCGTTTGCCCCATGTTGCCTTTTCTCTCGAACCGCAGCTCCCTTTATCGATGTCTCAAAAATGGTTTTTTCCGAGGCGAGTTATATCCTACTTGAAAACGTAAGCAAAAGAGGAAGCAAATGACACACCAGAATGTTAAATTTCAGAACAGATTGATAGAAGCCTTGGAGCTGTTTGACTCTATAGCCAACAGTCGGTTCTTTAACAACTCCTCCATGATCCTTTTCCTTAACAAAAAAGATATTTTCGAAGAGAAGATCCAGACCATCTCGCTCTCCGTCACTTTTCCCTCCTACAAAGGTAATATCAGAAATTTATTTATAGCTGCAATGTAATGCTAAAAATTTTGCATCTAAGGTGGCCTTAATTACACCGAAGCTGTGGGCTATATTCGACGACAGTTTCAGCGCCTCTACAAGAATCAACAAAAAATGTAAGTAAAAGCAATATCAAACAGTCAGAGATGACGGTAAGGCATACCCAAACTCTGATTGCATCCATGGCTCTCCCTTGTTCTAGCCACAATTTTTATAGCCAAAAATCCTTATAGCCAAAACGGTTATATCTCCATTTTTGTGGCAGCTACATTTTCACTTGCTTTTCCTGTTACTCAAATAATCAGTTACCGTATTTCCTCTAATAAGTCGACATGTTGGCTTATTTTTTAAACCTCCAAAAATCAGAAAAATTTTTGGTCGATCTCGAGATTTTTGGGTGAAAATCTAAAATCTGAAAAATGGAATGGGTAGAGATCATGGGAACTAAAAAACGTGAAAAACAGATATGCAAAATATTCACTCTAGGCTGAGATATAGGTCCTCAAAGTTAGGGGTGTCGGCTTATTAGAGCATGTCGGCTTATTAGAGGAAATATGGTAAATATATAGATTTGTTTTGTCACTACCACAAAAAAATTAGAGATATAACCGTTTTGGCTATAAAGATTTTTGGCTATAACAATCTAGGCTATAACAGGGGAGAGCCGCATCCATGCAGAGGGGTAAACTTGCCCTGGAACACTTTACAAAGAAAAACTAATGTTAAATTACTGAACTAGCGAGATAATTTTTTCACATTTTATGAACATTCACTAAAAAGACACCAAAAGTTGCCTTTTTGTAAAAATGTTCCCTTTTTTTCATTTTAATTAAAAAGCGTGAATTTGCCACTTTTTTTTAAATTTTAACACTATCACGTAGCCTGCGGTTCTAGTTTCTAACGAAATATCAGTTTTTGCAACACCTTTGCAAAATTTAGCACAAAAAGGGAATTTTTGTGACTCCTTTTTGATTTACATTTCGGAAAAATGATATAACAAATGATACCTCGTTAGAAACTAGAATTGCAGGGCTACCTGATGGCATAGTTGCACGGGCGCGGCGCCACCCAGCGCCGGTTCGGCGCCGCTCTAATTTGAGCCTCAAAAGGGCGCCGGCGCCAGTTTTGTGAAAAAATATATTTTTTGCTTTAAGTTTACATTTTGCAAAAATTCTTCAATATTTTTCTTTTCAAGTTTTACATCGAAAAATTTTTCGGATATTCGCGAGTCACTTTAAAAACCCTATTTTTGTCATGGTGGGTCTTAAACAATTTTTCAAAATTTTAAGTCTATTTTGTAGCGCGGGAACAGCGCTATAAGATGCACTAAAATTTTCTACGCGCCAGTTTATCACAGGCGGGTTTCTTTCTAAAAACGATGATCTTCAGTAATCACAACTTTTCAAACTTTTGCACATTTTTATAAACTTTTTGAATAACTTTGGAAAACCCTTACACACGTTAGAAAGCGCATTCATTAAGGAGTAAAATGAGTTATTATGAGTCTTGTGTTGATCACAAAAAATTGGAGCTATAGGCATTTCAAGTTGAGGAGTGGAAAAAAGTGGGACCTGCTGACAAGCCAACTTCAAACGGTTATTTCTCGGCTCTTGTAAACTCATTTTCAAAAGAGTCTAGCCATTTCGAGCCCGTCAGAGTTCAGGCTACAAGATAGGTATAAAAGAAACATTTCGATTTGCCAACTTGTCTCCAGCGGTTTGTCATTTGTACAGATAGTGTGTTTAAAAAAAAGTAAGCAAATTTATGTCTTTTTAATTAAAACGAAAAAGAGGGAGCAGATTTTTACAAAAGGGAGCACTTTTTCGCCAAAAGCAGGCATTTTTATGTATTGTCCAATAGTCCTTTGTGTGTTTCGGAAAATTTAAATAATACTAATACTTTATTTTTTAGTTATATCCACGTAAGTTAATTTTTTCCAGTACAGTCAAACCTCGTCTTAACGAACCCCACACTTAACGAAACCTCCATCCTAACGGAACTTTTTTTTTAAATTTGCAAATAAGTGTACCCTCGACTCAACGAAATTTTTAGTAAAGCCTTACATATGGGTACCGGACAAGAGTTTCGCTAAGTTAGAGGTTTAGTTTCACCAGCGCCTTCGGCTCTCGAAACGTCCTTACGATTTCAGCAATCACCTATAAAAATTATGTTTTTAACACAGGGCTCCGATCTCAAAATTTCGAAAAAGAACATTTTCAAAAAAAGAAAGATTTGACCACGAAAAAAAGAACATTTTCAAAAACACGGACATTTACTTAAATTATCTTTCAAAAGATTTATTTTATACCAAATTATAACATTTTTCAACCAATAAAACAAAACAAATTAATTCCTATCATATTTTTCTTTCCTTTGAATTTTCTTTCGCACTTCTGCGTTCTTGATTAACAAATTGTAGACAAATTGTAGAAATATGCAAAACCAATAACAAAAACATTCAAAGCAAGAACACCTAGTAGTTGCGGTGGCTTTTGCGTTATCCTTGTGCTTCTGTTTCTGTTGGTGCTGCGTAATCGCTGATTTTCCCATCGCTGTTAGGTTGATTTCATCCTTGCACGGAATACAGAAAGCGTGAAAGTCAGACGGGTTAGGTTTGGCAATTGCTCCCCCAAAAATGATGGTGATGAAGAGTAAGCCTATTTATTGCTTGTCATGTGTACATGGTAAGCTACATACGTGTATCTGGGTAAGAAGAAAGCGCTGGCGACAGTGAAGCCATGGACGCGTTCTGGGATACTTGGTCGGAAATAGAACAGCTTAGTGAGATAGACTCTGAGGCGACAACTTAGTGTAGATGACTCCCTTAGTGTGGATGAATCGGTGGTTACGTGTATGTTTATATTTACGCGGATTTACCTAAAAAACGTTATTTCCATAGTGAACATGACATATTAACACAACATAGTTAACTATGATAACATAGATAAGTACAGTCAGATCTCGTCTTAACATAACTTTAAAAAAAATTGTTCCCGACGAGCCTTCGACATAACGAAACTTTTAACTTAACGGAACTTTTGTCCGGTTCCAGAGGTTTCATTGAGAGGAGGTTTGACTGTACTACATTTTCCCACACAAGCACATTTAATTACTTTAAGGAGACAAAAGCGACTGATACAAACCAACTAAACAATGTAATCGATTAAATTCAGTTATTTAAAAAAAGTCATATGTATTTACTACTATTATTGCAGGTATTTGCCTCAGTGCTCGACACTATAGTTCAGGAGAATTTAAGGGACACAGGAATTATGTGAAAATGCCTTTTATCTAACTTTTTGTACAAATTGTAGTTTTTTGGTGTTTTAAAGTGTTATTTATAAAGAAATAAATATAAGGAATAGTAGTTATCCGACACATTTTGTTCGCTAACACTGTCTCTGCGTCTCTAACCGTGTCTGCTTCTCTAACTTCAAAATGGTGTCTCTAAACAGAGACAAGTATTATTTTGTGTTCCTAGTTTTCACTAAAAATAAACACTGAAAAAATAAAAACCACTAAAAATAAAAACATCTTTAATTCTGCAGTTCATTATTAAAATTACTTGTATACCATCCTGTAATTCGGAGCGTTTGACGATCCTCATTTCTTTGCTGCACTTTTTGCACACCATCGTATTTTTCACCAGGTTGAGGCCGACGAGCGCTGAGATTACTTCATTACTTGGCAAAAAGAAAGAGTTCAGGAAGAGATAACTTGCTACAATTTAGAGTTTGCTTGAGACACTTAGACTCGCCCAAAGATATTTGCGGCACCATTTTGAATCGCCTGAAAATTAAGAGCTTGGAAAAATATTAAATCAGCAGAAATAAAAACAGCAATGAATTCAAAATGAAAATATAATTCAACCAGAGTTTTGAAAGTTTATAGAAAACACACCGTTTCGAGACATAGAAAGAAGAAATATTTTTTTATTTTTTTAGCAGAAGGGGGGACCAAGCTGTTTTCATGAAAAAAAAACAACAGAGGGGACAAAGCTGTTTTTGGCACCGGCAACTCCAGTAGAACCACCTATTTTTTACTCCTCATCTCAGTAAGTTTACTGACTTCTGAAGCCAAAAACTATCGAGTAATTGATTTCAATCATTTCCAGCATTGATTTACTGTCACTTACTGCCTCAATTTTGCAATTTAATGCAAATGATTATAAAAATAAAGGGAAACCCGCCCAAATGATACGTACTTCCCGTCAAATCGCCTCAACTTCTACCAAGTTTAGACTGCCTGACGATTCGATACAAAAACTGATTCGATACACCGATTCGATACATCGACGATTCAATACAAGGATGCGATACATCGATGATTCGATACACCAATTCGATACATTGACGATTCGGTAGACCACGCAAAACAATTGTTCAGCCAGGGTCATAATAATTGGACGTCCCGCTAGACGGACGGTCGGACGAAAACACATGGATGGAGAACGGGACGTCGTACATTTTTTTAAAAATGTGGTCACGTTAAATCGTTAAATCGAGGGTCACGGGTCATGTGTATGTATGTGACTTGGTATTGTTGGTCTTGAATTTTTTCAGATGAACTTTTTAAGTTTTTGGCACTACTCGGTTTTACCACCCCCATCCACTCGGTTTCACATATCTAGATGGTATCCTGGCCATTTAGCTACAAATGTCTCGTTCAAACATGTATCTTGGACCATATTATTGTCATATGTCCGAGAGGATTTTGAGCGTGTCCGATTTTTCAAATCTGTTTCTTCGTTAACTGCTACTTGGTGCAGAACCCGGTTTTCTCAAAGAAAACGCAACAAAAAAAAATTGAATTCCCGCAAAAACCTTTTATCGGTCTATTTCGAACCTTTTGAATTGCCGTGATGTAGTCAGTGTTTAGTTGTGGCAGATCTTGATTCGTAATCGTAAAAAATTTCCCTACTTGTCTAATTTTTGTTCAGATATTCGCTGAGAGAAAACAATGACGACCAAGCGCCGAAATCATGGAAGGAACAAGAACGGACGGGGACACGTCAAGTCGATCCGATGCACCAATTGCGCCCGAAGTTGTCCGAAAGACAAAGCGATCAAGAAGTTTGTGGTCCGAAACATCGTTGAGGCTGCTGCTGTGCGTGACATCACAGATGCCTCTGTCTACGATCGTGAGTTTTTGTCTTTTATTGAGCTTTGTTGGACAGCCTTATCAGCGAGACTTTTGCAAATAATCATTCGAGCATCAATGCTTTTAAATACTTGACGTGTTTTCTATCAATAATTCAGTATGTAAAAAATGTTGCTTCGTGGTTTTTTGGTGCTTTTGATTTACTGCGATGCCTTTTTGGTGCTTTTTTATGCTAATCTGAACCATTTTCAGAATATGCTCTGCCGAAGTTGTACCACAAGTTGCATTACTGCATTTCCTGCGCCATTCACAGCAAGGTAGTCCGAAACCGTTCTCGTGAAGCTCGCAAAGATCGTAAGCCTTGGTTTATTTATCCAAAATAAGTAGGGATTTTTTTGAATTTAGGCAATCCGCCGCCGCGCTTTGGTCAGCGAAATGTGAGTGACCGTCCAGTGCGTACTGCTGATGGTGGAGCTGGTGGTGGTGGTGGTGGACCTGTTGCTCGCTGAAAATCAGAAGAACGTCTAGTACGTCATCAGTATTATTTGTTGTTGACCTACAGTTGTGTTTGTCTGTGCTGGTGCACTCAATAAACCGTTATTTAAGCTGTCAAGTGTTGAATAGTTTTAGCTGTAATATGCGAACACCTTAAGAAGTGTGTTTCAGAAAGTCCTTGAAAATAAATTGTCAAAAATTTGGCGTATACAGTCGCCTTTCCAAAAAGTTCGTTCCTGCCAGGGGTCCGATACTTTTTTAAGCCCGATTTTCGAAATCAGTAGTAGTCCTGAATATTGCAAGGATTCCGATTTTGCCGGTAGTTTTTGTGTGTAGTTTTGCCGATAAGGCCGGCGCGTCTCTATATAATGGGCGCCTACACTCCGTTTCATATTTATAGCGCCACACATAATTTCGGTGTTTGAAGCTACCAAAAGTCATTTTTTGATGAAGTGGCACCATTTTAAGATGCAATTTGCCAAAAAAACACGTTTACGACAATAAAGAATGAATTTCGAAACCGCGGGAAATTTTTTTACTGTGAAGACCGAAAAACGACCGTTTCATATTTATAATGCCACCTGAGTGTTTCAGCAAAAAGCATTTGACAAATGACCTTTATTTCATAACATACAAAAAGCAACAAAGCAGGATGACATCTCAATAATCTGTAACATGTCCAGAACGCTGAATTAGTTGGAAAATTCTAACGTGTGTTTTGCTTTCACTCGCACGAGAGTGCGTGTTTTACCGCTCCACAGCTTCAAAGAAAAATATAAAGTCCATTAATGGGATAATAAGCGACAGCCTGTTCAATCTAGTCTGCTCTAGCGACTTTGTGCTCGGCTAATCTAGGTCACCCCTACAAGCTATAAATGAGAACAATCAATTTCTCAGTTATGTTCAGCCCTAAAATGTGGTTCTCCATCATTGGACGATAGCCGAAAAATTTGTTTTACATGTGATGCGGAAGCTTTAGGAACAATTCTTGAAAAATTAAAGCTATTTTCTTATTCCGAACATCTTTATGTACATAAAACAAAAACAAAAGAGCATTCAATAAATACATACAAATGCAGAAAAACTATAGTTTAGAAGTCACATTGTAATTCTGGAGATAATCTGAGAAAGGTGTTGTTCTCCATCTCTTTTATGATGAAAGTTGGTGCTGCTGATCGACCTTTGGCCGAATTTGTTCAACTGCTATTGATAACAATTATTTCCTCTGTTTTAATATATTATAAAAACAAACCATAAATGTGGGACTGGTCGCTTCTAATGTGGAAGTGTATGCCAAAAGTCTGCTAGACTGGAAATTGAAGTCCTGAGCTACATCCTCAAAGAACATAGCTGGTGTAGTGCTAGTGCCCACAAGGTTCATAGGAGACATGGATTTGGACATCAGACTGCCTACTGAGCGCAACATAGCTCGATTTAAAGAATAAGAAAATTGCTGAAAAATTATTTATTTATTGTCTAGCAACAAAATGAAAAGAATTAATCACGAAAAAATTGTAAAATGGATTAATTGTTAGCACTAAGTTTAATGAAACATTTTGAAAAACAACATTTATTACAAGTTTGTCAATATCAGGCTCAGTATCGAAATGGGAAAAGTGAATTCAGTAGAGCTTGTAGCACTTAAAAAAGAAAAATAGACGCTACTATGACATACTCAGACACTCCAAAAAATAAAGATTGGGGAAGAGGGGTGGAGGGGTTATATCAAACCTTCTATAGCAAAACGGGGTACCGTATTTTCTCTAATAGGCCGACATGTTGGGTTATTTTTCAATCACCCGAAAATCTAAAAAATTTTGGGTCGATCACGAGATTTTTGGGTGAAAATCCAAAATCAAAAAGCAGAATCGGTAGAGTTTTAAACTAGGCACATAACTTAAAAAATCTTTATAAGAGCGCATGTAAAAATTTGCGAGAAAGAAAAAATTTGCTGGTCACCTTTTCTCCGTGTCGCGCACGGGCATGACAAAATCGCAAAAATTTAAAAAAATTCTTGAGACAGTTTTTTGTGGAAATAACGTCTCATATATAAAATACGTGGTATATGAAATATACAACTTTCGAAAAGTGAAGCTCACTTTTCGAATCTTTGAAACAACAAAAACTGAAACATCAAAGTGAATTTGAAAACAATCCCAAACAGTCTGAGTCTGAAAACTGTTAGGAGAATCATTCATTGCTGTGTGGTCCGACCAGAACACAAGACAAATAGTGTGATGGGTGCTCCCAGACCTTGCTTTTATGCAATTCTCTCTGTCCCAGACTTCTCCAGTCAAAGAAGGAAGTATTGGTGGTAGTGCTGTGATTGGAATGATTACCCCTTGATTACCCACCCCATCCAAAAGTGCATAGGAGCTCTTTTTTTTGTGGGTAACATAAAAAACGGTTGAGCTGGCTGCACTTTTATTCACTTTTTATGAAAAAAATGTCTGTTACAGATTGGAAAATAAAAAAGGACAATTTTGCACTCGCCTACAACAGCACAAGTAAACAACGCAAAAGCAAGTTTAGAAAGTGCATTTCGCTACCTTTAGACTGACCTCTTTTGAAGCATTTTATTAGTGATTAATAGTGCAGTCTATCTATTTGTCTCAATTTTCGCTTTTATTTGCAAACTAATTTCACTACAGAAGCAGTTTCAGTTCTTCTAAAATTTTTTCATAATCAAGACTAAAAGCGCATTCAAAATGAGGATTCTGTTTGCGGATGCTAAAACAGCCCACTCACTAAGAATCGCGGAAACAGAATCCTCGCTTTTTTTATTTTTTTGAAAACATCTACTTTATCAATAGCTCATCTGGTAGCCCTGAATCTTAGCTACAAGATAGCACCAACAGAAAATTTTTTGAAAAATTTAAAAAAAGTTATGGTCATTTTCGTGTGACAAATCTGGTTTAGCATCCGCAAACAGCCTCCCCATTGTGAATTCAGCTTAAGGCTTGCAACTAAAACAAAACTAACTTTTTTTATATAAACTAACCTTTTTTCACATAAACTAACTTTTTTTATATAACAAATTAGTGCCTGAGCGGCACTAATGTGGTATATACATTGTAACATATTCTTACAAAAAAGAACATGGGGAAGATAAGAAAAGTGGAAAAAACTAAAAATTAGAAAAGTTGGTGTTTTCATACTTGTGACTCCGACTCCGGCTGCGACTTCATTGTGAACACAGCATAAAAAAGAAAGGCGGAGTTGCAGTGTGTGGAGTTGCACGTCTGCCGACTGCGCCACTGTTGGGTCCTAGCGGAAGGAGAAAGGCAGAGAGGAGGACACAGCAAGTAGAGAGAGAGAGCGAGAGAGAGACACAGCTAGCTTTCTTCTTCATTCCACTAACGACTGATCTGAACACAGACGTTTAGATCCTTATATACTGTTCAATACAACAATATGCATAAATCGTCAGAAGACAACAGACTTTTTATACCGAGGACACAACAGTTTCTCGGAAAAACGCAGCCTGGGAAAAAAGCATAACTAATAAATATGCTTTTTCATAATTTCTTAAAAGCATAATAAATAAATCGTAAATATCCCTAAATAACCCCCTCCCCCTCCAAATAACCAGCATGCTGGTAAATACTTATGTATACTTTTTTGCGATTAAGAAAAAGCATAGTTAATAATTATGCTTTTTTGCACTTTGAAAAAAGCATAGCTGAACTTCCCCGCTTTCTTCGCGGCATATTTAATTTGAAAAAATTTCTCGGCCTTTTATTTGGCGCACTTTTTTTCGCCTATGTATTAGGTTGATCCAAAAGTTCTTGGGCACCTTGAAAAAATTTATTTTCGATTTTTTATTAACGTGTTAATATTTTAGCATGATGTTTATCATTCCAATGTTTGCAGATCTAATTCAGAGGAGATATCACTCGAAGTCACATCAACAAAACAGCTCTCCAAAATCTTTATTCAACAAAATAATCTCCCTCAACATCAACAACATTTTGCCATCTTTCATCGATTCAATTCCATACACATCGCAAATTCTCTTAGTAGCCTCTCGTTCTGAGTGCCCTTCATGAAACAAAAACAGCAGAATGTGGCGTAAATGATCGTCTGTCATCTAAAAAAGACAGATGAGATGAAACGACGAAAAAGAAGCGAATAAAAAATCGAAAATAAATTTTTTCAAGGTGCCCAAGAACTTTTGGATCAACCTAATATTTATGCTTTTTTAAACTTGGTCGAAAACTGAAAACAAGAGAAAACGAGATATTCAAAGTTGCGGTACACAACCACACAAGTTTAGCCTCTGTTGAAAAGATGATCCACCTTCGCTTTCTTCTGGATGGTGAAGCTAAAAAAATAATTGCTGGAAGCCCAATTCAAGACCAGAATTACCAGACGATTTTAAGAAGTTTGTTCTGTTTTGTTAAATTTCACACAATTTCATATTTTATTCAACAGCATGACGTGGCGAATATGATTGATGTCCATCTGAAAACAAAAAAACAGTACAGAAATTAAAACGCAAGTCACAAAAATAAATGACTGACAAGGGAGCCTCACGAGCCGTGTTTTTTGAAATTCAATAAAAGATTAATCAGTTAGATCAATTATGAGGAGGAAATAACGAAAATCAGGCTCATATGTCATAATTCCAAAAAAATTTTAATTCTCGGAAAAACGCAGCCTGGGAAAAAAGCACAACTAATAAATATGCTTTTTCATAATTTCTATTGGAAAAAGTCGAAAAAACAAAATGGGGCAAGGCATAATTTTTCAATTAAATTTAAACTCAGGAAAGTGGTACGAAAAATGAAGAAATTATTACATACCTTTGATCGCGGATATCTTTGCTCATCCGGATTTTCACTCACTGATACTCGCAGTTCATTTAGCTTATCCTTCAAGAGCTCTTCCACGTTCATATTTGATGGAGATATCTAGAAAAGGTAAAAAGAAACTCGAAGTGCCACTGTGGAATACTTTGCTTTGTTCGTTGTGCATATTGTGAGGGTTTTCTCTGATTTGTTCACTATGTTGTTGAGAAGCATTGGTGCAACTAAACAATAAATTATTTGAAAATTGGCGAGAGTTTAATTTTAATTGAAAAATTATGCCTTGCCCCTTTTGTTTTTTCGACTTTTTTCAAGAGAAATATAGCAAAAAATTGAAAATTTTTTTGGAACTAGCTTTTCTGGCCCCCCGCAGGTGGGCCTATCAAAAATATTATCAAAAAGGCCTATCAAAATTTTAAATCAAATTCATCAGTGATAGCTGATTGATACTTAATCAAGTTTGAAGCTTATTTTTCTTATGTTTATTAATTTGTAATCCTAATAGAATTTGTATTATAATTGTAATGGTATTTGTAATCGTAATTTGCAATCGTACTTTGTGATCATAATTTGCAATCGTAATTGCAATCGTAGTTGTGATCCTACTTTTTTCTTCATAAAACTTCTTTGACTACAATATTTTTCGTTTTCAGACTTCCTTCTTTTAATGCTCCAAGCTTAGCTTTTCTGGCTTGAAAATTATGCTGAATTATGAACAATATCTTGGAGAAGCTTTTCTGGCCTATCAAAAATATTATCAAAATGGCCTATCAAAATTCTAATTTTGTGCATGACCGCAACTTGTGAGTAATAAAATTGGTTAACATGAATTTTTGAAATTGCGCTAAACGGAAGACAAAACGGAACGCTGTTTTGACACAATAAGGCGGCATGCCGCCTTTTTTTGATGCACGAGAATTAGAAAATTTGGAATTCGATCTCGAGATTTTTGGCTGCTCAACCAAAATCTAAGTGCAATCGGTAGAGCTCGCGGGAGTTAAGAAAGCGCATAAAACACCTTAACCTTATCGGCCTAGTTGACACTTCCGCAGTCAGGTGTCACGCGGGAGTCTGAGGAGGGCTAAAGTGAGGCGAATGTCACCTGTGTGAAGGTGTAAAGTTGGTGCGTTGATTAACAACAATACACGAGCTAAAAAGTGACATTATACAAAAAATGTCACACAAAATACAAAAACGTAAACAACCAATTCTTATTCACACACGTAAAAGATCAACAACAATAATAACTTAGCCTTTGATTTTCAAGTCAATTCGATTTGGAAATGCGCACAACCAACAGTTTTGATATTCTACGCACTAACATGAACGAAGTGCCACTTCTTAACTTCTTTAGGACACTCATGCAGATTCCCGATTGCAGGCTGCGATGCAACTGTATTTCCCCACTTGTCAGTCGATGCCGGATAAGCTGCTCCAGAACAGAACGTCTCACTAAATACGAGTTATTACACCTAAAATGTAGACAAAACAACTTACGTGTTTAATTTTCGAACCACGCTGAACTGGTAAACATTAATAAATGCTTTTTTCTTCCCTTGAAACAAAAAATTGAACCAGCCTTGTGAATTTTGGTCCCGATTTCAACCTAAAGAATTATCTATTTAAAGAGCTTTTCTTATGATGATATCTTTCAATAGATTCTTTCATGTCCGAAAAAAATTTATTATAAGTGCTTACAACATCGATAGGGTCATTATCATCATTGATTCCAGTATGCGGTTCCTTCTGAAGTAGCTTTTTATAACGAAAAGTCACTATTACCATTTCACCGATAAAGATACATTGCCTCTCTTATGAGCCAATACCCGCTGTACATCTCCCGGAATACTGCGGTTTTGGCAAACAACTTATATTTTCAGCTTATTGAACAGAAAGTGTAAAAATAGCAAAATTGTAACATTCCCACAATTGAAAGGAGGAAAGCGCAGGAGCTTCACATCTTCCTATCAACCAAATCAATAATCAAACTTTTGTGTTTCCCTTTTAAATTTTTTCTCATCCAAACGTCCGACATGTATCGCTAGTTACGAGACTTCATCTGTCGAACCACAATATTCCCCTCACAAAATTTTAATGTTTGCGACAGGTAAAAAAATTACATGTGACGGGTCTCCCCAAGTCTGAGGCAAAGCTCCATAGTTCCAGATATATCCGTGATGAGGAAAGATATTGTGAACATAAAAATTTTCGAATTAATACAGGGTTCGCCATGTATAATACCGAAGTAGAAAACTGATATAGAAAATTTACATCTTGGCAAACCATTCTTGACATCTTGCTTTATTGGCGTGAGAGGTTCAGAGGTCGCCATCTAAAAGTTGAAATATGTTAAACAATTGTGAAAAAGGTTACAGGCCAATTTGTTCACAACTGAATTAGTCCTCATTCTAAAACTTCATGACTCTTAATTTTTTAAGTTTTGTGATTAGTTTGAGAATAGCTTCTGAGATTTTTCGGCCGAAGAGAGGCTAAAGACATCAGGCACACTCCTGGACGCATATACGAAAAACTGACCATCAAAAGCTATACTACAATCGATTGAAGGACTAACTTAGCTGTGGAGTAATTGACGAAAACCAGTAGAAAGAAGATCAGGCATCCATCTTAGCGTTGGTCCAGCGAGGAATCTCAACCACCATGTTGAAAATCTTATTCAACTCATCAGCGTAAAGGGGTATGTCATGCCTGCAAAATACAGAATAGGTAAGAGGACATATAAACTCGATTATTGTCCGATCACGAAAACAATTTAGCAAAAAATCAGATTGCAAAAAAAAGATATACCACGGCCAAAAGAACCCATCTGGACCTTCTGAAAATTTCACTTTTGTAAAAATATTGAAAAAAAGAACTAAATTCAACTTACTGATAAAGATGCGATAATCCAATGCGTGAAGACTTCCACGCTCAAGCACCGCGTACTGCTTAGCCATAAATTCGATGTTTTCTTTTGCAAAGCCAAATAAGTTTCTCTAAAAAAGATCAAAATAATGGAAACTTTTAAGTAAAAGCGGTTTGGTATGACGAAATATGGTTTAAAACTTACAGCTTGAGTCCACTTCCTGGTGCTGCTGTGCTTCCTGGTGCTACTATGCTTCCTGGTGCTGCTGTGCTTCCTGGTGCTGCTGTGCTTCCTGGTGCTGCTGTGCTTCCTGGTGCTGCTGTGCTTCCTGGTGCTGCTGTGCTTCCTGGTGCTGCTGTGCTTCCTGGTGCTGCTGTGCTTCTTGGTGCTGCTGTGCTTCCTGGTGCCGTTGCTGGTCGCAAGCGTGCTGCTCCTTTGCAAATTACTCCTCCACATGCGGTAAAGCAAAGGTATGAAGAGAAGGCCAAGGGAAATCCCAAAGATGAAGGCAATTAGTTGAAAATCGTACCTGTTAAGAATTTTTCGAATAAAGTTGCTGCCATAATTTGTTCTGTTACTTCGTCAGGCTACGGTGTTTGGTGTGCATTGTGTGCACGGTTTGGTGGCAAAAGAATTTCCTCTCGCTCTAATTTTTGTTGCATGTATTTTTCTATGTGAGGATTTATTTGTTTCCCAGAGATAATTTTCTTGCATCAAAAAAGCTATTCCTATCTTTACTACTCATCTGGGCAAAACTCATTTGGGCTCCCTCATTTAAGCCACACTCATTTGGGTCCCGTAGGCAGGGTTGCCATTTTACCAGGAAACCGGGCATTTGCCAGGTGAGCTAGGTTTTGAGCCAGGTTTTTGCCAGGTTTTTTAAGTTTGCCAGGTTTTGTCAGGTTTTTTGAAACTTGCCCGGTTTTTTGCCGGGATTTCTTCATTTTTCTATCTTCTGCCAGTGTTGCATCTTTTTCAAGAAATTTTTTAAACATTATTCAGATGTCTACAGACAAATCGGATACTGACTCTCCTCAAAAGAAGCGTAGAAAAATGTCGAAAACCAATCGGAGGTATTTCCAAATTTCTGACGCAATACTCGGAGAAATACAAGGGGCAATGCATCGAAGCAAGCAAAAATGGGCAACGACCAATTCTATTGCAGAGCCTGTGGCCAGCATGTGGGCCTTCATAAGAGCGGTGAAAAAGCAATCAAAAATCGTATCAATCGATCATATATTATAACTATGACATCATTAAAAAAACAACAACACTTTAGAAGTTCTACGATGACTTTTTGAGCTACATGAACAAGTGGTGTGTGCACCTAGAAGATATTGCTACTTTTTTTGGGAATTGGCTAACTTTTGAAAGCCGTCCTTCATCGGAAAATATCCTGGGCTCATACAAGCGATTCTGCAGTGCCGAATCACAGGTACTAAACTCATATTTCTGCTACTTTCGGCTTGAGTATAGAATCCCCCCCACAAATTTTTCAAAAAATTTTCTGTTGGTGCTATCTTGTAGCTAAGATTCAGGGCTACCAGATGAGCTATTGATAAAGTAGATGTTGTCCAAAAAATTAAAAAAGCGGGGATTCTGTTTCCGCGATTCTTAGTGAGTGGTCTGTTTTAGCATCCGCAAACAGAATCCTCATTTTGAATGCGCCTTTAGTCTTGATTATGAAAAAATTTTAGAAGAACTGAAACTGCTTCTGTAGTGAAATTAGTTTGCAAATAAAAGCGAAAATTGAGACAAATAGATAGACTGCACTATTAATCACTAATAAAATGCTTCAAAAGAGGTCAGTCTAAAGGTAGCGAAATGCACTTTCTAAACTTGCTTTTGCGTTGTTTACTTGTGCTGTTGTAGGCGAGTGCAAAATTGTCCTTTTTATTTTCCAATCTGTAACAGTTTTTTCATAAAAAGTGAATAAAAGTGCAGCCAGCTCAACCGTTTTTTATGTTACCCACAAAAAAGAGCTCCTATGCACTTTTGGATGGGGTGGGTAATCAGGGGGTAATCATTCCAATCACAGCACTACCACCAATACTTCCTTCTTTGACTGGAGAAGTCTGGGACAGAGAGAATTGCATAAAAGCAAGGTCTGGGAGCACCCATCACACTATTTGTCTTGTGTTTTGGTCGGACCACACAGCAATGAATGATTCTCCTAACAGTTTTCAGACTCGGACTGTTTGGGATTGTTTTCAAATTCACTTTGATGTTTCAGTTTTTGTTGTTTCAAAGATTCGAAAAGTGAGCTTCACTTTTCGAAAGTTGTGTATTTCATATACCACGTATTTTATATATGAGACGTTATTTCCACAAAAAAACTGTCTCAAGAATTTTTTTAAATTTTTGCGATTTTGTCATGCCCGTGCGCGACACGGAGAAAAGGTGACCAGCAAATTTTTTCTTTCTCGCAAATTTTTACATGCGCTCTTATAAAGATTTTTTAAGTTTTCTGCCTAGTTTTTAAAAAGTAGTATAACGTCATCAATATCATATTTGATGCAAAACGAGTGAAAAATTGAACGATTCAAAAAAGTTTGCTGGTCCCGCCGTAACTTTTTGAAACGCTCGGGCATGTCCTTTTAAAGAACTCCTAACAGATATAGAACGAGTGAGGTCTTGGTTCGAAAAATCATTATAATTACAATTTTGCCGATTTTTTTTCTAACTAGCATCAGTTCTGCCGTAAAAAGCAATTCGCTTCACATAGAGAGACCCTATTTAAACGGCGATAGTAGGAAATCCGGAAATTCCAAATTTCAACCACGGCGAGAATATGAAATTTTCGAATGGAAATCGGTTTTTTCTAGGGTTGGCAAGGGTAGTGTTAAAACCACTTGCCGACTAGTTGCTGGGTTTCACAGCACTTTTTAACAGGCTATAAAATCTTCATTTTTGGCATTTCAGAATTTTTTCTTGAACTTTTACTGTATTTCTCTAATTAATGACTCTTGATTCAAAAAGTTATATTGCGAACCACTTTTGATCACTTTCAGGCAAGTTACCGCCCATTTTGTAGCCAGAAAGATGAGCTATTAAATGGTTGGTAACTTGCCTGAGAGAAGTGATCAAAAAGTGGGTCAAAAACACAATGCCAAAAACACGATGAATTGAATCAAGGGGGTGCGTTAATTAGGGGAAATACGACGCTACTGCCATATACCCCCAGCCCCCAAAAATCAGCCCCTACTTTTACCCTTTCCCTCCCAATACAGCCCTTTGTCCCTTTGTTACTTTCAGTTAATTTCTCAAGCTAATACTCTATTTTTGATAATAAAAAATGTGTTAAAATAAATTTCTTAGTCTCTTTTTGCATAATTTATAAATTATAAATAATTTTAGAAAAAAGTTGAAAAATAAATTATTGGGGGTATATTACAGTAGCGTTTTTTTGGGTATATTACAGTAGCGCCGGAAATACGGTATACGCGGAACGGCAAAATCTACAAAACAGTTCGAAAAAAAATTTCTGAAATGCCGAGAATAAAAATTTTACAGCTTATTGAAAAAGTGGTCTGAAAGCCAGCAACTAGTCGGCAACTCGTTTTAACACTACCCTTGCCAACTCTAGTTTTTTCAATCTGATTTCAATTTGAAACTTCCGGATTTTTCCACGGTAAAAATCCGAAAATTCAGGATTTCTGCCTCCGGGCATTTAAGCAAACTCTGTCAACTATTAAGGTTAGTATTTTAGAAGTGACTGAATATTTTCAATGTTAGCTATGTACTTTTCGGCGCTACTTCGATATTAACAACCCGCCCCCATACAGCTAGTTCGATATACCGTATTATCTCTGATAGGCCGACAGTCTCCAATAAGCCGACACCCCTACTTCGAGGTTCTGTATCTCGGAGCAGAGTCAACATTTTGCAAAGCTGTTTTTTACGTTTTTTGACTCCCACAAACTCTACCGATTCTGCTTTTTGATTTTGGATTTTCACCCAAAAATCTCGTGATCGACCCAAAATTTTTTAGATTTTCGGGTGATTGAAAAATAACCCAACATGTCGGCCTATTAGAGAAAATACGGTACCCCGTTTTGCTATACAGTCGAACCTCGATAAGCCGTCACTCCGATAAACCGTCACTCCCGCTAAACCGTCACCTAGAAAAAATTTGGTTGGCCGGCAAGGAAATCCCACAAAACTTACCCTCGATAAGCCGTCATTCGATAAGCCGTCACCCTCGCTAATCCGTCACCCTAAGCCCGGTCCCGCCTAATAAAATTACCCTCGATAACCCGACACCTTGCATATTATGCAACTATTTTTTGAATTGCCGCCAAAATGTTCACTTATGGTGGTCTCTCAGTTTGCGAAAATTCATTCTCTCGTTGAATTTCCCGTTCAAATGTGTTGTCTTGTTTCTCTCTCGTTTCTTCTTTGTGTCTTTGCGTCTTTACATGTTGTCATTGCTATGTTTTCAGATGTTTCGAAAACATAGCGCAGTCACGTTGAACGCGAAGAGGGCGATCATTGAAGCAGCCAAAAAGAACAACAACAATACGGCGCTTGCGAAGCAGTTCAACATTCCGCGAACCACAATGAACGGGATTCTGAAAGAAAAGGGAACGATGCTGAAGGCGATCGAAGAAGGATGCAGTGCAAAGCGAGCCCGACTGAAGCCAGGAATGCATGAAGAGAGAGAGAAAGCGCTCGTCATTTGGATCAAGCAAGTGAGAAGCAAAAATCTTCCCGTCAGTGGTGAACTCGTCAATCTTTGTTCTTATTTTTTACACCAGTGTTTATTGGTTAGTTTAGGGAGAAGGCAAAGGAAATCGCATCGACCTTTGATCACACTACACCCTCGATAATCCGTCACCCTCGATAAACCGTCACCTGTGTGTGGTCCCCCGGGGTGACGGCTTATCGAGGTTCGACTGTACAAGGTTTGATATAACCCCTTCCCCCTCCTCCCCAATCTTTATTTTTTGGAGTGTCTGAGTATGTCATAGTAGCGTCTATTTTTCTTTTTTAAGTGCTACAAGCTCTACTGAATTCACTTTTCCCATTTCGATACTGAGCCTGATATTGACAAACTTGTAATAAATGTTGTTTTTCAAAATGTTTCATTAAACTTAGTGCTAACAATTAATCCATTTTACAATTTTTTTCGTGATTAATTCTTTTGATCTTGTTGCTAGACAATAAATAAATAATTTTTCAGTAATTTTCTTATTCTTTAAATCGAGCTATGTTGCGCTCAGTAGGCAGTCTGATGTCCAAATCCATGTCTCCCATGAACCTTGTGGGCACTAGCACTACACCAGCTATGTTCTTTGAGGATGTAGCTCAGGACTTCAATTTCCAGTCTAGCAGACTTTTGGCATACACTTCCACATTAGAAGCGACCAGTCCCACATTTATGGTTTGTTTTTTTATAATATATTAAAACAGAGGAAATAATTGTTATCAATAGCAGTTGAACAAATTCGGCCAAAGGTCGATCAGCAGCACCAACTTTCATCATAAAAGAGATGGAGAACAACACCTTTCTCAGATTATCTCCAGAATTACAATGTGACTTCTAAACTATAGTTTTTATGCATTTGTATGTATTTATTGAATGCTCTTTTGTTTTTGTTTTATGTACATAAAGATGTTCGGAATAAGAAAATAGCTTTAATTTTTCAAGAATTGTTCCTAAAGCTTCCGCATCACACGTAAAACAATTTTTTCGGCTATCGTCCAATGATGGAGAACCACATTTTAGGGCTGAACATTACTGAGAAATTGATTGTTCTCATTTATAGCTTGTAGGGGTGACCTAGATTAGCCGACCACAAAGTCGCTAGAGCAGACTAGATTGAACAGGCTGTCGCTTATTATCCCATTAATGGACTTTATATTTTTCTTTGAAGCTGTGGAGCGGTAAAACACACACTCTCGTGCGAGTGAAAGCAAAACACACGTTAGAATTTTCCAACTAATTCAGCGTTCTGGACATGTTACAGATTATTGAGATGTCATCCTGCTTTGTTGTTTTTTGTATGTTATGAAATAAAGGTCATTTGTCAAATGCTTTTTGCTGAAACACTCAGGTGGCATTATAAATATGAAACTTTCATTTTTTGGTTTTCACAGTAAAAAAATTTCCCGCGGTTTCGAAATTCATTCTTTATTGTCGTAAACGTGTTTTTTTGGCAAATTGCATCTTAAAATGGTGCCACTTCATCAAAAAATGACTTTTGGTAGCTTCAAACACCGAAATTATGTGTGGCGCTATAAATATGAAACGGAGTATAGGTGTCCATTATATCGGGAGGCGCCGGCCTTATCGGCAAAACTACACACAAAAACTACCGGCAAAATCGGAATCCTTGCAATATTCAGGACTACTACTGATTTCGAAAATCGGGCTTAAAAAAGTATCGGACCCCTGGCATGAACGAATTTTTTGGGGATCCATTATATCGAGAGGTCCCTTGCGTCCCAAATATCGCAAGGCTTTCGATTTTACCGGTTATTTTTTAAAAACTAAATGATTTTGCTAAAATGACCCGTGACCCTTGATTTAACTACAACCCTTTCTAAAAATATCGTGCCGTTAAATCGAGGGTCATGTGTATGTATGTGACTTGGTATTGTTGGTCTTGAATTTTTTCATATGAACTTTTTAAGTTTTCGGCACTACTCGGTTTTACCACCCCCATCCACTCGGTTTTACATATCTAGATGGTATCCTGGCCATTTAGCTACAAATGTCTCGTTCAAACATGTATCTTGGACCATATTATTGTCATATGTCCGAGAGGATTCTGAGCGTGTCCGATTTTTCGAATCTGTTTCTTCGTTAACTGCTACTTGGTGCAGAACCCGGTTTTCTCAAAAAAAATGCAGCAAAATTAAAATTGAATTCCCGCAAAACCTTTATCGGTCTATTTCGAACCTTTTGAATTGCCGTGATGTAGTCAGTGTTTAGTTGTGGCAGATCTTAATTCGTAATCGTAAAAAATTTCCCTACTTGTCTAATTTTTGTTCAGATATTCGCTGAGAGAAAACAATGACGACCAAGCGCCGAAATCATGGAAGGAACAAGAACGGACGGGGACACGTCAAATCGATCCGATGCACCAATTGCGCCCGAAGTTGTCCGAAAGACAAAGCGATCAAGAAGTTTGTGGTCCGAAACATCGTTGAGGCTGCTGCTGTGCGTGACATCACAGATGCCTCTGTCTACGATCGTGAGTTTTTGTCTTTTATTGAGCTTTGTTGGACAGCCTTATGGGCGAGACTTTTGCAAATAATCATCGAAGCATCAATGCTTTTAAATACTTGGCGTGTTTTCTATCAGTATGTAAAAAATGTTGCTTCGTGGTTTTTTGGTGCTTTTGATTTACTGCGATGCCTTTTTGGTGCTTTTTTATGCTAATCTGAACCATTTTCAGAATATGCTCTGCCGAAGTTGTACCACAAGTTGCATTACTGCATTTCCTGCGCCATTCACAGCAAGGTGGTCCGAAACCGTTCTCGTGAAGCTCGCAAAGATCGTAAGCCTTGGTTTATTTATCCAAAATAAGTAGGTATTTTTTTTGAATTTAGGCAATCCGCCGCCGCGCTTTGGTCAGCGAAATGTGAGTGACCGTCCAGTGCGTACTGCTGATGGTGGAGCTGGTGGTGGTGGACTTGTTGCTCGCTGAAAATCAGAAGAACGTCTAGTACGTCATCAGTATTATTTGTTGTTGACCTACAGTTGTGTTTGTCTGTGCTGGTGCACTCAATAAACCGTTATTTAAGCTGTCATGTGCTGCATAGTTTTAGCTATAATATGCGATCACCGTAAGGAATGTGCTTCAGCAAGACCTTGAAAATAAATTGTCGGAAATTTCGCGTATACAGTCGCCTTTCGATATAATGGACCCCAAAAATTCGTTCATGCCAGGGGTCCAATACTTTTTTAAGCCCGATTTTCGAAATCAGTAGTAGTCCTGAATATTGCAGGGATTCCGATTTTGCCGGTAGTTTTTGTGAATGATAATAATTTTGCGGATAAGACCGGCGCCTCGCGATACAATGGGCACCTACACTCCGTTTCATATTTACAGCGCCACACATCAGGTGTTAAAACGGAATAATTAGGTTATTTGATTTTGTTTCATTTTACTCGTGCACTCTTACGCCAAAAAATTGGGCAACCGGACAAAACCGGATTTTAAATGAAGAGAATAGTACATTGAATGACTTAAACGAGATTATTACTTTTGTTCCATATTTCACTGCCAACTAAACAGGTCCGTTATATCGAGGGTCCATTTATAAGGTTGGGACCAGCTAAGGTTTCCGTTATAGTGGTCTAGATCGCTAGCAGATCCAGGCGGAAATGGGCAAGAGCAATTGATACAAGAGGATGAGCACAACAAGTCCTGGGAACTGTACATTAAATTCCAACCAAATAGATTGTGCACCGAACAGGCGAAATTGCAGAAACGGGGGAGCAATACGAAATAAATTAGACATAGAGAAACGTCCTCAGTCAACTAAACTTAAAATATACTCAACTTATAAGTCGGACTGTCCGCTGCCATGACTAAGGGCACAGTAGCTGAGAGAGCAGCTGAAAACACCTAGAGCCCTCATTCCGACCTATTAATCTCTGTGTGGCAACCTAGGATCCAGATCATGTGAAAGCTAAATACAGATATCAGGCGTTTCCAAACATTTCATAAGAGACGACGAAACTCTGAGGCCGTGAAAAACATTTACACTAAAGAATTCTATAACTGGTACAGTCGAGTCCCGCTAACCCGGCACCCTAATAACCCGGCACCCCCAATAACCCGGAACTTTTTAAAAATTTTGTTGGCTGGAAAAGAAAATCAACAAACAATCAACTGATAGAAAATCGACTTACTGTGCAAATTCAAAAACTTTTTGCATGAAAGTTGATGCCTTTTTTTATTTTTTCATCTTGTTTGTGGACAACTTTTTAGATGTCCAAACTAACGAAACCGCTTGCTTGGTGCTAGACTTTCGCCTTGGCCAAATTTTTTGCCTTGGTCCCCCTATGGTAGAAAACACACGAAAAAAAAAATATTAAACCCGGGATTATGAAAAAAGCCGGCTTTTACAACAGCTCTAGTCGTGAGTCGTGTTAGAAAATTTTTTAAATCAAAGTTATTGAAATTTTCAGGACTAGACTGATAAATATAATCAATTCATAATTTACATAGTACTTCAAGAATTTCCGCCTCTTTTAAACGTCCATAATCATCCATAATCATTTTTTTTTTCGTATTGGGTTGATGCATAAGTCCTGCAACAACCCCAAAGTGACTTGCACTTTTTGATAAGTTGCAAAATATTCTTATTTTCTGCGAAAAATATAATAAGTGAAACCCATAAAAATTTATTTGCATATTTTATAAATAAAAATATTTTGCAACCCATCAAAAAGTGCAAGTCAATTTGAGGTTGTTGCAGGACTTATGCATCAACCCAATATTCGCAAAAAATGGCTTAAAATGTAGTTTTAAAAAATTAATTTGTGCAAAAATTAACAAAGTAAAGTCGATCGGTAAAAACACAATTTTTAAAATATACCGTATTTTCTCTTATTGAAGCCCCCTCTCCAATAAAAGCCCCGTTTCTGATAAAAGAAAAACGTAAGACACAAGGAGGTCCAAGCGAAAATCGTGTCTTTCACATTATATACCAAAGCAAAATGAATGAATTATACCAAGCAAAATGTTTATTTATTGTAAGACGATTGCAAAAAACCGTTTGTCGAAATTTGACGTCTACAAAAAGTTATAAAAATGCTTTTGAAATGCTTGGAATAGCGGCGCTAATGGAGAATCTGTTTCCGTTTTTTCCCTTGGTCGGCCTGTTGTTTTTTTTCTTCAAAAAATGCCTTTGTCCCTCCTGTTGTCTTCAAATTTTTTTAATTCTCATTTTTCAAGATTTTCATAATTCCAATTTCAACCTTTTTCATTTTCAAATTAACCCACGTTTAATTCAGGCAAAACTTGCCAAACCCTTTTATTAAACAAAATACAGCACAGACATTCAGATTTCATAAAATATTATTGTCTGAAACCACAAGTAAAAGTAAGGAATACGAATTGAAATACAGTCAATTCTCGATTTAGTGTACACCCTGTGGAAAAAAACTAAATCGAGTGTACACTAAATCAGGAGTTGACTGTACACAAAAGTGCGAGACACAAAAAAAAGCTGGATCTACTGTTTAAAAAAAATAAAAAAGCAAGCGAAAGACAATGGGAAACAATTTAAAGAATCCAAAAATTTTGATAATTTTTGAAAAACAACAGAGGGACCAAGAAAAACGGAAACAGATTCTCCATCAGCGCCATATCTTGCTACACCCTATACTATCATTGTCAAACCACAAGTTAAAGTTTTGCTAAATAGATTTGTTTAAGGCTCATGCTTAGCGCATCATTGCTTAGTGCCCCCTTCGGGGCCCAGGAGGCTTGGGGACTTGAAGTTGAGATGAGCAAAAAGGGGCTTAAACAATTTTTTCGGGCGACCCCCATATAAGGCACTTTAGCCTTTGCTTGCTTGGATCTGATCAAAGCTGATCAAAACTTGCTTTTAACACAAAGCTGGTTGTTTTTTCGCGTGGCCTTCAGCGCCAGATTACTGAAATGTAAAATCCTCCTCTTCAATTGAAGTTCCGTCTTTAATAGAAGCCCCCTGGAAGGTGGTCGAAATATACAAGCCCCGGGGCTTCAATTAGAGAAAATACGGTAAGCTTGAAAAGTGGCAAAAATTCTTGGAGTGCCATGTATTTCTTCTTACCTATATAATTTTATGTGATAAACTTTATAATTTTTTATTAAAGCCATCAATTAACTTGAACATTTTAAAAAATTTTGATTTTAGAACCAAGAGACTGCGCTTGATTCACAAATCAACAATCCAGTTTGTGTATTTATCGTGAGTAGGCGCGTACTCCCAGTCGTCCATGACCAGCACTCAATACTTTCCGCATGCAGATGCTGTTCCAAGTGGAAGTGGTGCTAATGTTGAAGGCAGTCCAAGGCAGGCTGGCCTGGATGGGACAACTGCTTCACCACCCCTGGAATACAATGGCAAAGAGGCCGTTGGAGAAGAACATGAAAAATCAGCTGGATACTTGACCAGAAAAAAGGAGAACGATTTGCGTACAGCTACATATCCACATTCTCCATGTGCATCTGATGCAAAAAGTAGGTTGACTGCAGTGGAAAATATTTCTTGTTTTAGTTTTCCCTTGTTAAAACTCTGTCATGGATAAATTCCATGTTAAAGGGGCATGCTCGCGACCGATGGGAATATTTTGAAAGGCGGGTACCAGGTCAATTCAAAGGAGAATTAATTCGACGCAATTTGATCCATTCTAAGTATTTTTTTCATATTCTGCTTTTTAATTCGGATTGCTGAGGAATTTTTGCCTACTGGGATGCTTCAGAATAAACATTTTCAGCTGAAAATGGATACTTTTATTTAAAAGTACAAAAAAATTTGAGGGGGTGCACTTGAGATACTGTCACTACCCACTTTCGCTGTACGAAGACGCTTTCTTACTGAGCCACCGATGCTGTTAACCAGTAGGAGTGTTTTTCATTATTTATCACAAAAGGGTACTCAACGAAGTTGCATTTAAAAATAATTCTTTTTTGAATTGACCTGGTATCCGCCTTTCAAAATATTCCCATCGGCGGCGAGCATGCCCCTTTAAATGCGCATTTTATTGTACGGATTGTACCTCCAATGCAATCCGCACACTCGGAACAATAATCTGCGATTTGTAAATTAAACAAAACCCATCCAATTTTATTAACTTGTTCTTTTGTAAACCTTTTTAATGCCAGCTACATACAAAATCTGACATTCTCGATTTTCAGCCAATCGTCTAGAAGCCGTCGGCTCAGTCCAACCAAACAGTAGTAGTGGATGGCTATCTACCTCCGTTTCTGCACTGCTCACCTGGCCTTCATTTGGCCAATTTTTCACATGTCCCCAAATAGCCGGTCTGCTAGTTTTGGGTGTTTTCATATTTCTGGGATGTCTCTACTTACTACATATCATTGCTATTTGTTTTGCGTAAGTTACCTCATGAACACTACAGGGTGGGGCAAAAAAATTCGGCCATTTTCAGAAATTTTTGTCAAGGGCTACCGCGCACCGGTGAAACCCCAAAATTTTATTGAGGTTTCAGCCAAAAATTTAAATATTAGGCACGAGGGTTATTAAACTTACCAAAACAATTTTATTAGTCGAAATATTACAAAAGATGTCATGACAACAATAGCATTGTTACAATACGATAACGAAAATTTTCAATCACTGTTTTTTTCCTCTTTTTCGGACGCGAATCCCTATTTGAGTCCTATTAGTCGCCCTTTTCTTTTCAGCTGACGTGTTTCTGCAAAAAATAGAAAGAGAAAATGCGCACAAGCAACACTAAAAATTTAAAATGGTTTACCAAAAGAAAAAGGCACTGATTTAAACGGGTAATATTTGATTCTGCCCGCTAATTTCTGAAAAATACCTGCTATTTTCTGAAAAATGCCCTCTAATTTTTCAAAATGCCCTCTAATTCTATAGTTGCATTTTTCTCTACATTTTGTGTTAATTTTAAAATTTTAACATTATCGTGTAGCGCAAGATCTCAGCTTTCCAACGAACTAATGAATTATATTGAATGATTTCAGAAATGATAAGATTTAGGGGTTTGAAAAAATAAGTGTTGTTTTGTCTTAACCTAAATATCTAGATTTCTAAAATCATGAGATGAAATTTGATAGTTCGTTAGAAAGCTGAAATCTTGGGCTACATGATAATGTTAAAAGTTTTTAAAAATTCAAAGAAAAATGTAGAGAAAAATTCAAATAAAGAATTAGCGGGCATTTGAGAAATAGCGGGCAAATTAAGAGCATGCTCACCTGTTCAATTTATCTCCAATTCAAAATTTTTCCTATCTTTGAATCTGTACGGATTTAACTTGGTTTCTAACAAAACAAGTCCTAGAATATAATTTTAGGTATAGTTATGTCAGAAACCAAGTTGAAAAATCCGTACAGAAGTTCAATGATTAGGAAAAAATTTTGAATTGGCGGGGACAAAATTTGAACAGGTGAGCATGCCTCTTTAAATACCACCCGATTAAAACAAGTAAAAATGGCCGCGTTTTTTCACCCCACTCTCTATTTATTTCAAAAATTCCATTTTTTGCTTCAGTCGTTATCGTCTACACAAAAAGCCAAAATGCATAAGAGAGGATTTACCGGGTGTATCCATAATAAAGCCATTAGTGGGCACTGACGAAAACTTGTTCTTCAATTTGGAATCTTTCTTCAAACTGAAATATCCGCAGGTTTTGTTTACGCTTTGGATGGAGTGTCCTTATTACATTTCTGTAATTTTAGTATGAGCTTTTGTTTTGTCTGAATGATAGCAGTGATCCAGCCTTCAAAGTTGTGGAAGCTCTCCGTCAACGATATTCACATATTGATGTTAAAGTGTTTATAGGTGAGTAGAATATTTTGATGCGTTAACGTTTCAGCTATTTTTTTTTCATAGTTAACGTTTCAAGATTTTTTTGAGCACGTCCTAACATACGTTAGCCTAACCTGAGCCTAATCCTAGAACTAAGCTAATTTGATGAAGAGTCCGAGATATGCATTAGAATTTTGAATAAAATCGAAAAAAACGCATGTTAGGACTAACTCAAAAACGTCTTGAGATGTTAACTATGAAAAAAATTGCTGAAAGGTTCCTTCACCGAAGATTCTTGGATTTAAAAAAAATTGATGCAGTAGAAAAATATGAATGTATTCTAGGATCTCATAGTTCTATTGCAGCAATTTCATGGGTAGGGTTGGCAACAGTTAACTCGACGTTTTGAAAAACTTTGACTTTATTTTTTGTTTTTATGTGTGTTTTTTCGCAAAACTTTGAGCATGTAACCCCGCAACTGAAAGTCTAGGATAGTGGCCACACATTGGTATAAAATTTCTTAATTTGGCTTACAAAAATGGATCTATTGTAATGAAAACGATTTCGGGTCAGACCACCCGATTTCGGGTACCCGATGCCGAAATCCTGTAGTCTGATCCGAAATTGTTTTCATTACAATAGATCCATTTTTGTAAGCTAAATTAAGAAATTTTCGTACCAATCTGTAGCCACTATCCTAGGCTTTCAGTTGCGGGGTCACATGCTCAAAATTTTGTGAAAAAACACACATAAAAACGAAGAGTAAAGTCAAAATTTTTCAAAACGTCGAGTTAACTGTTGCCAACCCTAGTGTTCACTGACCTATATTTCTTGAAAAAGCAAACAATGATTTTGGCAGATTTAAAAAAGGCCTTATGACAGGGTTGGCAGGGTGTGGCTTTTTTCGCTCAAGTGTAGCTTTTTGCATTTTTCAAATTAAAAATTTGGTGGCGAGCTTTGGGTGTGGCTCAAAAAGCCACACTCGTAGCACACATACAAAACATTCATGGGGTGTGGCTCGGGTGTGGCTTTTCTATTTAGACGGGTGTGGCCTCGGTTATGGTTAATGGTTTAACACAGATCTGTCGTTCGACTGTTGTTGTAACTCATAAATAAACACCTCGAGTAATTTGAAAGCAGTTAAAAGCACTCATTTTTTATTGACTCAGACGCATGAAAAGATTATTTTCAGGGGCGCTAGTATGTAGCATTACAATCAGTAATAAGAACATTTGCTAGCAAAGATCTAACACACAACAAATTCGAAATCTTTTCTGGGGGCATCCTGTTCCTTAAATCTGTGGCAACAAAACGAAGTGCACTGAAAGCTCTTTCACTCGCTGCACTTGACGTTTGTATAGCGAGATATTTCTTAGCAATCAAAGCGAACATTGGCAATCTCTTAAAAATAGTTAAAAAATATTTTTTAAACATATTTAATATACATTGCTAAATCCTTTCCAGAACTCCAAAGCTGGTACATTTATGATCAGACTGAGGTAGATAGTCAATTCATCGTCTAAGTTGGCAACTGTTGGTGCCGCATCAAACTACGACTTTTCACTTGAACTTTGTTGCGACTCAAAAAACAATGTCCAATCCTCTTGCTTAGGCTTACAAAAGACATTGATTAAGGGAAGACCGATCTAGTATCGGATTTCATGGTCATTGGACCAACTCGAGCAATGCAGAACATATCCACTGTCATTGGTCTAAAGTAGAGCCCTCTGGAGATGTGGCGTACTAAGCTGCCATGCTGGCCAAGTACATTTTACATGATACTTTTGAGTTTTTTCATTGTTTTTAGACAAGAGACGTGAGCCACGTGACTGGTCGCTGTGACGAAGTCACAATCCTTGGCATGAAGGCATACTTTTATCCAGGCGTTATGTATTTCAACAATTCTGTTCTGTACAGAACTAATGATTAGTTAACGTTATTACAGGGGCATGCTCACCTGCTTTGATTTGTCCCCGCCAATTCAAAAACAATTTTCAATCATTTATCCTCTGTTTGGATTTTTTATGTTCGTTTTTAACTTTTCTGATGAAAATAATAAATTTCATTTTCAAAAGAAGTGTCCGAGTTTTCTATTGTTCAGGATTATTCGCCCTTGCTTACGAATTTCAGATCTGTTGAGGCGTTTTTGAGAAAATATGTAATTATTTAGCGTTTTTTGAAATGTGTTGAGGTGCTTTAAGGCGTTTAAAAGAGTTCAAAGAGTTGTCGACAGAATTCTTTCAAGCATATAACTTTTGAAAAAGAACTCAGCAATAAGTTCGTGTCAGAATCATTAAGCCACACCCGAGCCACACCCCATAAATTTTCCGTATGTGTGCTATCGGTGTGACTTTTTGAGCCAAACCCAAAGCACGCCAATAAAAAGATAGGGCTGTGCCAGGTGTGTGGCTGAAAAATCTCCACCCTGCCAACCCTGCCTTATGTGCATTTTTGACTCACTAAAAAATTCAAAACTTTATCGCTCAACTATTTTATCATCGTATGCATTACATACTTTAACGTAAACATAAGGTCACACATTAATACAGTGATAAGGCAAAAGTATTATGGCAAACAAAGAAAAAATACTTTCATTGTTCTGCGTCTTAAAAACTTCTTTTAGATTATTTTAAGTCAAAGAAATTGATTTCTTCGTTGACATATCAATTTTAATTATTACAGTCGAGTCTCGATTTAACGATCACCCGATATAACGATCACTCCCAATTTAACGATCACCTGAGACAAGTTTGGTTGGTCTGAACTAAATTAAGGCAAAGAAAGTCTCGATACAACGATCACTCGATTTAACGATCACCTCGGTTTAACGATCACCCTTGATCGGTCCCAAAAGTAAAAATTACACTCGATTTAGCGATCACAACCAAAAAAAACGTATTTTGAATTGCCACATTGTTTTTCGAGCAAATTGCAGAGGATGTCCGAAGCAAGGAAGTGGATAGTGACTACGAAATGGTGGAAATCGAGGTAGAAGAGCCAGCCGTTGCTCGAGAAGCCAGCCAAGCATTGAGAATCTTGCAATGCTATACCGACTTGCGACTAGTCCAGCCATTCTCAAACTATTTGATCAATTGGACGATGCCCTGGCCGACGAAAGAATGAAGAAACTGAAACAGAAAAATATTGTTGATTATTTTGTGCTAACTGTTAGGCATAGTTATTTTTGTTCTCCTAGTAAACACAGCATTGTTTGTTCTCTAGTAAACACAGCATCGTTTGTTCTCCTAGTAAACACCGCATTGTTGTTCTCCGCTTCTTTTCATTAATAAATACGGCACACAACGTTGAACGTGTTATTAACTCTTTGAAAGTCTCGAAATAACGATCAGCAATATTCTTTCAGAATAAAGGTCTCGATATAACGATCACCTCGATACAACGATCACCTCGATTTAGCGATCACCTGAGGCGTGTCCCCAGGGTGATCGTTAAATCGAGACTCGACTGTAATTGATTTTTCAAAGTTTGCACCACAGTCTACCACTAAATACATTCAATAGCTGCTTTCTAATTCTAAAGTATTAGATTAGAGGCTGCAAAATGCTAGTTGAAATTATTGTGGCTGTCGGTGTAACTGCATTGCTTACCTGTTTGATTTTCAGCTTGCTTGTAAAGGTATGTTAAGTTATGAACATGTATTGGCGCTACTGCAGAATCGGTTGCAAAAAAGTGCTTGGTCCCCCCTGTTGTTTTTTTTTGTGAAAAACAGCTTGGTCCCCCCTGTTGTTTTCAAAATATTTTTAAAACAAATATTTTTCAAAAAAAATATTTTTAAGAACAACAGGGGGGGCTAAGCTGTTTTCACAAAAAAAACAACTGGGGACCAAGCACTTTTTGCAAACCGATTCTGCAGTAGAGCCGATGTATTTTTTTGAAATCAGACACACTTTTCAGTTAGTTTATAGTAGTAGAAAAATAAACACTGCACAATGTTGCTCTGTGTCATTAAAAAAAAGTATCTAAATATCAAAACAATGCGCAGCAGTTATTTTTATCACATGAGCAATGAGTTACAGGGTCTGTCAAAATTACGCCCCCCTCAAGAAATTTTGGCTAACGTGTTCCCTCTGATAGACGCCCTTGACTTTGAAGCTTTACATCTCGGACTAGATTTTT